>CM061748.1:120209234-120802343 GCA_030979885.1 Lolium multiflorum
CACTGAAGGAGCATTGTTGCTGCCTTCCAAATGCTCAGACAAAAAAAAAGTATCACATTTCAGTATCTTTCATATGGAGATCCATCGCAATTCTCTTCCATGTAATAATTTCATCGGTCAAAATTCGACTTTTGGCGGATTCCTCAGTTGCCAGAAGAAACTACTTCAGCAAAAGAGACGCTCACTGGCCTGAAGATGTCATTCTCTCTGACTACTCTGTTGTAGTCAAGCTTGAAAGAACGAGAGCTATATGTCTTGTTAAGCAAACTTATTGGGATCCTAAGAGTTTGTTTTCGCCTGCTTTTCCCCTTCAAAAATATCCGAAAACTGCCTTCATCTTCATTCTTCATGTTGCTTCCCAACTTCGTTCCACCAATATTAGGTGTGCTGTCTCCTGACATGGCAGGATTAAGTTCAGTTTTAACGGCATCCTTTAACTCTTTATCATGTTCCTCTACCAAAATTTTGTTGCTGATCAAATTACCGCTGCCTACCACCACAGGGACCTCCATTTCCTCCTTCACTGCAACCATATTGCTGTCCAGTGAAGGTCCTACACTTACAACAGCTGCATCAGATAGAACATGTGTATCTGCTAAAGACTGAGAAATAGTGTCAGGAACATGTGGGGTCGGGATGTAAGCGACTGGATGACTGTTTGACCATGCTGGTCCTGGCACAAATTCAGATGCAGCTGGGCTCATATAAGGTTGCCATCCATAATGGTTAGGGCGAAATATAGTAGTGTTCATGGGAAATGTGCTGCTTGGAACCATCTGTGATTGACTGTATGGTGGATAAAGAAATGGCACAGGATGCAAGAGGTTAGGAGATCGAGGAGCAGGAGGGTACAAATGATGTGGGGATGTGCACAGTGGAGGACCATTTGGCACCATATTTGAATGTCCAGGATGCATGGAGACATTCATAGGCCAGGGCCCAACACCTGGAATGGGACCTGGTGGTGGGAGACCAACACTTGCACTTACAGCAAGTGGGCTAAGGATAGCTGGAGGAGACGGATTGAATGGAGGTGCAGCAGCAGATAGCTTCTTATTAGACATCTCTTTTATATCAATATTACTTAGCAGCAATTCAGGCTTTGACTTCTCACTTTCAACAGCTCCAAGGCCTTCTGGCATACTTGCTGTATGGGCTGAAACTGTTATAGGTTCAATACTAGTTGGTAGAGATTCTTCAGGAAATTGTATGCCAGACTTTGCACTCTTTTCAGCTTTTGCGGGTACAGTAGAATCTGAGAACTCAGTGGTTGCACCACAGTTGCCACCACTTGTTGGTTCTTGACCTTTGTTACTGAATAAGGTAATGTCTGTTTTACCATCTGCAGAGCCACTGCCAGAAGATTTCTCAGTATTTGGTGTTAATTTATCTGTTAAGTCATCTTTCCCAGTATTGTCACTCTCATGTTCACTCTGTGACTCTTTGCTTTGTTCCGAATGCTGCATTTCTTCTGGCACATTGTTTCTTTCTTTGGAATTATTTGTATTTGAAGGCACAGATTTCTGGTCCACTTGAACTGCATCGACCAAGGAATCCTTCATTTCTTGTGCAATAATTTGACCAAGTGATGGGTGCAATACATCATCTCTTGGTTTTTGCATTTGAGTCTTGGCTATTGTACCTGGACGTGCCAATGCAACATCTTTGTATGATGGCGGATTTCCAGAACTTACAACCAAAGTTCCATGTGGCTCACTTGCTTTCGTATCTACTGAATGATTGTGTACATGTGAATAAGCTATTTGGGCTTCTTCTTTACCACTTATCCGCTCTGTGGTCGTAGAAGTATCTTGAACTTCTGTGGAAGAAGTCGCTGGCTTAATCCGGTAGGTCATAGCCTTGTATATCTTACGACCAAACCTGGCCGTCGATGTCTGGACTTTCATATGCTGTTGAGGATCTGTGTATGCTGCAGGTACGACAGTTCTCTTCTTTAAGAAGTAATAACGGTTATTTGAATAGGAATTCCTTGGCTTATATTGGGAAGCATCTACTGGGGTATGATTCTCAGAGTCATATGCCTTCCTTATGGCGGGCCGGTAATGCTTTATCTGTTTTCCTAAAACTGCAGCTGATTTAGGTCTTTGAACAGGAAGCCAACCATCATCCTGTTCTAGTATTTCGTCTTCAAAAATCTCCCTAGGTGAATTGATGTTCACCTCAGCTCTCTCTACCAGTTGTTCAGAAGGTGGTGAAACCTCCATGGATAAAGGACTCTCTTTAACCTCAGTTTCAGGAATATCCATGACCTTAGCACTATCATCTTGCAGCAGCTCGTTAATTGGCTTTTCCTCATCTATAATCGCAATAGTAGAATCTCTTGGAGATATATCAGGACTTACTACATTTGAATTCTCACTCGAATGTGATAAAACCTGACAGAAATAGTATACAATGAATAAATTTTGAAGTGGCATGTACAGTAATGCTAAAAAACCAAATTTCCAATTATTCCAGTTATAACATACATGAGTGCCTTAATTTTTTTAAAAGAAATATTGTCTAATTGAAAAAAGAAAACCAGGTGCATTGAGTTTCAGATATACAGGGAGGGCCGGGACTGTGCGGTTTGAACACTGTCAATATGTGGAAGAACTTACACAGTAATCCTCAATAGTACCTGACAAGATTATCTACTATCAAACATACGCAGTTGTGGCATAAGGTACTTGTTTGGATAGGTTTGTATTAACCATGGACATTCAGTGAGCTGCAACAGTGATAAGAGCTCCCCAGGGATAGAAATCATATTTTAACACTACAAAATAGATCAGAGCCACCATTACAGGCTCGATCCACAACAGCAACAAAATTGGTTGCCAATTTTATGAGTGCTAAATTCACTATAGGGTAGAAAACCCATTTCTCCACAAAGTTATATAGAAAAAAAAATCAAGATCCCATACAATATAATTGCATGTTATCTATTTAATCACTATGCAAACAGAGAGGTACTGTTCTGCTGCCGGTCAGCAAAGTTAACAAGAACTCACTTTCTAGTGAACAATTTTAAGACCTACTTTCTCTTTGAGAAACTGGCCAGTTGCACTATGAGGTTACTTGTTCATCGATACTACTACACTTTGTTAACCATCTCGCAGTCTGATATTTTTCCATCCAAGTTAGTTCCTCAATGAGGGCATACCGATTATCTTCAAATTAGGCAAAGTAAAAATTACATAACTAACCTTTATGCTTGAGTACCTCCTCTTGCCTGATTCGGAATCTCTTCCTTTGCTTTCTTCGTTGGGATTGATGTAATCAAGAAGATCAGATACACTGCAAGTGCAAATAAAGGCAGTCAATACAACATGTGAACAGTCCAAAACAGTGTACAGCTAAGATCTATGATAACCGATACCAGTTTTTTGTGTTGTGCACTAGTTAGCACAACACAAACAGAAATTTCTCTAAGGATTAAATTGTGCATTCATTGGCAAAACTAAATTGCACCTTAGGTGTCCTTTACTAGCAATTGATGCATCAGGTTTTCGAGTTCCATTGCGGGCAGCTTCTTGTTGCTCAATTACTTTCGATTCAAAGTATTCAAGCCACGCCGCAGCATCCTGCAATGCGAAAGGCAACACTATTAAGGATGTTCTAGGAAATAAATGAAAAGTGAACGGTTCTGTTCATATAGCTAAAAAATAGTTGAAGCGGGGAAAGAATCAATGTCCATCTGTAACTAGATGTCATTTGCACATTGAGTTGCTCTCTCAAATGTACAATCATAATTACACAATTATTTTGATGGAAAAAGAGGGAGTAGATTTTCAGCATTTCAATTATACTGTTCCATAGAAGTAAACCTGAGTCCGAAGATCATCTGGTCCAAGTTTTGCACGAAGGATTTGCAAGGTTGTCTGCTCATGCTGAACACTCAAGGAATAAGCTTCCATCAATGAGAGAGCAATGGCGATAGCATGGTAGCTCGCAGCAGTCTACATATAATAAAAGAGTATGTCAGTCGAAACTAATAGTAAATCATGGAAAATGAACAATTTTCTTCTTCCTGGGTAGTCAATAAATAATAAAAAAACACCTGCAAGGCCACTTAGGCTCCATTTGGCTTAGCAGTGGATTATGATGTCGCATTTTTTCTTGAACATTGATTAAGCCATTTTTCTGAACCGCTTTAGATATTTGGGTGTTTGCTTAATTTTTTTCTTCCAAAAGTTGCAAGTAAACATATATTGGCTTCCAGAACATGTGAGACAAAAGCATTGGCTAACAGAATTTATTTAACTTTACTTTAGTGTGATCTACCAAACAGAATAATCGACTTTTCAACCAAAAAACAACTAGCTCTCCACTGACTGGTATTTTTAGCATGTACCAAACTGAATGTTGCTCACCGTGATTTTGCATTTTCCTTTTCGATATCAGAACCATAAATACGCATGCCACTAAGAAGCATGCAGTGTGGTGCACACACAGGAACGAGCTTCCGAGCTCATGCCTAGAATTGTGGAGGCGAGGAAAAAAATCACCCCTCAAGGAGCACGGGCAATAATTTTTTTGGTGCATTTATGGCAACGAAAAAAATCTTCCACCTAAGCTTGTTAAGTTATTAATGTATCAATTAAAAATTTCTGGTGTATTTTTTAGTCAAAACAAGTGAGAATTTTTAAAGAGGCACCCTCCGTCACCAAAGACATGACGTATAAAGTTACTCAAAAATTCAATTTTTTTAAGTTTGACCAAATATATAGAAGGAAATATCAACAACTACAATATCGAATAAATATATTATAAGTATATATACTCCCTCCATTCCATATTAGTTGCTGTTGATTTGCTACAAAGCTATATTAAATCAACGACAATTAATATGGAACAGAAGGAGCATCTCATTGTGGACCTATGGGTATTGATTTGATATTGTAGATTTTTTTTGTATATACATTTGGTTTAACTTATAAAGAATTGACTTTTCGACCAAATTTATACGCCATGTATTTGGGGAAAGAGGGTAGCATCATACTATGTGATCATTCGCCCTAAAAAAGCATGGCAACAAAAAAAAAACATTTAAATTCCCAGAAAGATTATTACCTGGATATGATCAGGTCCAAGTAATCTCTGGTTGCACTTTAGAGCTTTGTGCAAGTACCTAAGAGCTACATGCACATTGCCCAAGCCTTCCTCCATCATAGCTACATTAATATATGTCGCAGCTGTGTTTGGATGAGATGGCCCGCATGTAAGATGCAGAAGATATAATGCACGCTTGACATACCTAATTTGCACAAAAGGTTAATATTTTTGGACATACTGTAGCAATGAACTTCAATCATCAGAACTGCACACTATACAAAGGAGTATCAAATGAATAGCAGGTGTAGCTATGTATTGTTCATTCATGCTCTTAGATTTCCACATGATACAATAGCTTTGATATCAATGAAACAACCTTCTAGACAAGCTCATACACAAGAAAATAAACAGTTCTTCACTTTGTAAAGACATGTGAGCTTAAGAGGGATTATGAAGAGATTTACATGGAAGGACTCTACTACACCATTTTTACCATCTGGAATCTTGCCCAATGATATAAAAATACTACACATGCTTGTGGATTAGCTAAAATGTCGGTGGAACATCAGGACCTAAGGATTCAATTATAATTAATGAGCTCGTAACATCTTCCGGTATTACAATTGATGGTTATAAGATATTCATGCTAGCTAGGGTCTAGGGATATCATTTCTGTTTGTTATCATTAACATTAATTGAGTGAAAACTGAGAGATAGCACCTCAGACACAAAATCAATTGGAAGAAGACTAACCAGCTAGTTCTACTCACCCTTCGCATTATTATCGTAAAGACATGCTTATTTTCTAATCCAATCAATAAAGCATAGAGAGAGAATCAAATATGCACATTTGACTGACGAGTTTTCTAACAAGAAAACAGTTACAGTCTGAAAAGATTGTAAAATATATTCTTAGCATAAATTACTTCATTCATTTCCTTTGGATACCATATTGTAAAATAAGTTCATCCACATGACTAGCTAACATAGAATGCCATAAGCACGTCTTAGGTCTCCTACTCTTTGAGATATATACAATTTTTCTTCAACTTACACCTGGAATGCCATGTATGAAATAAAAAGACTTCCATAAACTGAACTTACTTCAGAGCCAGTTCTGTATGTTGTAGACGATAGTAGAAAACAGCAAGATCTCCGTAACTCTTCATTGTATCAGGGTGATCAAGGCCAAGTTCCCTCTCATTGATGTCTAAGGCCTTTTGCTGATATATAGTAGCCTGCATTTGTTTAGGCACATATTATATTCTGTCTATAAATGCTTATAAGATAGGATACAAAAGTAAATCTTGAGTTTGAAATAACTATCAAGGATTTGATGAGGCACCATAATTTGCATCTAAAAAACACAGCAATTTCAAATCCTCGGTTCAGCTAGCTCCAGTGTACCAAAATACTGAATAAAAGGCCAAGATAAAGTTTCACCGATTCGATATGATTATCAACATTTTGAGGTTCGTTCATTGTTTGTATGTTTACAATTATATGGCATAAACAAACAGTGTTTGAAAAAAGAATCGTGGGCAAAAGTAATTATTATTTGACATGACACGACATGATACATGTATATCACTTTGGAGATGTTTAACTAAAATTATCATTTTTAATTACATTGACATCACAGATTAATGGTGATAGTATCAAATGTGAATGGGACTAAGAGTGCAGACAATTATCAAACTTCAATGTTTTATGTTATTTGCGTGAACGATTGCTAAAAGGCCGGTAGTTTCACTACACATGCAGGAAAAAAAAGATGAACACGATAATGTTTTATGTTATTTTGTGATTTAAAAACACATATTTCTCTGAATTTCATGTAAAAAAACTGTTTGGAAACAATATAGTCTATTTTGCCTTCTCATCCAACGAACATTGGAATTCCCTTAGTGGTTGGTGAGTGTTAAGCAACTGTGTGTGTTGGATTGGATAGAATTATATATGTTAACCGGAATTTTGTATAAGCTAAGCTCCAAATTTTGGATATTGTAGCAGTCGAGGCTCAGTGTTGGGTCAGTGTGTTACAGGCACTTACGGTAAGTGAGGTGACCATTCCTTTACCGTTTATACTATTTTAGAAGTTAGAACACTTGCTGGCACATTTTAAATTCATTAATTAGTAATATGAAGAAAGACCTTTAGGTCTATAGATGTTTTTTCTGTGAAATTAGGTCTACAGATGTTAACGTAAAATCCTGGTAAAAGGTACAGCAGAATCTCAGTTTTATCGGAATGTGTACTATATGCTTCCCTGCATATTCCTTAGGTGTTATAGCTTGTGTAATCCAGAGCTATAACGCCTTGAGTATCCTTGGCTCACAGTTTAACTGAAAACATGCTTACTGGAAGTATGGGCAGATAATGATCAGCAGCAACTTCGCCGCAAGCTAGAAACCTAGCGTCGCCTCCACATCTATGTCCTCCATAGGTCGGTTTCCCCTCCTCCGGCCGCCCCGCCGGCATCAGGAGGGATGGGGAACCCGATCTATGCATGGAGTTTTAATAAAGTAATTATTTCAAGATATTAGGTTATGGTTTTGGTAGCCATCTTCTTTGTGGCCTCCACCTCAATAGAGATGATGTCGTCTACAATAAGAGATCTTCGGCCCTTTGTTCGACGACGAGATCTTCTTTCCGACAACAGTGGTGGTGTTGGAAGATTAAAGTTCTATAGGTAGGGCCTTCAGATCTTGCTTCGATGGATCTTTTCTAATGGTTGCGACGAGGAGGATTATCATCGCAATATTTTTCACTGCTGTTACGTTCTTGACGATGGTGATTCATACTCTCGGCTCCTCAACGACATACTGGTGTTGGTACTCTTGCCGATATTGATTGACTACTTTGATGGATGTGAGCTTGCATGTAGCCTTGACATTGCGGCTTAAATTAAAATTATGGGAGAACCTCCTTTGTTATGTAATATGTACATGTCTGTGGTTTGGTATTTTTCTTCGGCTATCTTACAGAAAAGAACAAGATTGTGTCAAAGAGTTTGAAGACCTCGAAGATTTTCTCGTTTTTTAGACTTTATTTTGTTCGCTGGAGACAGCTCATGTAACTCTACCATGTACTATTTCTTACCATAAATATCTATAGTATTGATTGTCAAAAAAAAAATGCTTAGAAGATTCTATGATTTCAGTCTTGAACAACCATATCCACATAACCATAGTGCAATAACATGCAAGTTTTCGTATCGTGTGTCACGTTCAGTAATCCTCACAAAAAAGCGGCAACACTCCCACATTCTTAAAAATATGCTTAGCAGTGAATATTGGCAGTGCAACTGAATAAACATATACCTGATTAAAATCACCAGTGTGGTACAAAACAACAGCTAGAAGGCTATAAGCTCCAGCTGTCATTCGATGATAGGGACCACACACCATTATAAGCTTGGCAAGAGCCTGCATTCATACATAACATAATAATGAGTTCCCAAGAGATCGTATCGAAAGAGTTTCAAAAAATAAATGCATGAGATTTTACAAGATACCTTAGTCCCATAATTAACAGCATCTTCAAGTTTACCCTTATCAAGAGCCGTTTTAGAGGATTCGAGGAGTTGCCTTCCATCTGCAGATGAGCACGCAACTTGCTGCATTTTTTAAGAACATATCAGTTGTATTTATGTGCTACTATATTATATCTAATGATTTCTCAAAACACAGATAGTCATATGTGATTATCAAACCATGCCAGAACAATGTGATTCTGTATCTTGAGAAAAATTGACCTGGGAAGAAACTCTAAGACTAGCTTGTAGATTTTTACCTTATGTACAGGCACCAGGCTAATAATGTCCTGTTTGTAAAATGGGAAAGCAGAATCCATGACAAAATCTCGGGGTGCCAATTCAATGCCAACCTAAAAGTAAATATTCATCTTAGTAATATGCACCAAGTGTGAGAAATTTCAGAAAGATTAAAACACTTTTACCTTATGGCATAGTCCTCTCAGTATAGCGTATTTCCTCACATCGTCATAATGTTGCTCTGTGAGCTCAAACTGGTATCGCTTTTTCAAGAAAGCAACGAGCCATCTCCACACTATGGGATGCACAGCAGGTGAACTTCCAGATAATTCAGATTCAGGGACCCCAAGAAGTAAGTTCAGCACTGCAGCGATTGTTAATGCTAATTGTCGCATGTTGGAAATAGCAGCAATCACAGATCGGACAATATGCTTGAATGCTCTCACTATCATTTCATGCACACAAAGGGACTGTACGTGTGAAAGCTTCTCTGAAAGTTTGACCTGCATAGGTCATTCTCAGATTAGCACCTATCAGGCACTCCAAAAGAGATGGCATTCATCATGCTCAAATGAAAACATTACTGCAGACTTACAACTCGTCCGAGGGATCGCATCTGTAGGCCCCTGGTATGCATGAAATCTGTCAAGGTCCTACCATCAACAGGTGAAAGCTCCAAAGAACCAAAATCGGCAACCTAAATAATTTTGAGGTTAGTTCTTATGCCTCTCAACTAAAAAAGATAAGAATATTCATCTTTCATATGATGATGCGTACCAGCTTAGGAAGTGCAACTTCATCATAGTACTTCAGAGCCATCTCAATCAACTCAGGTGGTGACTGTAGAGCAGACGAGATTAGTCTATAAACTTTATGCACGATTAACGCCTAAGAATAACCATTTGGTTATCAATCTAGCTAAAACAATGCCTAGTATGTTTGATACAGCTGATTTTATTATTTTTCAGAATTCAGAAGTAGATCCAACAAAAATCAAGAAAGTTAAAAGAACAGCATATTTGATGTTGTTTAAAAGTTAAAACTAGTGTGACTGATGTAAAAGCACTCGACCAAAGGTCCTAGAACTTTTTTTTGCGAAAATTTGATTAGTGTGACTGATGTAAAAGCACTCGACCACAGGCACTAGCAATTGTGGCATTTTAATTTAGAAGAACAACCGCCGCCACCAAGTGGTAAACCAGGCCTCAAACTAGTGTGGATTGGGAGAACAGTGGTGCGCTTAGCCAACCTCACGACGCTTTCAACCCCTTGTGTGTGCCTGAGGTAGGATTCACAACTTTAAGGTTGTGAGTTAGTCAAGAACACATTTTTTTGAGAAAACGCAAAAGACTTTTGCGTTTCATATCATTGGAAAAGAACACATTTTGCCAACCCCTCCAAATCATACCTTTGATATCCCTCATATCAGCAAACAAAATATCATATGCAATGCAATTATGCCAGTAATCTGTGAATCGTATATGATTTCCAAAGATTTATATTAGAAATATGAAGGAAAATCTATTTAAAATATGACTTAATTTTCTGAAAACAAATGTGAAATGAGAAGGGTATAAGATAGGATATGCAAGACACCAAACGGCAGACTGTGAAATCAACACTTGCTATGAAATTTAATGCATTTCTACCTTCTGATGGAGCCCTGTTTCTGAATCTTTCAGCCTTGTAAAGGCAGAATCCGGTAATACATCCTTCAGCAAGCTTTCATTCTCGGAGGCAATGCAGTCTCCTTGAGGCAATTCTACAGATGATGGCTTGACTTTCTGGCTTTCCACAGAGCTTATTCCATCAGACAAATTTTTGTTCCCTGATGAGGGTCCCTTTTCAGCAGTATCAACCACATTTTTAGAGTGCTTAAGAGCTTTGAGAGGCTTCCCAAGTCCTTCAATCTTGGTTTCTTTCACAGATTTGTCCGCCATTTTCTTCTTTTCCTTCTCACCACCTTGTTTTTTCTCCTTATCAGAATTTTTCTGATCTTGCAAGTGCTGAACCCAACAGGCACCCAATTCCCATCTCATAAATGATTGTTTATCAGTCTCCTCTTCCTCAATCTTTCGAAGACTTTCCTTCAACAAGTTCTCAGCAAAAGTTTGTGCTGTAGTTAGTTCTTCCTGCCTGTGACTTTGTGTATGTATCTTTTTTTCTCCAGTTGCACTGGCTTCATTTAGGAGCATTCTCAAACTAAAACAATAAATAGATATAATAACCAGAAAATGGGATAAGAAGCAGAAACTTCAACGAAACCTAGAAGAACAACAGAAAGTGATGCTACCGACCTGTTAATGTTCAATGCATGGGCACCCCCTTCAGGTTGATCTGTGATATCAGCAGGCTTAATAGAAGAGTTCACAATGGTTTTCTCGATATTGTTAACCTTCGCTACAGCAACATACCCGCAGTATCTAAGATTCACAATGCCCAAACTGTCAACATCCTGCAAATTAGAGACAAAATTAGGGAAACCCACACGTTTTACCTGAATATGAGAGAGATCACCTTAATTTAAACTCATACATGTGCAGCAGTATTTTCATCTGCAGTTATTCCTTTCAAGAGGTTCCTCTCTGCAAGATGCTTAGAGTCCATTCCTGTGGCTCGGCTTCCATCTATCTTAGTGTCCAACTTGCAGCTTGCATCTGAAGAATCTCTTGTGACAGTGATGCTAAAATTTCCCACTGTCTCAGAATGCAAAACGTCATCTATCTTGGTTGATGCTAAGACATCTGTACTCTCCATCACATGTCGGACGGCTGCAATAGCTCTAAATATGGCAACATCTACGAATAGGCTGTGAAGCAGGAATGCTCTCCTGTCACGAATTTCCCTCTCCTCGGCGGTTTTGCAAGGCATAGATGTGAGATACAGAAACTCATCGGCCCATGGTAACATGTCACTTTTCCCATCCCTTCCCCAACCACCTCCATTGCCTCCCCAAGTTTCATCCTCGGCAGGAAGGGGAGGAAATGTTGATGGTGACTGGGCAGCAATTGGAGGAACAAGCCATGTATTTGCACGATAACCATAAGGAAAATTTCCAAACTGCAATATACAAGCAGTTGTAATTAGATCATTATGTACATTAGATAGGAAAAAATCGCTGATAAGGATGTTATGGAGCATGGAGCACGTGAGTCACAAAAAACATGTTTACTTATGAAGCTGCAAGGAAAAAATGTGATATTTAGCCGCAATATACTAGATGAGCACCAAATGAAAGAAACTGAATAATGAACATCAGCATACTGTAGAAAGAAGGCTTCCTAGAACAAATCCAAATTGTTGTTTGCTACTTTAAGTGCACTAAAATTTGTTCAACTCCTTTTCAGACAAGTCATTACGCCCCAGCACATAATAATCCAAATACAATGTCAGAGTCTTTGTGAAGGTTCTGTCGAAAAGAGATGTACGATGAAATACCCCAAAAGGGGTAACAACAAACCTTGTTTCGTTCCAAAAATGCCTTCATAAGATCCTCGTATGCCTAATTCATATAAAAAGAACATAAAAGGATTAAATTCATAGAAAAGATATACTAATATGGAAGAACAGAATGCACAGTTGCTTACATAAATAGTTACATGTTGCTATAAACTTGTTTGCAATTAGGAACCATAAGTAGTTTTCAGAAAGGGAATTTGGCACCAAGCCACTGTATGTTTGGCAAATCCCAATTTGTAGAACAACAACTATGCAGTGCCATGCTCAACTATCGTTTTTAGTATGTAGTAAAATTGTGATTTCATTCCAATATTTGTTCTCCGGCCCCTAGGCACCACATAATGCAGCAACACAGAAAGTTATTTTCAGCAGTATAAACATGAAAAGTGGAGGAACTCAGAGATGATGTCGAAATATAATTTGCCAATTCAAAACTTCTAGAAGCTGACGGAAGTTCGGAATTCTATCGTAATTTTCTTTGTTCTTTTAATTCAATCTTCTCAATTTTTATTGCACAAAAGCATGCATGCTACATATGTTCACAATCATACACGTGTTAAAAATAGATCCAAAAACCAGCAGTATTATTAACTATTAACATCACTAATTGTATATCAATTCATTGGTGGCTATAGCTTCAAGTGTGAAAATGAATGAAAAGGTAATATACAGCGCGGGACACAAGGTAATTATATAATAATTTTGAAACTAGCCTATACAAAAAAATTTAAACAATTAACCAGGACGTGAGATGAACTAACATTATCAAATGCTCTGCTGAGATGCCTCAATAGGTCGACAAGATTGTGGCACAAAACACGCTGCTTCCCAAAGCTGAAGAACCCCTTTCTCCGAGCTTCAACAATAACAAATTTCCCGTTACAAAGCTTCGCCTGCAAGTCAGACAACGATTCTCCGATTAGAAAATATGTAATCTATTTTACGATGAATAGTGTAAAAGTTTTGTCAAAGATACAACTATTAACCATGTTTACCTCAAGGTAAAAGAGATGATCATCAGACGGTTGCTCCTCCTGTCGAGGTTGAGTCACTCGCTTTATAACTAAATTAAAAGAGTTAAAATATCTCAGCCAACACAAGAATTTGTATGACTAGAGAGATATGTTCATCTCTACAAAGTTCAAGCTGATATCTCATGCTTAGCATTCAATATAAATAATGAGGAAACCGTTAAGGTGCATGAAGTACTATTGCAAGGACGAACTGTGGTGAAGTGGTCAGCAAAGATATATATATATGGACAAATAGGCGACAGCCAACTTACAAGATATAAAGTGAGGAGGGCCAGCAAACCTTGCCCACGGCAGTCATATAGTTTGAGTTTCAGGACACTGTTAGTTCCATTTCAGGTGTACCATGCTTTAATATTCTTTGGTTGCGAATAATTGTATTGTTTGTGCCAGTAATTATGAAACGTCCAAAGGAACACTCTAAAAAAATTAGGTGAACTAGAGAGATTAATTACAGGTGTTTGGAGAGGCTGTCAGAGAGGCTTAATACTTACAGTGGAGGGGCGGTGTGAGGTTGGCAAGGGAGAAGAACTCGTAGAAGGCTCCGAGGCGGGGGCACGCACCGCTCATCTCTGCCTCCAGCTCCGCCGAAGCCGCAGCCTCTTTGGCTGCCGCCTCGGCATCCTTTGCAGGCGACTCCTTGGGAAAGGGTGGGGGCGAGGCCATGCGGCGCCCACCCGAGGAGCCAGCTGCGGCAGGCTTGGAGTTGGATAGCTCCTTGGCAGTATCAGCGTCCTTTGGGGACGGAGGAGGCGGCGGCGGCGGTGGCAGGCCGAAGGAGGCGGTGCAGGCAACAATGTCCAGCAGCCTCCGCACGTGCGCCACCGCGCTATCCTCATCATACTCCCCTGCATTGTGAATTTTGTAACGTAGGGTTTATCTCTAAACACGATGGAAGATAATTTAATAGAGTGATCATGTTATGTGAAATCTAAGATAAAGTGATACAAATTAACATGTTTTTTGTGGGTATATAGTAAGTATAACCATACCTTCTAGGAGGGTGAGAGTATATGGCTTCAATGTTGCAATATCAGCACCATCCTTCAAGTGACCATCACGAGTCTGTCGACAAATGAAACCGTAAAACATGACAGAATTAAAATGATTAAGCTGGCACGATCACTCTTATCGATAAATGATTTCCCAGATCAGTTTTTTGCAGGATCGTTACAAGGTTTTTTTTTTCTATTTGTAAGCATATCACCGAATTTTCCATGGCTGCTGTAGTATTATGAAGAGACAAAAGAAAATGTTATAAACATACCTCATGCGAGAGGGAGTAGTTTGTGATTGCACACGTGGCGGTGTTGACGCAGAGCAGCCTCCTCACATCAATGATCCTATCCGTGGAAATCCCCTGCACCAAGTTGTTGGTACATTATTATTGGAGTTACATTACAATGTGGAGAAATTTGGCTGAAATAGCTGCAGCAGCGGGAAACCAAACCTTTAGAATGACATCAGACTGGTCCGGCAGGTTGACGATGATGTCAATGGCCACAGGGAGGACTAGCAGTAATTCATCGAAGAAATTTGGAAATGATCAGCTCAAATGAACACTCTAACTCTAGGAACAAACGAATATGACAAGCTTATTAATCAATTGGTGCAAAGGAAAAAAAACTACCTTTCTCATCTTTCTTTTTCTTTTCACCCTTGGCCTTTCCACGCTTGCTCTTGGGCGCCATGAGCGCACCAAACGGTGAGCAAGCTCAGCACAAAGATGCCCGCCTAGACCATGCAATCAAAAGGAACACATTCAGTAGGATTCACGAGTGCAACTGGAGGCAAGCTGCCTGAACATGTGGCACACGTTAGAAGGAACATAGCAGAAGAGAGTGATGGTGGCTTCACGAGCCAGAAACAATTGCAGTCAGGACAAAATAGGGAGCTGTCCTTCACATGTGTATACTAGTTAGACGTGAAAGAGAAAGAATAGTTCACCTCACGACACAAGATAATATTGACCAGGAAAAAACGACGGTGCGAATGAAGTGCAAGCAACAACTGACGGTTGCTCTAACACCACAAGGTGAATTCAAGTCTAATTTCTTCTTCTTCTTCTGGTACGTGTTTCCGAAACGAGATAATTACGCGCACCCATATATCGACTGTAAGAAAGAATTCAACAAGTGGATATGTTGTGACCAACTACAAAGGGATAAGGTGTAGGAGAACCAACGGACCAAGTTACGTGTGCCCATTTTGAAGACAAAATGAGTTCAGGACAAATCTTGGCGCACAAAGAAGACAATGGTATACAAGCAGCAGGGGATTGCAATTGAAACCATGGATATAACAATGGACACCAAGGCAAAAATGTTTGGGGAATTCAGACAATCGGAAGGACATTCAATTGAAAATGGGCAGAAAAGGTACAGTTTACAGAGAAGCAGAGCTAGGTGCTCCATCCTCGACACTTCATATACAGGGAGGCACAAAGTCATGTTGTTCACACACGCATATCGACTATGAAACCCACCAACTACACGCACAGTAATACAAAATTGGCATGAAAATGTCACAGAGCTGGGGATTAATGGATACGAAGAAACCAAACAAGAGCAGGAATTTACCAATGGGGCTGGTGCTCAGCTGCAGTCCACAGTATTATTTGTTGCCGGAGCAGCCAAATGGAAGTTCAATTTCCCAAGCAAGTAGCTAAGGTATGGAGAAAGGCAGCTGAGATGAGGTTTACTGGGATAAGAGAGAGAGGTGCAGGAGCAGAGGGTGTAGCAGCAGAAGAGTGCAAAGGAGCGTGAGAGTGAGGGAGGGAGGGAAAGATAACGAAAGGGGTTGGGGGCTCGGGGTTGATAAGGGTGGAATGGTGGAGATTTAAGATAGGGTCTCCATTGGCCGCTTCTCTCACGCGAGCAGGCCGGGCCCCAAATGACAGCCCAGCCAACATGAAACGCCGATGTCGCCCTCGCCTGCAAACCCTATAAAGAAGGGAGAGACATCCCTCCTGGCTCCCAACTCCGAAGCACGCAGGTCGGAGGAAGAGCAATTCGTCTTCGCGCCAACTCGGGGATACGCCGGCCCATGGCAGTGCATACCTGTGATGCGGTTTTCAGCCACAGCGGCCATGTCCTCGCCGACGACAAGACTACAAGAGGAAGATTGGATGCCCGGAAAAAAAAAGGAAGATTGGAGAATCGGGAGAGTATGCTGCCGGTCTTCAGGCCTATTCAACGCTTATATCGCGAGTTCAGGCGAATTCCTAGGCCATTATTTTCTGCCGTGACACTTTCCTTTTTGTTTTCTTTGTTTCTTTTATTTTGAAAACTCTTTTCAAAAGGGAAAATTTGCCACATACACCGTTATTTTCTGTTATTTGCCGAAACACACCGCTCGTTTATGTCTTTGCAGGTACCATTATAATTTGTGACATATTTGACAGAACACACCGCACGGCCAAATATGTAGATTTTGACACTTTTTCCTAGAATGACCTTGTTATGACCGGAAAATGTGAAAAACTTTCTATTTTTAGTCATGTGGTGTGTTCTGATAAATAAGTCACAAAATTATAATGTTATCTAGCAAAGATACAATCAGATGATGTGTTTTAGCAAATGATAGAAAATAGCAGTGTCTCATAGCAAAATTTTCCATTTAATAAGCAACCAAAAGGTCCGGCTCCCCACGTGTAGTCTTTTTATTTGCAAGAAAAAAAAAGTGGGATGAGGATGAGAGGGAAGGTGGTTTTGGGAGATGTAGTTTTTCATATATTTTTTAAAAAATGGAGTTTGAAAATGAAATTTATATTGAGTCGTATATTCGAATTACGAGCGGTTTTCACGGTTGGGCTCCTTACCGTGAGATCTTGAAAACTAGTGATGAGTGCATTTTTTAAGCATAATTTATTTAATGTTTTTTCATAAGTTGTAATAGGATATTGGTATTTTACGGTGCTCGCATGCACCTTTTTTTGTTAGTTTTCAACTGGATCCCGGAATGGAATCAGTCAATGGAGAGGCTATTTATTGGAGACAAATGTGTTGATCGAAGGCAAATAAAGCAATAGAGATATTTACCTTAGCACTTAGGCGGAAAGTCGTTGAGAAACCAATCAAAACAAAGCAATCAGAGAGTTTTGCGACCACTGGTACGGCGGGGGCTACCCGTACGGTGTGTTCGTGCGATCCTCCAACGCTTTCGTCTCTTCAAATAGTTTCACCTTGGGCAAACAGATCTAAGATCCAACATTCATAGGCACTAGAAAACACAGAAAACTCACCTCACCTCGAGAAGGGATCTGGAGGGGGAACTAGCAGAAGGGCACCAATTGACATGGGTATACCCTTCGGGTACCCATTATTGGTATACCTGGATCGGCTCGGCCCAATATGGAGAAGGCCCAACAAGGCAACCCGAAGAAGTAGTCGACTAGAACTCTTGTAAAACCCTAGGCTGGTTGCATATATAAAGCCAGGGCACCAAAGGAGAATAGATAGACAAGATAGCTCCGCCTATGGCGGCACCCGTAAACACATCTATGATCATATATTGGATTGCTAGCAGACGTAGGATCCTCCACCGAGGGGACCCGAAGCTGGGTACGTCGTGTGCCTAATCTCGCTCCCGGAATCTCCATCGTCGCTCTCTCCCGAAACCCAAGTCTACAATACGCAGGCATTGCCGGGTGATCCTCGTCAATTGGCGCCTCGTGGGAAAGCGACGACGGATTTTGTTATCCGGGCGAGATCTATTATCGTCTTCAATCAATCGCTGGATCGCATCGCGTAACTCATCGGCCGAACGAGCAGCGCTTTTCATGGTGATTGGCGGCGCCCCGACACATGCATGCGCTGTTTGATCTACAACATGCTACGATGCATGCCTTCCCGAAAGATTGCTGTTCTGAGGCGATCCAAATCTTCATCAAGCAGCGCCGCCGCAGGATCGCGTCGCTGGAATATTTTATATACTTGTTCCTCCTCCTTCTCTCGCTTTAATTACCATGACAACTGATTTGCTTAACCTAGCTTTGATCCTTTACATGGTGTGACATGCATGTACGTTGGAGAAAAGAAGAAAGAGAAGAAAATCAAGTAGCTGCAGACTGATTACTCCACGTGATCTTGTCTCTTCCGTGGAAAAGCTCAAACTACTACTAATCTCTCTTATGCATTGACTACTCTAACAATCTGTTATTTTATTTGCTGTTCGGCCTCGCCGCGCGTACGCGCTATTGGTGAACTCGCTTTGCCTGGGGGCGCACCCGCCGCGGAGTCTCTGGAGCGCACCTGCCGTCACGCTCTCGTCTTTGTGTGTGCCGCACGACCTACTTTCACGTCGGCTCCGCCGCAGCCGACGAAAAAGCTAAGTGTCCTTCTTCGTCTTCGCGCGGCCACCTTCGACATTCATCTACTGCATCGTCCATTATCGGGTAAGTGCCGCATGATTTCATTACTGCGATTTCATCGACCTCATCCGACGTTGCGGCCGAGTACATTGACTGCATCGCCGGATTAAATTTCAACAATGATCATAAATTCATGAACCTATCGGTAATCTGCTCGTTCTATGTATTTTTTAAATTTTTATATGCAATAACCCAGTCGATTGAGTATTTAAGGACTTAACTATCAAGTGCTGGAGCATGCACATGCATCTTATTCCCTCATTAGAATAACTGGTCTTGGATACTAATCTTTTTTCTTTAATTCATTTTTGTACGAGTAAATCCTTCTGATACATGAGAATTTGTTGGTTATTTCGGCGTGATTGTTTATTTCGGCTGCAACTATAATATCGAAAGAAACTGTATACTTATGCTCGAGGCCAAGCACTACTACATCGATCGAAAACAAGTTATTGTGGATCTATCTTCTTTGGTTTCGTGGATTTATTATCTATGGTATATAATATAACCCGGAGCACTTCCGAGTGAGTGGATTCATCTTCTAAGATTATCATTGGTTTCCTCTAATAAAATACTACCCGATGAGTTTCCGGGTCAGTGGATTTGTCATTTACGATTATTACTGGACTTATTGTCTTTGGGTCAGTGAATTTATTTCGGATTCATCTATATGGATATTACTAAGTTTACTCTTATACAATACTACCCGATGAGTTTCCGGGTCAATGGATTCGTCTTCTATGGTTATTACTGGATTTATTTTCTTCGGGTCAATAGATTCATCCTCTATGATATCAACGGATTCATCTTTTATGGTTATTACTGGATCATTCGGGTCAATGGATTCATCCTCTATGATATCGGCGGATTCATCTTCAATATATGATGGTGTAATCTTTAATATGGATTCATCTCAAGTACTCCATCTTCAGTATTTCATCCTTAATGGCCTTCTTTCGGCGACACGGATAATACTCGGGGGCTCGACAACGATTTCGCCTCGGGTCACGACTGTGACACAACAATCATGACATCACCTCAGCAACGCTCGGGGGCTCGGCTATTTCTTCATCAACAATTTCGCGGCATCCACTTTTGCTATTTGGTGGTTTCTACTTTGGCTAGATTTCTTATCTACACTCGAAGACTTCATCATGCATCGACTTCGTCGTGTCCAAAAAGCTAAGTATTCTTTTATTTTGCACAAAGTTGATGATCGTTTACTTTTGCCGCACCCGACACTCGGGGGCTGCACCATACTTTTTCACTATACATCTCAGGTTGACCAAAGAAGAACCGTGTCTACAAAAAAAAAGGAACCCGACGAAACTGTCTTCAAAAGAGAACTCGACGAAATCAAGAGAGAACCCGACGAATTCTTCTTCAGGGAGGAACCCGACGAAATCAAGAGAGAACCCGACAAAATTATCTTCAAGAGAGAACCCGACGAAATCTTATTCAAGAAGGACCCAAAGAATTTGCCTGAAGAAGGACCCGAAGAATTTGCCTCAAGAAGGACCCGACGAATTTGCCTCAAGAAGGACCCGACGAATTTTGCCTCAAGGAGGACCCAAAAATTATCTTCAAGGAGGTCTCGAAGAATTATCTTCAAGGAGGTGTCGAAAAATTATCTTCAAGGAGGTGTCGAAGAATTATCTTCAAGGAGGTGTCGAAAAATTATCTTCAAGGAGGTGTCGAAAATTATCTTCAAGGAGGTGTCGAAAAATTATCTTCAAGTAGGTGCCGAAGAATTATCTTCAAGGAGGTGTCGAAAAATTATCTTCAAGGAGGTCTCAAAAAATTATCTTCAAGGAGGTGCCGAAGAATTATCTTTAAGGAGGTGTCGAAAAATTATCTTCAAGGAGGTCCCGAAAAATTGTCTTCAAGGAGGTCCCGAAAAATTATCTTCAATGAGGTCCCGAAGAATTGTCCTCAAGGAGGACCCGAAGAATTGTCCTCAGGGAGGACCCGAAGAATTGTCTTCAAAGAGGACCCGAAGAATTGTCCTCAGGGAGGACCCGAAGAATTGTCCTCAAAGAGGACCCGAAGAAATTTTCCTGAAGGAGGAACTCGACGAAATTTTCATCAAGAAGGAACCAAAAAAAAAACAGTGGACAAATCTTCGGGTCCGTTGACTCGTCATTTGTTCCGATCAAGAACATCGATGATATGCCTGACGACAATATAGAAGAACGCAATATATTCGGCTGACTCATCAAGCCCGAGAGAAAAATAGAAGAACCCGCAAAATGGGTCATTGCATCAGCCGAACAAGGCACTCGACAATATATTCTCAGAGCGCTAAAAGTCGCGAATAATCTCTGAATGCCGCAAAACTCGCGAAGGTAAGACCCCGGATCCGTCCCGTGCGGCGTGGCATCGCCAAAGACCGCGCTCGCTACTTTTTTCCACATCAGATGTGAAGAAATATCCCGGCGGACGCGCTGTGGATCCGATAACATTACGGAATTCGGATCATGGTAAGTCCTTAAGCGGCACGTGACGAATTACGCCAGGTCCCGAGATCATGTCCAGGGACGTGATCTTGAAGTAGGTTCTTGCGGGATTGCCACAAGAGCAGTTAACTGGTACCTGATCCATCAGATGAACCAGCCCCATTTACCATTATCCCTGAACAACATAGATAGCAACGGCCCGGAGTCAATAAAACGAGGGGCTGCGCCCAGAAATATAGTCAAGTTCTTTATCGAGTAGTACAACTTGAGTCTATGCCAGGTGCAAACACCATAGGCTCGGGGCTACTCTTATCGAGAGTATTGTTCACCCTCCGATACAAGAAAGAGGAAAATTGTGGTGTCGATTAAGCAAGTTGAGCCTACACCCAAGTGCAAACACTTGACTGTAGCCTCGGGGGCTCCCATCGGGAGCGCTGGCCGCGCACCCGATAGAAAAATAACTTCGACATCTATGACAATCAAGGTTTGTAGACTCAACTCGATTCTACGACTCGAGTGGAGCCTACTCCCATCTGGAGCACATGGATTTCATCAAGTCCTCCAGAAATATAGTTAAGTTCTTCATCGAGTAGTACAACTTGAGTCTATGCCTAAGTACAAGCACTTACCCATAGACTCGGGGGCTACTCCCATCGGGAGCGCCGCGCACCCGATAGAAAAATAATTTCAAGAATCGTCGACATCATCTACGCTACACATGATCTACAACAGGGACCTCGCCTTTGGAGATGATTATGCTTGGAGTCTCTACGCAAGTCTTCGACTTCCCTAGACACTCGGGACGACATGGGTATACCCTTCGGGTACCCATTATTGGTATACCTGGATCGGCGGCCCAATATGGAGAAGGCCCAACAAGGCAACCCGAAGTAGTCGACTAGAACTCTTGTAAAACCCTAGGCTGGTTGCATATATAAAGCTAGCCAGGGCACCCGAAATAGGGGGGAGAATAGATAGACAAGATAGCTCCGCCTATGGCGGCACCCTGTAAACACATCTATGATCATATATTGGATTGCTAGCAGCACGTAGGGATCCTCCACCGAGGGGACCCGAAGCTGGGTACGTCGTGTGCCTAATCTCGCTCCCGGAATCTCCATCGTCGCTCTCTCCCGAAACCCAAGTCTACAATACGTAGGCATTGCCGAGGTGATCCCTCGTCACCAATCCTCGCCGGCACTCGGATCATTGAAGGCTTGGGCATCATCTTCACCACCACGCGGCATCTCCATCATCTTCATCACCCTCACCATTTCTTCACCCATATTTTTCTATTTCCTAGACTTGTTTGTGGATTTGCACAAGTATTCATTTATTTTCATGTACCCTCTTTACCTTATTATTATGATGATGTTGTCTCCCTCAATGAGTGTATAGTTCTTTCATTTCTTGGGGAGATGGATAAACCCTAGAAAATACTATGTTGCGAAATAAAGATAGTTATATTTTGTTTATGCATTGTGGTTAGTTCTCTCTTTTGATGTTGTGTGAAGAGCTTCACGCAATGTTTGCCTTAAGGACAAAAGAGGGAAATAATTCTAGGCATGTGGTGCTAAGGAGGAGTCAAATGGCACCCTCACGCTGATCTATCATCCGCAATCACCCACTTAGGATCTCCTTCCTCATACATGCATGAATAAAAGATGATAACATCTAGTTGAAACACCAAACCTAAATGCTAGTGATAACTCCAACACTCCCGAATAACGTATTAGCCCTATGTAGTTTCAATCTTTTTCACACTGTGTTATTTCTCATCTCGTTATTTATTTTAGTTTATTTAAATCATTGTTCAAATCACATTTTAATCATTCATACTTTTCTACTTGAAATCAAAGTCAACTCGAACATTTGCTTTAGTACTTTATAAGAAAGAACTATTAAAACCGTAGCCGGTAAACTCTCTGTGGGTGACAAGGGATTAACTTGTCAATGCCTACAAGTTGTAGACTTGGGTTTTCGTGGAAGTAGAGGGCAAGTAGATCTCGAAAGTTTCAGCCAAAAGGGTGCTCGACTGCTAAAAATCTAGGGTTTGTTGACAATGAGGTTGATCCTTTCTTTGTCCCTCGACTCCCCCTTATATAGGAGACGGAGCAGAGAGTTTCGTATTACACAAGTTACAAACTCCGGGAGACTCTTTGAGTTTGACCCATAAAGTTACAAATCTCTTTATTCCTAGTCTATCTCTTCTTGCCATAGTCGACGCTTTACTGGCTTCCGGCTTCATAATCTTCGGTTATGGGCCTTCAAGAAACCCCGGTACTATCTTCTAGGCCCATCCGGATGCCTATGTCAAGAGCCCCCGAGATTTTGCTTGAATCGTAGAGTCGAGTAAAATCTCCATCGTACAATTCATCCATACATTCTTCGAGTCATTTACAAAAGATTTAATTGATACATACATATCTTGTACAGGGATAATGGTAGATGGGGCTGGTTCATCTGATGGATCAGGTACCAGTTAACTGCTCTCGTGGCAAACCCGCAAAAACCTACTTCAGGACCAAGTCCCTGGACATGACCCCGGAATACTGGCGTAATTCGACATGTGCCGCTTTAGGACTTACTCATAAATCGAATTCCAGTCATGTTTATAAAATCCATGGCGCGTCCGCCAGGAATAATTCTTCGCATCTGTTGATACGGAAAACAGTAGCAAAGCGCAGTCGGGTGCGATACCACGCCACTTAGGACAGAACCTGGGGTCTTACCTTCGTAAAATTTTACGGCATCTAGAGATTTTATCGCGGACGCGCTCTAGGAATATATTGTCGAGTACCTTTATCGGCTGTTGGAATAGCCAATTTTATCAAGTTATGAGATAACAATATTTTGATTCTCCCGATGGGAGTACATGACGAGTTATATGTAACTCGAAGATGTATGGCGATGATCATTCTCTGTATTTTTATCCAATATTCTTTTCTGTAGAATCTATACTTGGTTGTAGGCTCAACTTGCATTGTTGACTCATTCTATTTTTGAAAATGACAACTTCTGTTCAATCCTTACTTTATCGGGTGCGCGACCAGCGCTCCCGATGGGAGTAGCCCTCGAGGCTATAGTCGAATATTTATACTTGGCTGTAGGCTCAACTTTCATCTTCTTCCAAGTATCCTGCGTTTCTGTCCTCCATATTATGCTCTTATCAGAAGTACGAATCGCACTTCTGATAAGAGTAGCCCCCGAGCATTTGAGCAAGTACTTGTATTTGATCAAAAGCTCCCGGAATTACTTTATTTGAACCGTCGACGTTTTCCCTGTCGCTATTGTTGTACACAGAAGGCCACTCGAAATTTTTATTTTGACGACGTCAGCACTGACGATGGCCACGAACGTCGTATTGGGAAGGTGCGGGTTCTGCCGTTTCACTGATTTGTGGGGCTAGTGTTCTGCGTCGTTCGACACGTTGCACAAGTGGGGGACACGTCCTCCGTTTTTTCTGGCACGCGCGCTGTAACGCATGTCCAGCAACTTCAGAGTAAAAAGACTTTTGTGCCCCTGTGGACACGTGTAAAGCATCAGACTCATTTCCTTTCTATCCAACGTGCAACATATGGATTCCCTGCTATAAATCATCTTCTTCCTCCTTATTCTCCCCTTTCGCTTCGCCGTCCAATTCTCTGATCTCTCCTCTTTCTCCATTGCCGCCCCCAAGCTCTGCACGCTTGCGCCGCCACTCACCGTTCTTCTCCACCAAAGCTCACTCCCATGCCTCCACGCGCAAAACTGACCAAGCACACCGCTCCAAACACCGACGCGGCGATGGAGGATGTGGAGATCTCTGGATGGGAGAGATCCAAACTCTCCAACCAGGACAAGAAGAGCCTCAAGAAACTTGGGCTGATGAAGAAGAAGGATTCTCTCATCTTCCCCGGCGACGAGAGCGCTCCAAACCCTCCGATTGGATACCGGGTAACCTTCGTTGACCATCTTACCTGTCGTCTTTCCACCCCCGTCCATGAATTTCTTCGTGGACTTCTTTTCAGTTTATGGGATTCAGCTGCATCAGCTAACCCCAAACTCCATCCTCCACATCTCTCTCTTTATCACCCTCTGTGAATGCTTCCTCGGGACCCATCCTCATTGGGGCATGTGGAAGCGTATTTTCTATCGCCGGCGCAACAACTCCCGCATCGTCGTCTACAATGTAGGCGGCGCTTGCATCTGCGTCCGTCCCGATGTGGTCTATTCTGATGTCAAATTCCCCGACTCCGTCCAAGGATGGCGCAAAAGGTGGTTGTACATCAAGGACGAAACTGTCGGCAGCCAGGAGTACGAGGTCGCTCCCTTTAACGGTGCCGCAGAAATCCTCAGATGCCGGTCCTGGGACGCTGAAGCCTCTGCCGAGGAAAAGGTGGCAACCGACGCTTTGATGAAGCGCATCCACCAGCTTCAAAACACCCGCGGTGAAGAACTGTCGGGTGTCCAAATCACTGCGTACTTCCTTAGGATTAGGGTGCAGCTTCTACAGGCTCGCAAAAAACCCCTTTGGATGTATGCTGGCGAAGAAGACGTTGACCGCCTATCCGAGGATCTTTCTACAAAGGACCTGGAGAAGCTCATTCGATGCCTTTCTTCGTTAAGCAAAAAGGACGAGGTTCCGACCTCTTGTCGCGTGGAGCCATACAGTGGCAGCCACGCCCTTCCTGAAGTAAGTATCGTTTCCTTCGAGTTGTATTTTTATTTGTCGACTGCCTCTTCATTTGTCTTGTGCATTCATCTTCAACTTTCTTTTGCAGAACCACCAAATCTTATCTTCTCTTCCCCCCTTCCTGAAGGTGGAGAGGTGGATGAGCGAGTCGTTGTTACTGACGACTCGCAAGAATCCTCTCGTCCCGCGAGCGAAGTCCGGGACTCACAAATACGCGGCTTCCTCCGAAAAAGAAAATGAATCAACTCCTTCAGAGTCTGGGCGTTCCATCTCTCCTCCTCTCGTCGTTTCTCCAAGGAACAAGAGGAAGAGGGAGGAAGTCGAAGATTCCGGCAGCTCCAAACCTCCTGGGTCACCTGCCGAGGAAACTTCTCCTGAAGAGGAGGGTACCTTCTACCCTTATGATGATGCAGGCTCCGTTAGCTTGTAAGTTTCCTTTACTTTTATTTTATGCACAACTCTTTTTCTTCGCCAAGCTTATCGTCCTATTCTTGCAGTTCTGAAGAAGGGGAGAAGGAGGAACCCACATTCCTTGGCACGGCTCCGACGAGCACGTCCAACACCGTGATCCTTTCCGAACAAAACCGTGTTGCCGCGAAATCTTCGCCTCCTTCTCAACCAATCGTGGAGGCCTCGACCCGCCGACCAGCCCCTGAGCGTCTTCGCCGAAGAGGGCTAGGACCGGGGATGTCGATGTTCAGACACTTGTCCTGGGGAGTTCCTCGGCTGCTATGCTGAGTGATGTAAGTTTCTCTTAATATTCTATTTTGCTGCATCTTGTCGCATTTTTATTTTTTTGTCCTGAGCTTTATTCCTCTTTCTCGAGTGTCTTTTTCCTAAGTTTCTTTTGCGACACTATTTTGTGACAGCCCTTGAGGGATCAGTTCATCCGCCTCGGCTCCCAGTCTATTGGGTTCCGCAACGAGGCCGATACTTTGAAAGGTAATTTCTTTATTTTGGATGACTCGATTTTTCAACGTACCCCTTTCTTTGATTCTCAGATAATGAATCTTCATCCTTTTGCCTTTTACCAGTCTCGCTGAGGCAAGCTGAAGAACGCGCTGAAGCTCTCGAAGCTAAGCTAAAACTTAGCAAAGAGGCTCGCGAGAAGGCCGAAGCAGATGTTGCTACCGTCGAGGATCTTCGCCAGCGTCTCGCCAATGCAGAAAATGCATTAAGCGACAAGATTGCTGAGCAGATCACGCGCGAGCAAGGCATAATAGATTGGCATGAATGCCAAAATCGGCGCTTTCTCCATAAGTTCTTTCGTCGCCTTGAAGCTTGTCTTGATTTGATAGTTTGTGTGGTGATAATCTTGTGTTTTGTTGCAGCAGGAAGGAATGATGAAGGTTTCAAACTGCTGGAGGCTAAGGATGATCGTCTTCTCGATGCCCTCTCAATCTGTGAGCTACAAGGCGATTTGGCGCGCACCAATATTTCCAATTCAAGGACTGCCTTCACGCGCCTCTTCCCTCATTTTTCCCCCAAGCAAACACAGCCGGAGATCTTTGCCGAGCTTGTGAAGCGCTTCCTTCCCACGGAAGACCTTGCTCTGGCCTATCGACAGGAAAATCTGAAGATTGGAGTCGAAGGAACCATTGCTCTGGTCGCGAACAGCGGTCAAGAAGTCGACTGGGCCAAAGCTGGAAACTCCGGGAAGATGAACAAGGAGAAATGGAAGGCGCTGGTGAAGGATGCCAAACCACATTCAAAGAAGATCCTCGCCTTCCTCAGCCCGAAGCCCGCTGGTTCCACCAGTACTGCCAAGACGGAGGTCAAGTAGACCATCCTGTCTCTATGTTTTTTTCTTTTTTCTTCTCTTTTGAGGCTGTCGCCTTAGTTATGACTTGCGACAGCTTACTATCGGCTCAATAGGAGTCGACTTTTGTAATCAACATGTAAATATCATGATGATTAATGGAATGCCACTTTGCCAAATAATTGATGTTGAAATTTTTCTTCTCCAGTTGGTTTTTGATAACTATACCGCGGCACCTGATCCCTTGGATGCTTCGCCTGCTGCATCTCACTCAAGGAAAACTCTTGTCGATGATTTTGTTGAAGATTCTTCAAATGTCGACCTTTTGCAAGAGTTGAATGAACTTCGACAGCAACTTCAGTCGATGAAGAAGCAAGTTGTTGTTGTTATGGATCAATCCCAAAAATCTTCGGATCGTGAGCGAGCCGCACTTCAGCAAGCACAAGAAGCTCTCAAACTGAAAGAGGATGCTACTGTCGAGGCTTTGCGTGCTTTCCAACGCGAAGATTATATGCTTGATCTTATGACTAGCGCCGGTCAAGATATGTCGGGTATGTGTCATTGGCTTTGTCCTTTCTTTAATTCCTCGCACTCCTTCTTACTTCGTTCCGATTTTCTTGTTGTGATTCAGGCTCTTTTGTCGACATTGCTGTTGAAGATCAACGCGTGAATGCCCGAGTCGAAATTCTCCTCCGGCTTGCCCGACAGAGTGGCAGCGACTTCTGGGCAGACGTACCCCGTACTCGCCGGATTGTGCAATTCCAAGATCGCGCGTCCCAGGTTCGAGATTTCTTGGACTCTTGCACCAATATTTTGGCCATGGTATACAAGGCGATGTTTCCTCGAAATCCTCAACATGTGAGTCTTCCTCAATTGATGGACAAGTTCAAGAGCGTGGATCAGTTTCATCTTTTTGTGAAAGCTCAGTTGGTAGCTGGCGCTAGGTTTGCCTTGATCGTGTTGAAAATCTGCTACCCGAAGATGATCGTGAGCAACATTGTTGATATCTGCCATGCTAAAGTGAGGGAAAAAAGAAGGAACGTCGACAAAATCAACGACAAGGTGACTCCCACAGCCGAAGAAATGATTGATGATCTTTTGCGGGTGGACACTGATTTCTTCCGAGGGCACCATTATGCTGACCCATTGGATGTTCCTGCTGGAGCCGAAATAATAAGCATTGATAACTTAATATAGGTTTTCATCCTCTTTATGATGTCGCATTATAGCTGCAAAATTTGTATGTTGCACGAATTGCATATATATTGTATATAAGGCAAAACTTATGTAAAGTTAAGACGATCGATGTTTTTTCCGAGTTTTCGAATGACCTTCCTTGTTGTGATTGTATTTTTCCCGGTACTTTGTATTTTGCGGGTGTCGAATATAGTGAAAATTTTGTCGGGTGCAAGCCCCCGGGTGCAAGCCCCCGAGCCTGTTTTGAGAGAGGATCATACGTAATCAATATCTTTATTTCAATCATACTATATTGCAGCTTCGCAAGCCCGCCTCATTAAAAACCTTTCAGCCCCACTCGGTGCCCTGAAAGGAAAAGAGTGCGTCTGAAAACTTGCGAGCTATTCATGTACAATGTGTTTACATGGACATTGTTCTTCTAGGCGTAGAACCGTCGTAGCTGCGACACGTTTCACGGGTTCCCTTCTTCCTTGCCCGACTTTTTGTCCTTCAGCCTGTAGGCTCCTCCTGGGATAACTTCTGTGACGATGTACGGGCCTATCCATGGAGACTCGAAATTTACATGGCTGTCCTGGGTGAGCCGAAGGACCCGGTCGCCAACTTGAAAAAGATCTTGGGCGCAAACGTCGACTGTGGTAATTCTTTAAGTTTTGCTGGTACGTGGTGACCCTTGACAACACCTCGCCCCTAGCTTCGTCGAGTGCATCCACATCATCTTCCATTGCCTTCCTCGAGGTCTCTTCGTCATATTCTGCGACTCTTGGTGAATTATGCTCTATTTCTATCGGGAGCACCGCCTCTGCTCCATGAACTAGAAAAAACAGAGTTTCCTGCGTTGCTGTGTTGGGTGTTGTTCGTATGCTCCAAAGCACACACTTGGCAACTCCTCGGCCCAGGTATGTCGAGCTTTTTCCAATGGTGTTAACAGGCGTTTCTTGATGCCATTGCAGATGACGCCGTTTGCATTTTCGACTTGACCATTGGTTTGTGGGTGTGCCACTGATGCGAAGTGCAGTTTGATGCCTACCTCTTCACAATACGCCTTAAACTCTTTGGAGGTGAAGTTGCTACCATTGTCCATGACGATGCTGTTTGGAATCCTGAATCGAAAAACTATGCCTTTGATAAAACTCACCACTGACGCTGCATCTGCCGAAGTTACTGGTACTGCTTCAATCCACTTGGTGAACTTATCGACAGCCACCAGTAAATATACGTATCCCCCTGGCCAGGCCTTGTGCAGCTTTCCCACCATGTCGAGCCCCCATTGTGCGAAGGGCCAAGACAGTGGTATTGGCATCAGTTCTGCTGCCGGAGAGTGGGGTTTTGCCGCAAATCTCTGGCACACATTGCACATGCGAACTATGTCTTTCGCGTCCTCTATTGTCCTTAGCCAATAAAATCCTGCTCTGAAAACTTTGGCTGCTATTGCTCGGCTGCTCGCGTGGTGGCCGCATACTCTCTCATGTACGTCCTTCAATATGACCCGTCCTTCCTCGGGTGTTACGCACCTTTGCAATACACCCGAGATACTTCGTTTGTACAACTCCCCTTTAACCACGGTGAAGGCTTTGGATCGTCGGATGACTCGCCTTGCTTCGACCGGATCCTCGAGTATCTCCTTTCTTGTAATATATGCCACATAAACCTGCATCCAGGGAACTTGTATCACCATAACTTCGTGTGGATCTTCTTCATCCTCTGACATATTTTCCTCTGGCTCTGCTGCAGCCCCCGAGTCTTTCTTGGGTTTCTCCTTCTTCTTCGGCCGCTTCGGCGTTTTCTTCGGCTTGGTAGATCTTTCACTTATCTCTTCCCTAAACACGCCAGGTGGTATTGGCAGGCACTGTGACCCGATGTTTGCCAAAACGTCAGCTTCATCATTGCTGAGTCTGCTGATATGGTTAACTTCACAACCGTCAAAGAGTCTTTCGAGTTCATTTTATAATTCTTTGTATGCTATCATGCTGTCATTGACTGCGTCGCACTTGTTCATCACTTGTTGGGCTACCAACTGGGAGTCGCCAAAGATTTTTAGGCGAGTGGCACCGCACGCCTTTGCCATCTTCATCCCATGTATAAGTGCGTCATATTCTGCTTCATTATTGGACGCGTTAGAGAACGTCATTCGCAGTATGTACTTAATCTTGTCGCCTTGGGGTGATACGAGTATCACGCCTGCTCCAGCTCCCTCCAATCTCTTGGACCCATCAAAATTCATAGTCCAACTACTCGATAAATCTGGCGGTCCCGTATTTTGCAACTCCATCCACTCTGCGATGAAATCTGGCAGAATCTGCGACTTTATTGCTTTTCTTTTTTCATAGGTGATGTCCCGAGGGGAGAGCTCTATGCCTCAAAGGGAGACACGTCCGGTGGCTTCTGGGTTGTTCAAGATATTGGAGAGAGTTGCTTCATTGACAACTACTATCGGATGTGCCAAAAAATAGTGTCGTAATTTTCTTGCCGTTGTGAACACGCCATATGCTAACTTCTGATACAGCGGGTACCGTTGCTTTGATGGCGATAAAACTTCACTGATGAAGTATACCGGTCGTTGAACTCCATGGATTTTTTCCTTCTTCCTCCCGTTCTACCACAAGGACCGTGCTCACCACTTGAGGTGTGGCCGCGATATATAACAGGAGAGGTTCCTTTTCCCTTGGAGCCACTAGTATTGGGGGTGTCAAGATTGTGCGCTTGAGATCTTCGAAGGCTCTATCTGCTTCCTCATTCCACTCTCATTGTTAGCTGCTGCATTTTCTTATGCTTGGTTGGTTTTCTCATTGTTACGATAGCTTGGATTTTCTCAGGGTTAGCCTCGATTCCTCTTGCTGACACCAAGTACCCGAGGAGTTCTCCCGCAGGCACACCAAAGGAACAGTTCAGCTTGTCGAGGTTGTCAAAAGTCTCCTTGAGATCATCGATCAGAGACGGACTATGCTTTGTTATTATGACGACATCGTCAATGTATACTTGAACGTTTTTTCCAATCTGAGTGGCGAGGCACTTCTGCATCATTCGCTGGTAAGTGGCTCCCGCATTTTTCAACCCAAAGGGCATTGTTCTGTAACAAAACACGTCGTAAGGGGTTATGAAAGTTGTTTTGACTTCATCTTCTTCTTTTAAGCGGATCTGGTTGTACCAGAATACGCGTCTAGGAAGGAAGGACATTCGCAGCCTGCCGTGGAGTCGATAATTTGATCGATCCTCGGGAGGGGAAAGTGATCCTTTGGACAATGTTTATTGAGACACGTGAAGTCGACGCACATGCGAAGGACCTCCGTGTTTTTCTTCGGGACAAGCACTGGATTGGCAACCCATGTGGCATCGGTGTGTAGCTCCTTGATGAAGTTTGCCTCTCTGAGTCGATTAATCTCAGATAGCATTGCTTTGCGGTTTGGCTCGAAGAAACGCCGCAAAGGTTGTCGGATAGGTCTGACTCGTGGATCCGATTAAGGATGCTCGGCAAGTTCCCTGGGTACTCCGGCATGTCGGACACCATGCAAAGATTTCCCAGTGCTCACGGAGGAACTCGACGAGCACGCTTTCCTATGCGCTATCCATGTTTGTTGCGATAGCTGTCGTCTTCTTGGGATCTGTCGGGTGGATCTCAACTTCCTTGGAGTTTTCGAAAGTTTGCTCCTTAAGTGGCCTTCCTCCATCGGGTAGCACATCATAATCAGTTGTTAACTGTGACGCTGCGTACTCTGCTTGCTGATACGTCTCCAACGTATCGATAATTTCTTATGTTCCATGCTACTTTATTGATGATACCTACATGTTTTATGCACATTATATGTCGTATTTACGCATTTTCCGGAACTAACCTATTAACAAGATGCCGAAGAGCCGCTTGTTGTTTCGCTGTTTTTGGTTTCAGAAATCCTAGTAAGGAAATATTCTCGGAATTGGACGAAATCACCGCCCAGGGTCCTATTTTTGCACGAAGCTTCCAAGACCGAAGGGGAGGTGGGGCCACGAGGTGGCCAGTGACAGGCGGCGCGGCCCAGCCCCGGCCGCGCCGGCCTGTCCCCGGGCCCCTCGTGCCGCCGACCTGCCCTTCCGCCTACAAATAGCCTCCGTTGCGAAACCCCCAGGAGAGCCACGATACGGAAAACCTTCCCACGCGCCGCCGCGAATCCCATCTCTGGGGATTCAGGAGATCGCCTCCGGGAGAGGGGATTCATCTCCGGAGGACTCTTCATCGCCATGATCGCCTCCGGAGTGATGAGTGAGTAGTTCACCCCTGGACTATGGGTCCATAGCAGTAGCTAGATGGTCGTCTTCTCCTAATTGTGCTTCATTGTTGGATCTTGTGAGCTGCCTAACATGATCAAGATCATCTATCTGTAATACTATATGTTGTGTTTGTCGGGATCCGATGGATAGAGAATACTATGTTATGGTGATTATCAATCTATTGTTTATGTGTTGTTTATGATCTTGCATGCTCTCCGTTATTAGTAGAGGCTCTGGCCAAGTTTTTGCTCTTAACTCCAAGAGGGAGTATTTATGCTCGATAGTGGGTTCATGCCTTCATTGACACCTGGGACAGTGACAAAAAGTTCTAAGGTTGTGATGTGTTGTTGCCACTAGGGATAAAACATTGATTCTATGTCTAAGGATGTAGTTGTCGATTACATTACGCACCATACTTAATGCAATTGTCTGTTGCTTTGCAACTTAATACCGAATGGGGTTCGGATGATAACCTGAAGGTGGACTTTTTAGGCATAGATGCAGTTGGATGGCGGTCTATGTACTTTGTCGTAATGCCCGGATTAAATCTCACTATATTTATCATATCATGTATATGCATTGTTATGCCCTTCTCTATTTGTCAATTGCCCGACTGTAATTTGTTCACCCAACATGCTTTTATCTTATGGGAGAGACACCTCTAGTGAACCGTGGACCCCGGTCCTATTCTTTACATTGCATACAATCTACTGCAATACTTGTTTTATGTTTTCTTGCAAACAATCATCTTCCACACAATACAGTTAATCCTTTGTTACAGCAAGCCGGTGAGATTGACAACCTCACTGTTTCGTTGGGGCAAAGTACTTGGGTTGTGTTGTGCAGGTTCCACGTTGGCACCGAAATCCCTGTTGTTGCGCCACATCACATTTCGCCACCATCAACCTTCAACGTGCTTCTTGGCTCCTCCTGGTTCGATTAAACCTTGGTTTCTTTCGAGGGAAAACTTGCTACCGTGCGCATCATACCTTCCTCTTGGGGTTCCCAACGAACGTGTGAGTTACACGCCATCAAGCTCTTTTTCGGCGCCGTTGCCGGAGATCAAGACACGCTGCAAGGGGAGTCTCCACTTCTCAATCTCTTTACTTTGTTTTTGTCTTGCTTTATTTTATTTACTACTTTGTTTGCTGCACCTAAACAAAACACAAAAAAATTAGTTGCTAGTTTTACTTTATTTACTGTCTTGCTCTCCATATCAAAAACAGAAAAAAAATTAGTTACTTGTCTTTACTTTGTTTGCCTAGTTTACTTTTTGCTTATTGCATCATGTTTCCTCCTAAATACACTCTAAAAGACATACCGGTAGGCCGAGGGTCTATAATTGGAAGAGATAATATAGAAGAATTTTTCACTCATGTTAGCACCGCTGAAGATTTTGAAGATAGACACTTGGTAGAACTTGCTCCTACTTATGAAATTGCTGTTGCTTCTTTAGTACACATGCTTGAAACTAAATTTGTTAATCTCAATCCTATAATCCAACACATGTTTCTCACACTTGGTGATATGGAGGAAGGAGAGAAGAAAGACTTTGCTTTAGAAACCCTTCTTAAAGAATTTGGTGGTGTAGCAAGAGAGGCTAGAAAAGTCTTTGCTAAATATAAAATGCTTGGTTCTTACATCAATTTTGTTAGTCTCCTTGAAAAGATGGACATGGAGAGAGTAAAGTACACTAATGATATTAATGATGGTGGGGAGGTTAAGACAACAATACCTTGTAAACTCCTAGGAATGCATGAAGCTCTAGAAAATAACTATGGTTGGCTTGTTCCTGAAAATTTGTTTGATGAGAATAGCAAGCCTAAGAATAATGAAAAAGGAGCCTCTGAAACTTACATAGACGAGATAACATGCATTGTTGAGAAAACACCCAACACCCAAGGTAATGTTGATGCCTCATCTCTTGATGATACTTGATTTGCACTTCCTGCGCCTAGCTGAAAGGCGTTAAAGAAAAGCGCTTATGGGAGACAACCCATGTTTTTACTACAGTACTTTGTTTTATATTTGAGTCTTGGAAGTTGTTTACTACTGTATCAACCTCTCCTTATCATGTTTTTGTGCCAAGTAAAGTTTCTATGTTAAAGTTGATGTTATATTTGGGATCGCTGCGCAGAAACAGCATTGCTGTCTGTCACGAATCTGGGCACAAGTCTCTGTAGAAAATTCGAAAAAATCTGCCAATTTACGAGCGTGATCCTCAGATATGTACGCAACTTTCATTAGTTTTGAGTTTTTCCATTTGAGCAAGTCTGGTGCCATTTTAAAATTCGTCTTTACGGACTGTTCTGTTTTTGACAGATTCTGCCTTTTATTTCGCATTGCCTCTTTTGCTATGTTGGATGAATTTCTTTGATCCATTAATGTCCAGTAGCTTTATACAATGTCCAGAAGTGTAAAGAATGATTGTTTCACCTCTGAATGTGTGAATTATTAATTGTGCACTAACCCTCTAATGAGTTTGCTTGAAGTTTGGTGTGAAGGAAGTTTTCAAGGGTCAAGAGAGGAGTATGATATACTATGATCAAGAGGAGTGAAAGTTCTAAGCTTGGGGATGCCCCCATGGTTCATCCCTGCATATTTTAAGAAGACTCAGCGCTTGCTTGGGGATGCCCAAGGCATCCCCTTCATCGACAACATCATCAGGTTCCTCCCCTGAAACTATATTTTTATTCACCACATCTTGTGTTCTTTACTTGGAGCGTCGGTTTGTTTTTGTTTTTGTTTTTGTTTGAATAAAATGGATCCTAGCATTCACTTTGTGGGAGAGAGACACGCTCCGCTGTTGCATATGGATAAATATGTCCTTAGGCTTTACTCATAATGTTCAAGGCGAAGTTTCTTCTTCGTTAAATTGTTATATGGTTGGAATTGGAAAATGCTACATGTAGTAATTCTAAAATGTCTTGGATAATGTGATACTTGGCAATTGTTGTGCTCATGTTTAAGCTCTTGCATCATATACTTTGCACCTATTAATGAAGAAATACATAGAGCTCGCTAAAATTTGATTTGCATATTTGGTCTCTCTAAGGTCTAGATAATATCTAGTATTGAGTTTTGAACAACAAGGAAGACGGTGTAGAGTCTTATAATGTTTACAATATGTCTTTTATGTGAGTTTTGCTGCACCGGTTCATCCTTGAGTTTGCTTCAAATAACCTTGCTAGCCTAAACCTTGTATCGAGAGGGAATACTTCTCATGCATCCAAAATCCTTGAGCCAACTACTATGCCATTTGTGTCCACCATACCTACCTACTACATGGTATTTCTCCGCCATTACAAAGTAAATTGCTTGAGTGCTACCCGACATTAGTCCTCCGACCCAACTAGGGGTCCATGAAGATTGCCCAACAGCCAAGGTGTGCCTATACGTCGGTTCCAGCAAAGGAGACCTACTCGAAGAGGGATTCTTGACGAACAAGGCAAGAAGACACCGTAAAAGGAAAGACTAGAATAGATCTTGTTGTAACCTAGTCGAGTTCGGACAGGACTCTCGGGGTCTGGCCTGTTATATAAAGGCCAGGAGAAGGCCTGTCGAGACACAACTTCAATACGTAGAACCATCGCAACTTAGAGCTAGAAAACCTAGAACCCTTGCCTCTCGGCGAGATAACCAACATAGCCTATCGTCTACCCCATTGTAACCCAACATATTCGATAATCAAGATCAGACAAGCAGGAAGTAAGGGTTTAACCTCATCGAGGGTTCGGAACGTGGGTAAATCTCTCTCCCTGTTTGTTTGGTGTCCGATGTCTCGTGCTAGCCTGCAGGATTCCGTCAACCCTAAGCCCCTCATGGTGGGCATTGCCGGGGAGCACCCTCGTCAATTGGCGCCATCTGTGGGGAACCTGCTGGTACAAGGCACTTCATGGGCTGCTCCATTCATGTCGGCTGCGTTTTCGCCGACGTCACCTATATCATCGGCTCCAACATCCTCAAACTCAAGGAATCTGATTCGCTGCGGATCCTTCGAGTTCACTCCATGCAATGACGTGTCGCGTTCCGCTCCTTCGGAGTTATGCGGCGGCATGGACACAACGTTCAGCAGCGTTCACTTCATCATCGATTTCGTTGGTTTCCTTCGACTCCCGGGCTCGGTCGCGCCTGCTTGGAGAGGACTACGACTCCACCAACGATTGTTGTTCCACCACTAACCACGGTAGATCTGTCATATTCATTCAGCAACAACGAAGAAAGCGTCCAAAGGAATCCTAGTAGCATCGGGAGCAGGCAGGAGCGCCAGAAGAGGAGAAGAGATCTTCATTACGTGGAAATTGAACATGCTGCAAACCGTCCTTATCAGTATGGCGATCAGGACGAAGGATGTTACAATGAGCGATTAGCCAGAAGTCGCAGCCCACAAGTTCGCCTCCCTCGGACGCCTCACCTGCCAGCTGCAGAACAATTAGTTGCCCCATGTTTGCATGTCTATATCGACCCAAAGGACAACATTGAGAAGGCATCGCATCTACTCAAGGATTGTCGGCATTTCATTGATATTCCGACGTTGTGCGAAGAATTGAGGTCCAACTCGGAAGCAATGCCGCACCCGATAAAAGAGGGTATAACTGCCTCTGCCCAACAACAAGAACATTCATACGTGCCAGCCAAAGTTTACCTCGTATCTCGAGGACATGTGAACATGATTCACAAAGCCAGCGTTTCAAAAAGAGAATCCAAGAAGTTTTCACGGGAGATAAAGCTTGCAGAGGTGGCCATGGTCACGCTGCCCTAGTACTCGAAGCACAGATCGGAGGATACAACATGAGAAAGGTGTTCATGGATGGAGGAAGTGGTCTAAACCTCATGTTTGCAAGCACAATGAAGGCGATGGGTATAACAGTCGATATGTTAAAGGAATCCGGCACTGGTTTCCACGGCATCATCCCGACCCGACCCGCATATCCTCTTGGCAAGATCTTTTTGGATGTCGTTGATACGTCCAAAACGTATCTACTTTCCCGAACACTTTTGCTATTGTTTTGCCTCTAAGTTGTGTATTTTGGATACAACTAACACGGACTAACGCTGTTTTGCATTGCTCGGTGTCTCGTTTTTGTGCAGAAATCCAACTTTAGGAAAATCCTCGGAATTTATGCGAAAGGTCCTATTTTCCCAGAATATTGACGGAGCCAGGCCAAGTGGGGGCCCGAGGCCCCCACACACTAGGCCGGCGCGGCCCAGGAGGGGCGCGCCTCCTTGTGTGTGGCCGCCTCGGCGGCCCCCCGACGCTCCCCTTTCGACTACAAAGTCCCTTCGACCTAAAAACGCCGTGGGTTCGACCATATTTCCAGAGACCATCCACGCCGCCGCCATCGCGAAACTCCGCCCCGACCGAAACTCCGTTCGCACTCCGGACGGGAATTGAGGGATCTTCACCGCCATCACCACCGACGCCTCTCCATCGACCAGCCATGTTTCCCCCATCCATGTGTGAGTAATTCCCCCGCTGTAGGCTGAAGGGGATGGTAGGGATTGGATGAGATTGATCATGTAATAGTCACAAGATTGTTAGGGCATGGTGCCTAGTATCCGTAGATGTTACTTTTATGATATTGTTGCAACTTGTTATGCTTAATGCTTGTCACTAGGGCCCGAGTGCCATGATCTCAGATCTGAACATGTTATTGTTTCATCATGATATGCATTGTTTTATGATCTTACCTGCAAGTTGTATACACACGTTGATGTCCGGAACCCGAGGCCCCAAAGTGACAGAAATTGGGACAACCGGAGGGGGAAGGCGGTGATGTGAGGATCACATGTGTTCACGAGTGTTAATGCTTTGCTCCGGTATTCTATTAAAAGGAGTACCTTAATTTCCAGTAGTTTCCCTAGAGGCCCGGCTGCCACCGCTGGTAGGACAAAAGATGTTGTGCAAGTTTCTCATTGCGAGCACGTACGACTATATATGGAACACATGCCTATGGATTGATTAGTACTTGGATACCGCTTTATTATTATCTGCAAATGCCCTACCATGATTGTTATATGAATTCTCTTATCCATGCAATGCCCGTTCATCCATCCCTGTGCCTACAGTATTTTTAATCTTGTTGTTTACTATAATCACTACTGCTGTCTTTATTTCACCCGTTATTTCACTATTCCTATGCTATAAAACTGTTGCTACTGATAAACTCTCGCGAGAAAGTCTGTTTCCAGGTGCCTGAATTGACAACTCCGTTGTTAAGGCTTACAAGTATTCTTTGTCTCCCCTTGTGTCGAATCAATAAATTGGGTAATACTTCCCTCGAAGACCTTTGCGATCCCCTATACTTGTGGGTCATCAAGACTATTTTCTGGCGCCGTTGCCGGGGAGCATAGCTTTATTTGCAAGTTCACTTGGATTGATATTGTTCGCTGCAAATCCTCCATCATGGGTAAACCTCGCGATACTAAAGTTGCCATATTACCATCCACTACAAGAAAAGGTACAACTCTGAGTACCTCTGCTGCTCTTGATTCACCATCTGTGATAAGTCAACTTGTTTCACCACCACAAACTTCACGTGTTGGTATTTCTGCTGAATCTGAAAATTCCTCTGATAATTTTGATGATGCTTCTACTGTGCTTGATAATACTGGTTCATTAGGTCCTTTTCTAGATGCTACAATTGCTAGGTCTAGACAAATTGAAAATACTGAAACTCCTAATGAAAATACCTACACCTGTTAATTCACCTGAGACGATGATCTTGATGAAGATTATGTGGAACTTGATGATGATTTTATTGATAAATGCAATGCTACTACTAGTACAAGTAACCTTAAAAAGCTTATTGCACAACATGCTATTAGATATAAACTGTCTCCTGATCCTAAATTTGCCACATCTCCTATAAACATTAAGGATAAAGATTATGACTTTTCTCTTGATTTATCTCATATATCTATTGTTGAGAAAACACCTTTCTATGGTACTGAAAAAGAGAGTGTTGTAGAACATATGAATGAGCTTTCTACTTTAAGTAGCTTGTTTTCTGATGATGTTAAGATGCGTACTTATTTTGTTGCTAAGATTTTTCCTTTCTCATTAAAGGATGATGCTAAGATTTGGTATAATAATTTGCCTCCTGATTCTATTGATAGTCCAAGTTGTTTGCTTGATGTTTTCTTTCGAAAATACTTTCCCGCTAGTGCTCAACATATTGCTCTGCAGAGAATTTATAGTTTTGATCAAGAAGATGGAGAGAAATTGCCTGAAGCTTGGGCAAGATTTTGCTCTCTTATTAGAGCTCGGCCTGGACATGATTTGGAAAAGCATGATTTACTTGATATATTTTATAGTGGACTAACCATTGAGTCTAGGGCATACCTGGATAGTTGTGCTGATTGTGTTTTCAGGAAAAGAACTCCGGACGAAGCTGAAGAATTATTGGCAAAGATAAGCAAAAATCATGATGATTGGTCTACACCTGAACCAACCCCAACACCTATATTGAAGAAGAGGGGTATGATTGAATTAAATGATGAAGATATGAGGGAAGCCAAGAAATCTCTTATGGAGAAGGGTATTAAATCTGAAGATGTGAAGAATTTGCCTCCAATAGAAGACCTATGTAAGATAATTCCCCCTTCATCTACAATTGAGGTACATTCTCTTCAACGCTTTGATAGAGGAGATATCCCGTATTCAAAACCTCCTGATCAATGTTTAGATGAATTTGATAATTATATTGTTAAGCAAAATAATTTTAATATGAGAGTAGAGAATCATCTAATAGAAAATTCTCAAGCTATTAGTAAATTGCATGATATTGTGGAGAGAACCTCCAATGATGTTAAGATGCTTGTTAAACATTTTAATATGATTCAAACTCAAATTGATCAACTTACTAAAGTGCAAAATGACTTGTTAAAAAATACTCATGAAGAGAAACATGCTTATGAAGTAACAACTAGAGGCGGTGTTTCTACCCAGGATCCTCTATATCCTGAAGGGCACCCCAAAAGAATTGAACAAGATTCTCACGAACTAAAGAAACTAGTAGTCCTTCTAAGAAAAAGAAGAAGAAACATAAAACTGTTGTAGAATCCTCTGAACCTTAATGATCCTAATAGTATTTCTATTTCGATGAAACTGAAAGTGGTAATGAACATGATGAAGATAATGATAATAATGATACTCCTGATAAAGAAGAAATTGAGAAAGAACCTGAAAAGCATGCTAAAAATAAAAAGTATACTAAAGAAGATTTTATTACAAAGAAACATGGTAATGAAAGAGAACCTTGGGTTCAAAAGCAAATGCCTTTTCCTGCTAAGAAACTAAAATCAAAGGAGGAGGAACATTATAATAAATTTTGTGATTGGATGAAACCTTTATTTTTGCAAATCCCTTTGACTGATGCTATTAAATTGCCTCCTTATTCAATGTATATGAAAGATATTGTCTCTAACAAAAGGAAAATTCCCAATGAGGAGATTTACACTATGCTCGCTAATTACTCCTTCGATGGTAAGGTTCCAAAGAAGCTGGGAGACCCAGGTATACCGACTATTCCTTGTTCTATTAAGAATAATTATGTTAGAACTGCTCTATGTGATTTGGGAGCAGGAGTTAGTGTAATGCCTTTTTCTCTTTACAAGAGACTTGATTTAGATAAATTGATACCAACTGATATATCTTTGCAAATGGCTGATAAATCTACTGCAATTCCTGTTGGTGTATGTGAAAATGTTCCTATTCAAGTTACTCAACATTGCTTGATATTAACTGATTTTGTTGTGTTAGAAATGCCTGAAGATGATAATATGTCTATTATTCTTGGAAGACCCTTTCTTAATACTGCAGGGGCTGTTATTGATTGCAATAAAGGAAAAGTTACTTTCAATGTTGATGACAAGGAACATACTGTCTATTTTCCAAAGAGGATTGATAAAGTATATGGAGTTAATACAATTTGTAATGTGAAAACTATCAAGGTGGGATCCATTGATTGTCCTATATATGAGCCTAAAGAAGAATATCAAACTCTTGTGATTGGATCTATATCAATTCAATATAAGGTAACATGATTGATTTGAGGTTTATTTCTTCTTATGTCATATAAAATTTATTTGGTAGCAAGACTTGATCAACCTTGTTAACAAGTATATTTTAAATACATAGAAGAGCTAAACAACATCTCTTTCTTTCTTTCTTTCTCCCTCCACTTGTCTTACTTGCTGTAGCACCTTTTGTTTTGCAAAATGCTTTAGTTGTTTAAGATTTTGAAAATCATTTTCCTGCGCAGTAATAATTACTTTAACACCTAGAAATGTGCATTTTTCGAAGTTCTCAAAAATTTACAAAAATTATACTGGTAGACTTATTTTTCGAGGGGCACCTGGGAGCACCTGGGATGACTAGCACCCTGGGTGGCACCCCAGGGCCACGCCAGCAAGGGGGGCGCGCCACCCGGTGTGTGGGCCCCTCCTTGCCCCACTTCATCATCTCTTTCACCCATTCTCTTCTCTCTCCCGAAAAACTCGCACCAGCGTTTCTGCTCAAGAACTCGAGATTTCTCGATCTCTTTGCTCAGCCCAGATTGTCTGAAATTTGGCACATTTGCTCTCCGGTATGTGACTCCTTTGATTATCCAATTAGAATTTCGTTTGGTTGAGTATATCTTGAATATTTTGCTGCTGTAGGTAACATGCTTAGTGAGCTTGCATGCTTGTTCTAAGTGGTAGAAACTAGTTTTGATGCATGTTTAGTACTCTAGTAAGTTCCTATAGTAGTTTCCTCAATTATATACCTTGAAATCAAATTTTATAATGATTGTTGAAAAATTTCAGAAAAGGAAAATGAACAACTACAACTTTGGAGAGGTGTTCGAAGGAGAGACGACGAGCACGGGGAGGCCCTCAAGGGCATCCACTCGGATTAGACGATCCTACAATGAGGACGTCATTGCACCGAGCTTCGAACCCGAAGAAGACAATGGAGCCCCTAATGCTTCACCTTTCCCATGTTATAAATTTTTGAGCAATGCAGGGTTGCTGGATGATTTCTTGACTCTCGTCAGAAAGGCGGGTTTAACCACCTATATGGGGATGAGAGGGAAGTCCTCTTGCCCCAAATCGATTTGTTCAGTGTTCACAGGCAGCCATGGTCGCGCTCTAAGGAGGAGGTGGATGAGCAACTGAAGATACAAGGCTTCCACCAGCAACATGACTCCGAGGACGCCGAGCCCTCCTACGACTACACCGTCACGTACCCTGTTGCTTCTTCCAGCACATACCCAGAACTGGGTCGTTCCTCGTCATACTACGGAGACACCACTTCATGGGGACCCTGGGAATGATCTCCACTTGGGCCAAAAGCCTAAGCTTGGGGGGAGGTATACCGACATCACTCATTCTTTGCATATTATGGTTGCTGGATAGTTGTATATACTTGTTTAGTTTCTTAGAGTGGTTTTCTAATGAGAGGGAGATGATATTTGGGAAGTGCTGTCCAAAAACAGATTCTGGCTGTTACCAAAAAATTCGTGCACAGCCAGAACATTATTTTGAGTTGAATTTTTTTAGCATGTCCCCCAGGTTGTTATCTAACTTTCATTAGTTGAACACTTTTCGAATTGAGCAATGGAAGATTTTTGTTAAAATCGATTTTTGTACTGCTGTCAGGTTTTGGCAGATTTCTGCCATCCTGCTTTTCTGTATTTCTGTTAGTTTGCATTCTCTTGTTTTTTGCTTTGTTTATTTACTAAAACACAAAAAGACCAAAAATATTTCTGTTGTTTCTCTTCACCATTTGTTTATTTTGTTCTTTGCTCTTATTTTACTTTATCTGCTATCGTTGGTTTGCTATGAGAAAATCCAAAAAGATTTTGCTTTGTTTGCTTGTTTCCTTTTGTTCTTGTTTCTAACCCAAAAACACCAAAAATATTTGTCGTTCTTCTTTGGTTTTTTAAAGTTTATTAGGGAGTTCAGAGGTCTCCGGTGGTTGGAGCTTGGTTTCTTTCCATATTATTATTCAAGCTGCACAAGTGAAAGGCAATAATGACGATCTACGACAATTTGACTGCGGTGAGAGGCTGGTATGAACTCTATTTGTTTTCATTTTTGTACATATACTCATCCATGTGAGCATGCTTAGTTGGTTCATATGAGGTACATGTCATTTAATGAAAGTCTAGTAGTTTATAATCTCTCATGATTAGTTCCAATTTATTAATAATGAGTAGCATGTCATGAATATTTGCTTGCATTGTTTTATTCATAGAGCGGTATGACATTGTGGTATCCTCCTCTGAATAATTCACTTGAATCGACTTGGCACATGCTCACGCATGCATATGACTAAACAAAAGTCAATTAAGCCTCGATGATTTACTTTGCTTCCGAGTTCTTGTATCACTTTTATGCCTCCGTTAATTTTATTTTGTCGCAAACATGATTATGACAGTTATTGCTCTCTTGATTGTCGCTTCCCAGTCTATTGCTAGCCTCCACTTGTACTGAGCGGGAACGCTGCTCGTGCTTTCAAATACCTTAAAACCAAGTTGTTCCAAAGTGTCCACCATAAATACCTATGCATGGCATTTCAAACCATTCCAAGTAAATTCTCATGTGCTACCTTTAAACCTTCAAACTACTTCCCAATTTGTGTTAATGTTTTATAGCTCATGAGGAAATATGTGGTGTTTTACCTTTCAACCTTGTCATTTACTCCGGACAGACTTTCACTAATGGACTAGTGGCACATCCGCTTATCCAATAATTTTGCAAAAAGAGCTGGCAACGGGGTTCCCAGCCCCAATTAATTAACCTTCATTAATAATTTTCTTCACGTGTTTTGCTCTGATTCATCAGTAAGCAACTTAACCTGCAAATAGACACTTCCCCATGGTATGTGAATGTTGGAAGGCACCCGAGGATTCGGTTAGCCATGGCTTGTGTAAGCAAAGGTTGGGGGGAGTGTCGTCCATAATGAAACTAAAATGCATGTGTAAACAAAAGAGAAGAGGGATGATCTACCTTGCTGGTAGAGATGACGTCCTTTATGGGAGCCGCTCTTGAGAGTCTGGTTGGCGAGGTGGTTAGAGTACCCACTATCATTCGTTGACAACAACAAACACCTCTCAAAATAATTTTATTTCTGTCTTTGAAAAATGAAAAGCTCTAGCACAAGTTAATCCCTGCTTCCCGAAGGGTCAATCTTTTACTTTTATGTTGAGTCACCATCCTTTCTTTGAGTACCTTCTTGAGAGCATAACTGTCATTCTTAGTATAATATGCTTGTCCCAAAATATGACCAGCTGTGGTATAACTTTGATGCTTTTATCTTTGATAAACTTACTTCTAGTCTTTCTATGAACTTCAGAGGTGCCTGGGCATTTATGTTTTGCTGTACAAATACGGGCAAGCGAGATACCACTTTATCATATCCTTCTATGAACATTGCAATCCTGCTTATTGAAGTGTTTCGTGATGCTTGTTATTAGTTTGTTGGTATCTCTTTCATGATTGATGCAGCTATTAGATGACTTTATTTGCATGTATCTTATTATGAATTGCTTAAGCACTTGCCATATCATGAGAATATTTACATCATATGAACAAATGTGTTCGTGAAAGTTCTTTTATCGCACTCAGTTGTTAACTGAATTGCTTGAGGACAAGCAATAAGCTAAGCTTGGGGGAGTTGATACGTCCAAAACGTATCTACTTTCGCGAACACTTTTGCTATTGTTTTGCCTCTAATTTGTGTATTTTGGATACAACTAACACGGACTAACGCTGTTTTCAGCAGAATTGCTCTGGTGTCTCGTTTTTGTGCAGAAATCCAACTTTTAGGAAAATCCTCGGAATTTATGCGAAGGTCCTATTTTCCTAGAATATTGACGGAGCCAGAAGGGCAAGCGGTGGGGCCCGAGGCCCCCACACACTAGGCCGGCGCGGCCCAGAGGGGGTGCGCGCCTGTTGTGTGGCCGCCTCGGCGGCCCCGACGCTCCCCTTTCGACTACAAAGTCCCTTCGACCTAAAAACGCCAGGGTTCGACCATATTTCCAGAGACCATCCAGCGCCGCCGCCATCGCGAAACTCCGCCTCGGGACCGAAACTCCGTTCTGGCACTCCGGACAGGGAATTGGAGGGGATCTTCACCGCCATCACCACCGACGCCTCCCATCGACCAGCCATGTTTCCCCCATCCATGTGTGAGTAATTCCCCGCTGTAGGTTGAAGGGGATGGTAGGGATTGGATGAGATTGATCATGTAATAGTCACAAGATTGTTAGGGCATGGTGCCTAGTATCCGTAGATGTTACTTTTATGATATTGTTGCAACTTGTTATGCTTAATGCTTGTCACTAGGGCCCGAGTGTCATGATCTCAGATCTGAACATGTTATTGTTTCATCATGATATGCATTGTTTTATGATCTTACCTGCAAGTTGTATACACACGTTGCTGTCCGAACCCGAGGCCCCAAAGTGACAGAAATTGGGACAACCGGAGGGGAAGGCGGTGATGTGAGGATCACATGTGTTCACTGAGTGTTAATGCTTTGCTCCAGACTCTATTAAAAGGAGTACCTTAATTTCAGTAGTTTCCCAGGCCCTGCACCGGCGGTAGGACAAAAGATGTTGTGCAAGTTTCTCATTGCGAGCACGTACGACTATATATGGAACACATGCCTATGGATTGATTAGTACTTGGATACCGCTTTATTATTATCTGCAAATGCCCTACTATGATTGTTATATGAATTCTCTTATCCATGCAACGCTCGTTCATCCATCTCTGTGCCTATAGTATTTTTAATCCTGCTGTTTACTATAATCACTACTGCTGTATTTATTTCACCGCTGCTGTTATTTCACTATTCCTACTGCTATAAAACTATTGCTACTGATAAACTCTCGAGCAAGTCTGTTTCCAGTGTGCACTGAATTGACAACTCCGCTGTTACAAGTATTCTTTGTCTCCCCTTGTGTCGAATCAATAAATTGGGTAATACTTCCCTCGAAGACTGTTGCGATCCCCTATACTTGTGGGTCATCAGTCGTCTTTGGTACACCCGACAATTTCAGGAAGGAAAGACTCGAGTTCAAGGTAGTAGATTGGGAATCGCAGTATGATACGTCTCAAACGTATCTACTCCCTCTGTTTCAATCTATAATGCCTATAGATTTTCTGCACGGTAATTAGCGCAAGTCATTTTTTAACACAAAACCCCCTAACGAGTCCATCCACGATCTCAGAAATAGGAGAGAAATAAGGAAAGTCAAAACAGAATCTCAGAAACCTCTCTATCGTTAAAGAAAATCCCCTGATTTTCTCCCGATCCCTCCATCCCGCGTATCCTCGCCATACTTTTTTCTTATATTATGAAACAAATGAAGAAAAGCTATAGGCATTATAGATTGAAACGGAGGGAGTATAATTTTTGATGCTCCATGCTTGTTTTACACCAATCCATATATGTTTTTCTTACACTTTGATGCACTTTTATATAATTTCCGGCACTAACCTATTAACAAGATGCCACAATGTCAGCACCCTGTTTTCTACTGTTTTTGTATTTCAGAAAATTTATACAAGAAATATTCTCGGAATTGGGCGAAACAAAAGCTGAAGTCAATATTTTACCGAAACGAAGACAGAGCCTGGAGGGGGGACGAAGTGGCGCCACAGGGCGGCCATACCACCCCATGGCGCGGCCGGGGTGTGGCCCGCGCCTAGGGATCATGTGGCCCCCCAGGCGGCCACCGACCTCGCCTCCTCTGCCTATTTATTCACGATCTCGGGAAAACCCTGGATACCCGAGCCTCCATCCATGAAAAGTGCCGCCGAGGCCGCCATCGTAGAACCCATCTCGGGGGGTTCTGAAGCTCTTCCCGGCACCCTGTCGGAGGGGGAAATCATCGCCGGAGGCATCTACATCGCCATGCCCGCTTCCGAAGTGATGCGTGAGTAGTTCATCCCTGGACTATGGGTCCATAGCAGTAGCTAGATGGTTGTCTTCTCCAATTTGTGCCTCATGTTTAGATCTTGTGAGCTGCCCTACATGATCAAGATCATCTTTATGTAATCCTACATGTTGTGTTTGATGGGATCCGATGAATATTGTACACTATGTTGAGGTCGATTATATATTCATGTCATATGTTGTTATTTGTGATCTTGTATGCTCTTTGTTGCTAGTAGATACTCTGGCCAAGTAGATGCTTGTGACTCCAAGAGGGGGTATTTATGCTCGATAGTAGGTTCATGCCTCTAGTAATCTAGGAGAGTGACAGTAACTTCTAAGGTTGTAGATGTGCTGTTGCTACTAGGGAGAAAACAATAATATTTTATCCGAGGGCAATTCTATTGTTTACTTTACACACATTGCTTAATGCGATAATCTGTTGCTTGCAACTTAATACTGGAAGGGGTTCGGACGATAACCGGAAGGTGGATTATTAGTCATAGACGCAGTTGGATTACGGTCTATGTATTATGTTGTAATGCCCAATCAAATCTCATAGTAATCATGTTGTCATGTATGGTCGATATTTTGTCAATTGCCCAGCTGCAATTTTGTTCACCCAACATGATATTTATCTTTATGGAGAGACACCTCTAGTGAACTGTGGACCCCGCTCCTTTCTTTTACACTGATACAATTCCTATTTACTCTTGCTCTTTTTCTTTAATTACTGCAAACGTCTCTTTCCACTCGATACGTCAAATCCTTTGTGTCCAACAAACCGGTGAGATTGACAACCTCACTGCAAATTGGGGCAAAGTACTTTGGTTGTGTTGTGTGCAAGTTCCACGTTGTTGCTGACGCCGGTAGTGCGCCCTGCCACTAGTCAGCTAGCAACACCTTCAGAAGTCACGCCTTTCTCCTACTGGTCGATTAGTTTCGTACCGAGGGAAAACTTGTTGTTGTGCTCATCACACCTTCCTCTTGGGGTTTCCCAACCGCTTCCACAACAACGCCCAGCAAGATTGTCTGGCGCCATCACCGGAGCACCATCAATTGCGCCGTTGTTAGAAAGAGGATTTCTACAAGGGGAGTCTCTCATCTCCAATCTCTTTACTTTGTTATAGTTTGCTTACTTTACTTTATTTTGTTTTGTTTGCTTTATCATATCAAAAACACAAAAAAATAGTTTATTTTATAGTTGTCTTTATATTAAAAAACACACAAAATTAATTTTTATTACAGCTGTTATTTCTGCTGCTTAGTTTTAATTTTGCCAAAATGAGTATTCCTGAAGTTGAAGTTCGTTCTTTTAAGCAACAAGGGGGAGAAAGTTTGAAAGATGCTTGGTATAGAATAAGTAATGCTCATCATAGATGTACTAAAAAAATTCTACCATGATCCTTCTTAGAAATTGTTATGTTGGTTTATCTAGCTGGAATAGATATGTTTTGGATACCCTCACGGGGGGTAATTTTCTGGGTGCTCCCGCTTTGGAAGCCTGCAATTTAATTGAAAGCTTGGTAGGAATCCCTATTGGAGATATGCCCAAGAGGCAATAATAAATTAGTTATTGTTATATCTTAGTGTTCATGATAAATGTTTACATCCCATGCTATAAATTTATTAACCGAAACATTGATACATGTGTGTTATGTAAACAACAAAGAGTTCCTAGTAAGCCTCTTGTATAACTAGCTTGTTGATTAATAGATGATCATGGTTTCGTGATCATGAACATTGGATGTTGTTAATAACAAGGTTATGTCATTGGGTGAATGATATAATGGACACACACCCAATTAAGCATAGCATAAGATCAAGTCATTTAGTTCAACTTGCTATAAGCTTTCGATACATAGTTACCTAGTCCTTCGACCATGAGATCCGGAAGGGTACTTTGATTACATCAAACGCCACTGCGTAAATGGGTGGTTATAAATATGGGATTAAGTATTCAGAAAGTATGAGTTGAGGCATATGGATCAAGAGTGGGATTTGTCTATCCCGATGACGGATAGATATACTCTAGGCCCTCTCGGTGGAATGATATCTAATTAGCTTGCAAGCATGTGACTGGTTCACAAAGGATATCATATCACGGTACGAGTAAAGAGTACTTATCGGTAACGAGGTTGAACTAGGTATGGAGATACCGACGATCAAACTTCGGATAAGTAAAATATCGCGTGACAAAGGGAATCGGTATCGTATGTGAGTGGTTCTTTCGATCACGAAGTCATCGTTGAATATGTGGGAGCTATTATGGATGTCCAGGTCCCGCTATTAGTTATTGATCGGAGAGGAGTCTCGATCATGTCCGCATAGTTCTCGAACCGTAGGGTGACACACTTAAGGTTTGATGTCGTTTAAGTAGATATGGAATATGGAATGGAGTTCAATTGTTGATCGGAGTCTCGGATGGGATCGAGGACATCACGAGGAGGTCCAGAATGGTCCGGAAAATAAGATTTATATATAGGAAGTAATTTTCCGGGGTTCGGAAAAAGTCCGGTGTTTTGACCGGAGCTTTTAAAAGGTTTTGGAAGGACCGGAATATTATGGAAGGTTCCGGAAGTGTCCGGGACGACCCGGGATGTCTAAGGAAGTCCGGAGGGTTCCATAATAGGTGCAACCACATTGACTTAAGGGAAAAGAGTCTTTCCTTAATGCAATTTCGGAATTGGCAAAAGAGTCCGAGTAGGACTAGGTTTTCGGAACCGGAAACCTATCGGAACTCAGTCAAACTTGGGGGCAGGTTTTTGGACGACCCAAGGGGCTTGGCCACCTATTTAAAGGGACCAAGGGGCACCCCAAGGGCACCTCAAGTCGCATCCCTAGCTCCCCAAGTCGCAGCACGACCGTGCGCCCAAACCCTAGCTACTCCCTCCTCCTCTTTCTTCTCCTGCAGCGCTTGCGGCGAAGCCCTGCTGCAGATCTCCACCACCACCATCACCACGCCGTCGCTGGGGGATTCCGAGGAGGATCTACTACGTCCGCTGCCCGCTGGAACGGCGAGAAGGACGTCGTCATCAACACCGTACGTGTGACCGAGTGCGGAGGTGCTGCCCAATTGTGGCACCGTCAAGATCTTCTACGCGCTTGAAAGCGGCAAGTGATCGTCTACATCCACCACGAGATTTATCTCGTTAACGCTTAGCGATCTTCGAGGGTATGTTGATCTTCACCTTGTTGCAACCATCTACTAGATTAGATCTTGGCTTGTTGTTCGTTCTTGCGGTAGGAAATTTTTTGTTTTCTATGCTACGAATCCCAACAGTGGTATCAGAGCCGTGTCTATGCATAGATTGCTGCACGAGTAGAACACAATGGTTTTGTGGGCGTTGATGCTTTTGTTGTCTTTAGTTGTGTGTACTTTGCATATTGCGGGATGGTGGGATGAAGCGGCCCGGGCTAACTTTACATGACCGCGTTGAGACTTGCTCCACACTCGACATGCAACTTGTATTGCATAAGTGGCTTTGCGGGTGTCTCTCTCACCATAGTGAATATTCAATATACTCTTTCTATTGACAACACTAGTATCACCATTGTGGTTCATGTTCGTAGGTAGATTGGATCCTACTCGAAAACCCTAAACCCTTTAAAATATGCAAACCAGATTAGAGGCGTCTAACTTGTTTTTGCAGGGTTTGGTGATGTGATATGGCCATGATGTGATGATGAATATGTATGAGATGATCATTATTGTATTGTGGCAACCGGCAGGAGCCTTATGGTTGTCTTTATATTTCATGTTGTAGTATTATTTCAAAGTAGTTGTAATAGTTGCTACACACGGTGAACAACCATGAAGACGGTGCCATGGACCTTGACGCTACGCCGACGATGATGGAGATCATGCCCGTTGATGATGGAGATCATGTCCGTGCTTTGGAGATGAAGATCAAAGGCGCAAAGACTAAAGGGCCATATCATATCACATATGAATTGCATGTGATGTCAATCCTTTATGCATCTTATCTTGCTTAGATCGCGACGGTAGCATTATAAGATGATCCCTCACATTAATATCAAGATAATAAAGTGTTCTCCCTCGTATGCACCATTGCTACAGTTCGTCGTTTTGAAGCATCTCGTGATGATCGGATGTGATAGATTCTACGTTCACATACAACGGGTCTAAGCCATGTTGCACACGCGGAAATACTGGGGTTTGCTTGACGAGCCTAGCATGTACGTACATGGCCTCGGAACAACGGAAACCGAAAGGTTGAACACGAGTCATATGGATGATATGATCAACATGTTGATGTTCACTATTGAAGCTACATCATCTCACGTGATGATCGGTTTTGGTGTAGTGGATGTGGATCGTGTGCCACTTAACAACTATGAGGGATGTTGTATTAAGTGGGAGTTCATTAGTAATTAGATTAAAACATGAACTAATTATCATGAACATAGTCTGAATAGTATTTTGAATTAAATTTGTAGAATTGGCATCCGTTATCTACCATGCGCTAGTCTTGTAATTGAGATAGAAATATTGTTAAGTCTGACAAGTAACTTTACGGACTGGTACTGTATTGTTAAAGAATCAAGAAATGATTAAGTCCTATTGCAAACTTTTAGTAAACCTCACATTGCTCATTCAAAGAACAATGGTTTCAATTAGTACCTAAAACCATCTTGTCTTCATGAAACTTGAAGTTCAAATCCGTTTGAAAAGTAAGGAGCTGGAAATTTTGTTTTCAAGCAAGGTATGAGATATATGTGATATCTAAGACCTTATTGCAAGATGATAGAATATAATCTAGTGAGACAACATAAACTCATAAGTTTTATAGGAATGTACGAAGGTTGAAGACGCTAGACGTCCCAGTCCTCCAACTATTTGGGCACTAACGATATCCGCATATCCATGAAGTGATCGTCCTTAGTATGCATCGTTGCTAAGACTCGTCGTTTCGAAGCATCACGTGATGATCGGGTGTTATAGATTCTACGAGTGCATACAACGGGTGCAAGCCAGATTTGCACATGCGAATACTAAGGTTAAACTTTACGATCCTAGCATGTACAGACATGGTCTCGGAAAGACATCATGATTTGATGGATAAAAATTATGAGTGAAATTGTTCATCACATTAAAAGGTTACTAATAGTGAAATCCGGAACACTTGTCATGTGATGATCAACTTCAACGTAAGAACCTCAAGGTTATTGGTGTTTGACCAACAAACCTAGAAGTTATTGATGTTGAAGTATTTTCTGAGAATGAGGAAAGCTAAAAGAGAAACTACAAAAGATTTGTTGGCAGAAAGAAAGAAAAGACTAGAAAGTCTAGCTCAGGTGTATATAGATGATATACATGTTATGCATGTATTCTTGGTTTGGTCACACAATGAAATTCTTGGGTATTTTTACCATATTGGTTGGTATGAGGTGTCATACAAAAACAACGCAATACAAGAATACAATGGCCTAAGTGACTGACAAGGAATATGGTAGGAATGCACGTCTGGAACAAAATAAAATGTTATTGTGGTCATCGTTGGCATTCTACCTAGCCCTTCAGATTTATAATAAAGAACTTTATAATTGTTGTTTTGTTCTGGTTAAATGAAAACAATAAGTTGTTCAAATTATAACAGCATTCCATGTACGATGGATAAGTTATTATAAATCTTTATGGTGAAGCACACATACATAACACTGACGCTAAAATGCCATAAGGCAAATGATGTGAATTCCACTCATTAGTGGAACCGCCATTTAGGTCATGTTAGAAAGGAACGCATGAAGGAACTCCATGAAAATGGATTTTTGGAGTCATATGATTTTTGAATCATTTGGCGCTTGCAAATCTCTTCTAAAGAGAATGACTTAAATACCATTCATAGGCCAAGAGTTGAACGGGCAACTAACTTAGTGGAAACATACATGATGATGTATGTGGTTCACTGAGCATAGTTGTGTGCGGGAGATTCTTCTACTTCATGAAAACTTCCAACAATGAATTGAGTGTATATATAAAGATATATTTATTCAATAAGCAAGAAGTTTGAAACATTTGAATAGATTCAAATAAAATTCAGCATGAAGTGGAAATCATCGTAATAGAAAAGTCAAATATCTATGGTTGGATCATGCTGGAAATATTTGAATTACGAGTTTTAGCGAACATCTAAGAGAGTTATAAAATTGTTCTACAACTCACATTCTTGGAGTATCATAGTGATGATGGAGTATCCGAGAGACGTATCCAAACCTTGTTGGGTTAATGATGAGATAAAATGACGCCATTATATTTTTGTGGATTATGCTTTAGAGACTACCGCTTTTACACTGAATAGAGCATCATCATGATCCGTTGAAATGACACCATACGAGTTATGGCATGGGTATACACCCTAATAGTCTTCTCTTAAATTTTGGTATGCATAGCATAAGTAAATGAGTTTACAACCAAAATCGGATGAATGTCTTTGTTGGTTATCCCAGAGAACAAATTGGGAATTCTTTCCACTATGAAGTCAAATACAAAAGTGTTTGTCGATGTTACTTGCTTATTTCCAAGAAACTGTTTCTAGCGAAGTATTTGAGTGGGAGGACAATGGAACTTGATAAGGTTTATAAACCTGATCATGATGATCAGAGTAGCGCAGCATCGGAAGTGTTTCCGGAAGCGGCCACGACGATCATGGCTCCCATGTCTACAAAGTGTTATAGTCATGGAGATCAAAGTACCTATTGAACCTTGTAGATATGATTTACTTTGTGATCAAATAAATGATTTGTGGACAAAGGATTGATTTTGAACAATGATAAACCAACTACATACAAAGAAGTTATGATGGGCCCCGACTCCGTTAAAATGGCTATGCGCCATGAAATCCAAGATAGGTGAATACTTTTTGAAAGTAAATGGATCTATAAAATTGATAGACTTGGATGGAATATCCTTGAAGAAGCTCGACTTATCGAAAAGTTGTTTACGAAAAAGTTCAAAGAGTTGACTACGATAAGATTAGATCTTCCGTAGCGATGCTTATAGTCTATGTGGATTATTCTAGTAATCGCTACATATTTCTTTTAGGGATTTCTATTTTCGTGCCCCTGCTTCGTTAGTTGTACTCAGTTTTCCCCCAGCTCGTTAGTTTTCCTCGGTTTTCCCCTCCCTCTAGTTTGAAACCCCTCGAAGACGCGGGTTGCCACAGTCGAGGCCTTACCGTTACCGTCGGGCAGTTCCTCTCCGACCGTCCGTGCCGACGGTAGCCATCCATCTATCGCCGACGCGTGGGCCGTTTTATTTCCTGATTGTATACGCGGTGCTGCCAATGACAAATGGGGCCGCTTATGGGGCTGCCAATGACCAGTGGGTCATCTATTTATTTATAGAAAATTATATATTGCCGCTCTGTGGGGCCTCCGCAGCCAATGACCGCTGGGGTCGTCTATTTATTTAGAGAATATAATATAGAGCCGCTCTGTGGGGCCGCCTCAGCCCATGGCAGGTGACTATTTTCGCAGCTTAATCTAAAGTGACTCTTATGCTAAACATTGTGCATCCCGACGGTGACCTAGCAGTGGCGGCGAGCATAGCCGTTCTGACCATGCCGATATCGGCATCGGCATCGGCATCGTTTGGAGGTGTGGTGCTCGAATAATAGTGGAAATGTGATATTATTTTTTACATGCATAATATATAGAAAATAGCTAGATCTCTAAATCGATTCATATGAAGCTACATATATATTCTTGGTCATAATCCCCTTATCTAAAGGGGATGGATGCATGGCTTCACGTCGTCGTCGCTTTCATCGTCAGTATCTTCGTCGTCCGAGTAGTAGTACCTCCTGCACATTGTTCCGTCGAACACCTTCACTGTGAGCACATCATCGCCTTCATATTTGAAGTGTACGTAGCAGCCGAAATCCACACCGTGCGCGATGGCGAAATTCTCCCAGCCCTTGTCGAGGTACATCCGGCCTTGTCCGTCAAATAGGACCTCCACGGTCCAGAGACGAGACCGCAGTCACTGCTCGCAGATACACCTTAGCGGCTCCTGGCCGTCAAGAAAGTTCGCAAACTTTTTTGGGAGTGCCTGCAAAGAGATCGAGCGCCGATCGTTTGAAATTAGAGGTTTTTTAGAACATGCCCATAATTAATCACATGCATCATATATGTGGGAACGCGTACGTACCTTCTTGACCAAAGGGTCTTCATAGACGACGATGAAGAACTCCTCTATGATCAATGGCAGTGTTGACGGTGGTGGTGGCAATGATGATGATCCACTTCCCCTTCCCCTTCCCCTTCCGGTCCGCGTCCGAGACGTGGAAGGCATGGCAATGGATCAAGTGTATGTGAACGAAGAAGAGAGAGGCAGAACCTATTGACACAAGGGATGGCCGTGTGGGTGTTTATAAGGGAGAGATGACCGTTGTAGGGGTTTACACAATAAATTAAGGAGGAGGTGACCGTTGGTGGGGGTTTACACAATAAATTAAGGAGGAGATGACCGTTGTGTGGGTTTACACAATAAATTAAGGAGGAGATGACCGTTGTGGGGGTATATATCTCAACAAAAAAGTAATGCGGATTATCATGACGGAAATGGAACTTCGTGATATAGTCTATCATTTTACCGTGAAAAGTAATGCCTAAAAGAAATGGTAATTCGTGATAGTTTATCATTTTACCGTAATGGCTACAACAAATCGTTGATGGTTTATCATTTTTTGCGTGTAAAGTAATGGCTACAAGAAATGGGTGATGGTGTATCATTTTTTGCGTGAAAAGTAATGGCTACAACAAAATCGGTGATGGTTTATCGTTTTTTGCGTGAAAGTAATGGCTACAAGAAATGGGTGATGGTGTATCATTTTTTGCGTGAAAAGTAATGGCTAAAACAAAATCGGTGATGGTTTATCATTTTTTGCGTGAAAAGTAATGGCTACAAGAAATGGGTGATGGTGTATCATTTTTTGCGTGAAAAGTAATGGCTACAACAAAATCGGTGATGGTTTATCATTTTTTGCGTGAAAAGTAATGGCTACAAGAAATGGGTGATGGTGTATCATTTTTTGCGTGAAAAGTAATGGCTACAACAAAATCGGTGATGGTTTATCATTTTTGCGTGAAAAGTAATGGCTACAAGAAATGGGTGATGGTGTATCATTTTTTGCGTGAAAAGTAATGGCTACAACAAAATCGATGATGGTTTATCATTTTCTGCGTGGAAAGTAATGGCTACAAGAAATAGGTGATGGTGTATCATTTTTTGCATGAAAAGTAATGGTTACAACAAATCGGTGATGGTTTATCCTTTTTTGCGTGAAAAGTAATGCCTAAAAAGAGTTTATAATTTAGCTCGTGAAAAATAATGCAGAAAACCAAACTTTAGCGTATTGGCTAACCGCCGACAGAGAGAGAGAGGGTGGTGGCCCCGAGAGAGAGATAGGGGTTATCCTGCCCGTTAGATCATACGATCAACGGTCGCGGGCACGATCCACGTGACATGGGCTAGACCAATCAGGGCAATGTTGGGCGTCTGTGAGAGTTTGTGAAGGGAGAGGGCAAAACTGAGTAGTATCAAGAAACCAAGGGCAAGTGAGTAGTAAACAGACTAAGGGATTCAAATATGAGATTTAAAAATGGAAAATGCATGTTTTGTACAATGAAACCCATCTTGGCCTACCTCAAACTATTTGCAATACAAATATATATGAGTGTGAAAATTATGGCCTCATTCAGACAAAGTATGTTTTGGGGAAAGCTGTTTTGGGTAGGGCTTATTATGGAAAACCATGCACCTTCATAGCTACTAGGTGATTTGAGAAGTGGCAATTTGTGGTAAAACTTGATTTATCTATGATTTGAGAAGTGGCAATTTGTGGTAAAGACTCCATGAGTAAGTGCCACTCTTTTTCGGATTTTTTTGCACATTAAATAACTCATTTAACTAGTTAATCCCATTTGTTGACTCTCTGTTGACCAGCCACTTGAGGGTAAAACTGAGTATATTGCACTAGCCAGTATTAGCACTCAAGGCGAAAACTGAGCACACAAAAAATGCTAGTATATGACTCGAGGGTATACCTGAGTATATCTAAATTTCCAGGGTTAGACTCGAGGACGCGTGTTGCGGTGCGTATGGGAAGACGTGCTATAGTTGACGCGCTGCGCGCGCGACGTGCACAGTGGACGCGTAGGACTCGGGTCGCATTTAGGACGCGTAAGCCCCTCCCTCCCTCTCTCTGCACACAATACATCTCATTCTCGCTCACGCACGAAACCACCCCTCTCACGTCCCATCAACTTCTCCAAATCGAAAAAACCCCAACCCCATTGGAAATTCAGTTTGGCAGCATGTCGACTCCTCCAAGGGTTCAGTTAGTCGATCAGCGCAATGAGCGGGAGACTTCTGTTTCTGATAGTTCGAATTTGGATAGTCCGCTTTCTTTGGGCCCAATTGATTCTGCTCTTGATAGCCCAGCCCATGATACCGATTTTCAATCAATGCTTGATGATATGGTGGATCGTGTCTGGAATTGCCAACGTTGCCTCAGTTTTTCGCACAGTACAAAGGAATGTGTGGGGAAAATTCGCTGCAAATCGTGTTACCGATATGGGCACGAAAAAAAAGAATGCTGGAAAAAACCGCCATCAATGCGATGGGTAGCAAAAGTTTTGTCCAAAACTGACAACCTCGTTTCGCGCGTTGATGGACAGAAGGAAATAATTCATGTGCTTAACTCGTCGGCTGCTCTGCCCTACACTGTTCATTCCAAACAAACTCTCTGTTCCTCCTCTGCTGCTTCACCTTCCTGCGACGAGGCGATGGCGAACTTCCCGGTGGATCCACATCGATTCACGCTGGCGGGCTTCCAGGTGCTCCAGCCTTGGGGAGCTAATGAGCGGCCGGCGCGCATGTACGTCATGGCTGCGGCTCCACCACCTTGTCGCCATGAGTCGTGGGCCATCGCTCAAGTTCTTCCGCGGCCAGAGGGAGCAGAAATTGATGAAGTCCTCAATCAGGTACACGACCACATCCAGGGGAATCTGCATTTGGAGGTGGTAAACTTTGCTGAGAGTGTTGTTGGGTTGGGTCTGTACCGCATGAGGGATAGTGTTGTTAGAGATCTGCTAGTTAATCAACCTGCTCATCAGCTTGGAAATGGTCGCACAGTTACCTTTGTTAGGCATGATGAAGGAGAAAACTTTCGATCAACTGTATATACTCGTCTCCGTTGGTTGATGATGCTTAATCTGCCTATGGATTATCGCAATGAGGAATTCTTGCGAGATTCTGTCACCAAGTTTGGAAAGATGAGGGGGTGGATTAGAGAGGATCCTACCCCTGCTCTTACTTTGATCAGAGTTGCCTATGGAGGAACTAGAGATGTGCCCAGATCTTTGGTTATCAGAGAGCCACAGAGGTATGGGCGGACAGTGGTCTCATGGACAGTCCCAATATATATCCTGACTAGTGAACCAGAGGATGTGCTACCACCAGATGAATCTCCTGAACCAGAAAATGGTAATCCTCATCCTCAGTTCTTTGTTGGTCCTGTTCCACCACAGGAGAATTGGGTTCCCCCAATGAATCAAGGCTGGGATGATTGGAATGAGGAAGGTCATGCTGGTAATGACAATGTTAATCCTGGTTGGGATAATGTGCCTGGGCCAGATTTTCTGCAGCAGCTCCCTTCCTCCTTCTCCATTCAGTTCACTGATCAGACTAACTCCTCTGTTCATCTTGTTCTTGGAGAAGGGCCAGTCCTTGTGCAGCAAGGGAATGTAGAGCTTATTGAGATAGAGGACATTACTGATGCTATGGAGGAGGGATACCCACAGCATGCATTAGAACATGATGTTCAGGTGGACATGGAGAATGCTCAACTTGCCCTGGTGCCATATAAGTATTCTGTGTGGCACTCTATCTGGTCTAAGGTTGGCTCAACTGCAGGTGCTGCTCAACATGTTGTGTTGTCTGATCAGGTGCAAGGAGAAGCTTTGGGAATGTCTGCCTCTCTGATGCCATCTATGACTGCTACTACTTCTATGCCTGGTGGTATTTTAGTTTTAGATATCTCTGTGCAAGACTCTGCAGATATGCTACTTGATCAGCTGGTGGTACCTCCTCTGGAGGGTACAAGGAAGAGGGGGGGGGGGGAAAGGTTGTACCTGCATCAGAGGAAGGGGTCAGGAGAAGTACTAGACAGGCTGCCATCAAACAAGGGTATAAAGCTGAGCCCATCAATGAGCAGATGGAGCCTGATACGTCTCAAACGTATCTATAATTTCTTATGTTCCATGCTACTTTTATAACAATACTTGCATGTTTTATACACACTTTACATCATTATTATACATTTTCCGGCACTAACCTATTAACAAGATGCCGAAGCGCCAGTTGCTGTTTTCTGTTTTTTGGTTTCATAAATCCTACAAAGGAAATATTCTCGAATTGGACGAAATCAACGCCCAGTGGTCTTATTTTTCCACGAAGCTTCCGAAGACCGAGGAGAAACGGCGGCCACGGGGTGCCGCCACACCAGGGCGCGCGCCCAGGGGGCCTCGCGCGGCCCTAGCGTGTGGGGCCCCCGTGACTCCCCCGACTCCGCCCTTCCGCCTACTTAAAGCCTTCGTCGCGAAAACCCCTGTACCGAGAGCCACGATACGGAAACCTTCCAGACGCCGCCGCCAATCCCATCTCTGGGGATTCAGGAGATCGCTCCGCACCCTGAGAGGGGAATCATCACCGAGGGCTCTACATCATCATGCCCGCCTCCGGATTGATGCGTGAGTAGTTCATCCTTGGACTATGGGTCCATAGCAGAGCTAGATGGTTGTCTTCTCCGCTTGTGCTATCATTGTTTAGATCTTGTGAGCTACCTAACATGATCAAGATCATCTATTTGTAATGCTACATGTTGTGTTTGGTGGGATCCAATGAATCTAGAATATTATGTCAAGTTGATTATCAATCTATCATATATGTGTTGTTTATGTTCTTGCATGCTCTCCGTTGCTAGTAGAGCTCTGGCCAAGTTGATACTTGTAACTCCAAGAGGGAGTATTTATGCTCGATAGTGGGTTCATGCCTCCATTTAATCTGGGACAGTGAAAAGTTCTAAGGTTGTGGATGTGTCGTGTTACTAGGGATAAAACATCGATGCTTTGTCTAAGGATATTTGTGTTGATTACATTACGCACCATACTTAATGCAATTATCTGTTGTTTACAACTTAATACTGGAGGGGGTGCGGATGCTAACCCGAAGGTGGATTATTTAGGCATAGATGCATGCTGGATAGCGGTCTATGTACTTTGTCGTAATGCCCCGATTAAATCTCATAGTAATCATCATTGATATGTATTGAATCTTTATTTGTCAATTGCCCACCCGTAATTTGTTCACCCAGCATGTTAGTTATCTTATTGGAGAGACACCACTAGTGAACTGTGGACCCCGGTCCATTCTTTTACATCTGAATACAATCTACTGCAATCATTGTTCTTTAATGTTTTGCAAACAAACACCATCTTCCACTCCATACGTTTAATCCTTTGTTTTCAGCAGCTTGTGAGATTGACAACCTCACTTACGTTGGGGCAAAGTATCTTGATTGTGTTGTGCAGGTTCCACGTTGGCGCCGGTTTCACCGGTGTTGCGCCGCACTACACTCCTCCATCAACAACCTTCACGTGCTTCTTGGCTCCCACCGGTTCGATAACCTTGGTTTCATACTGAGGAAACTTGCTTCTATACGCATCATACCTTCCACTTGGGGTTCCCAACGACGTGTGCTTCGCGCGTATCAAGCTAAATTTCGGCACCGTTGTCGGAGATCAAGACACGCCGCAAGGGAGTCTCCACATCCAATCTCTTTACTTTGTTTTTGTCTTGCTTTACTTTATTTTATTTACTGTCTTGTTTGCTCTATATCAAAAACACACAAAAAATTAGTTGCTTTACTTTCTGTCTTGTTTACTTGCTCTATATCAAAAAACACAAAAAATTAGTTACTTTATTTACAGTCTTGTTTATTTGCTCTATATCAAAATACAAAAAAAAATTAGTTACTTGCATTTAGTTTACTTTTATTATCATGTCTACCTCTGTACCTGTTACTTCTTCACCTGAGGAATTAGTCTTTACTTTTAAACAAGGGGATGAGGAGAGTTTTAAAGAGGCTTGGTCTAGAATTTTTGATTCTTATCGTAAAGCTGAACCTCAAATGACTCTAAGTCTGCTCCTTAGTAATTTTTATTTTGGTCTTATGATTCGCTATAGATATGCCTTGGATGCTGTAGTAGGAGGAGATTTCCTTCATTGCGATGGTGATCAAGCTTTTAATGCCATAAAAAAATTGGTTGCATCACATAGTTCAGCTAATAACTTTGATTCAGCTCTTATTAGCATTTATAATAGATTAAACACTCTTGAGACAAGTGCATCTCGCTTGAAAGAAAATTATAGTTATGTTCGTAACCGTCTTGATCAAGTTTTAGTGAACTCTGAACCTTCAATGTGGGACCCTACTATTAAAGTTGTTATTGGTGGTGAAACTTTTCATGCCCATTGTGATATTATGTCTGAATTTTGCCTTATGCCTAAGAGTATTTATGAATCTTTGACACTTTGGGGACTCGTTGAAGGGAGAGAAGGAATAACTCTTATTAATAACTCTGTTATAATTCCTAAGGGAATAGCCGAGGGTGTGCATACAACCATTCTTGGAAGAACGGTATCCACTGATTATCTTGTTATTGAATGTGTAGGAACAAGACAAATCACACTTGGAAGATCCCTGCTGAAACTATTGGGAGCAATCATAGATGTGGGAGAAGGCACCCTAAAATTCACCTCTACACCGGGAGGTAGACATGTATTCCCTAAACCAAAGAGTAAGAAAAAGAGTAAGAAGGGTAGGCGTAAAGCCCGAGGTAATAATGTTGATGCTTCTTCTCTTGAAAATACTTGATTTGCACTTTCTGCGCCTAGCTGAAAGGCGTTAAAGAAAAGCACTTCTTGGGAGATAACCCATGTTTTTATTTTACTACCGTATTGTTGAGTCTTGGAAGTTGTTACTACTGTAGCAACCTCTCCTTATCATGTTTTTTGTGCCAAGTAAAGTCTCTATGGTAAAGTTGATGCTAGATTTGAATTGCTGCGCAGAAATTGCTGTCTGTCACGAATTTGCGTAGAACTCTCTGTAAGAAAAATCAAAAAATGTGCCAATTTACGTGTGTGATCCTCGATATGTACGCAACTTTCATTAGTTTTGAGTTTTTCCGTTTGAGCAAGTTAAGTGTCTCGAAAAAATTCTTTACGGACTGTTCTGTTTTGACAGATTCTGCCTTTTATTTCGCATTGCCGCTTTTGCTATGTTGAATGAGTTCCTTTGTTCCATTAACTTTTAGAAGCTTTGTGCAATGTCCAGAGGTGTTAAGAATGATTATGTCACCTCTGAATGTATGAATTTTTGATTATGCACTAACCCCCTCTAATGAGTTTGCTTGAAGTTTGTTGTGGAGGAAGTTTTCAAGGGTGAAGAGAAGAGGATGATACATTACGATCAAGAAGAGTGAAAGGTCTAAGCTTGGGGATGCCCCGGTGGTTCATCCCTGCATATTTTAAGAAGACTCAAGCATCTAAGCTTGGGGATACCCAAGGCATCCCCTTCTTCATCGACAACTTATCAGGTCACTTCTAGTGAAACTATATTTTTATTCCATCACATCTTATGTTCTTTACTTGGAGCGTCTTTTTTGCTTTTATTTTTGTTTTGGTTTGAATAAAGTTGGATCCCACCATCCTTATATTGGAGATATTACGCTCCGCTTTTTCATATGGAACACTTGTGTTCTTAGTTGTGCTTTAATGTTCATGGCGAAGGCTGAAATTGCTTCGTTGATTGCTATTTGGTTGGAATCAGAAAATGCTTCATATGGTTTGGAATAACTGGGCAATTGTTTTGAGCTCTCATAGATCATGTTTAAGCTCTTGCATCATGTAGTTTAATCTATTAATGAAGAGCTATGGAGAGCTTGTTTAATTTGGTTTGCATGATTGGTCTTCTAAGTCTAGATATTTTCAGAAAGTGTTTGAACAACAAGGAAGACAGTGTAGAGCCTTATAATGCTTGCAATATGTTCTTGTGTAAGTTTTGTTGTACCTTTTCATACTTGTGTTTGCTTCAAACAACCTTGCTAGCCCAAACCTTGTACTGAGAGGAAATGCTTCTCGTGCATCCAAACACCTTGAGCCAAAACCCATGCCATTTGTGTCCACCATATCTACCTACTATGTGGTATTTTTCTCCCATTCCAAAGTAAATTACTTGAGTGCTACCTTTAAAATTTCATTCCTTTATCTTTGCAATATATAGCTCATGGGACAAATAGCTTAAAAACTATTGTGGTGATGAATATGTAGTTATGTGTCTTAGTTCTTATAAGTTGCTTGTTGAGCGGTAACCATGTTTCTAGGGACGCCATCAACGTTTTACCTTTGTTGGATATCATGTGAGATGCGATGCATGTTCGTCTTGTCTGAAGTAAGGGTGATTTTCATGATCAAATGGTGTGAGTATGCATATTGTTAGAGAAGAACATTGGGCGCTAACCAAAGCCATGTATCATGGTGGAAGTTTTCAGTTGGACATACAACATCAATCTCTTATGAGAATATTATCTGTTGTTGAATGCTTATGCATTAAGAGAGGAGTCTATTATCTGTTGTCTATGTTGTCCCGGTATGGATGTCCTAAGTTGAGATCTATTAAAAACGATAAATCAAATGCAATTGATCTCCTAGGACCTTTGTACAGCGGCATAGAGGTACCCCTTTGTGACACTTGGTTGAAACGTATGTCATGCAATGATAATCCGTGTTAATCCAAGCTAATTAGGACAAGGTGCGAGCACTATTAGTACTCTATGCATGAGGCTTGCAACTTGTAGGAAGTATTATGCATAGCACATATGAATTATTACTACCGTTGACAAAATTGTTTCTATGTTTTTAAAATAAAATCTCTAGCACAAAAATAGTAATCCATGCTTCCCTCGCGAAGGGCCATTCTTTTACTTTATGTTGAGTCAGTACCTACTTCTTTCTATCTTAGAAGCAAACACTTGTGTTAACTGTGTGCATTGATTCTTACATGTTTACCTATTGCACTTGTTATATTACTCTATGTTGACAAATATCCATGAGATATACATTTTACAAGTTGAAAGCAATTGCTAAAACTTAATCATCCTTTGTGTTGCTTCAATGCATTCTACTTTGAATTTATTGCTTATGAGTTAGCTCTTATGCAAGTCTTGTTGATGCTTGTCTTGAAAGTACTATTCATTAAAAGTTTTGCTATATGATTCATTTGTTTAGTCATTATCTTTTATTAGCAATCCTTTGTTTCAGATCACTCCATTCATCTCATATGCTTTACAATAATGTTGATCAAGGTTATGTTGGTAGCATGTCACTTCAGAATTATTTGTGTTATCGTTTACCTACTCGAGGGCGAGTAGGAACTAAGCTTGGGGATGCTTGATACGTCTCAAACGTATCTATAATTTCTTATGTTCCATGCTACTTTTATAACAATACTTGCATGTTTTATACACACTTTACATCATTATTATACATTTTCCGGCACTAACCTATTAAGAAGATGCCGAAGCGCCAGTTGTTGTTTTCTGCTGTTTTTGGTTTCAGAAATCCTACAAAGGAAATATTCTCGAATTTGACGAAATCAACGCCCGGGTCTTATTTTTCCATGAAGCTTCCAAGACCGAGGGAGAAATGGGGCCACGGGAGCCGCCACACTAGGGCGGCGCGCCAGGGGGCCGCGCGGCCCTAGCGTGTGGGCCCCCGTGACTCCCCCGACTCTCGCCCTTCCGCCTACTTAAAGCCTTCGTCGCGAAACCCTCAGTACCGGGAGCCACGATACGGAAAACCTTCCAGAGACGCCGCCGCCAATCCCATCTCGGGGATTCAGGAGATCGCCTCCGGCACCCTGCCGGAGAGGGGAATCATCACCGGAGGGCTCTACATCATCATGCACGCCTCCGGATTGATGCGTGAGTAGTTCATCCTTGGACTATGGGTCCATAGCAGTAGCTAGATGGTTGTCTTCTCCGCTTGTGCTATCATTGTTTAGATCTTGTGAGCTGCCTAACATGATCAAGATCATCTATTTGTAATGCTACATGTTGTGTTATGTGGGATCCGATGAATCTAGAATATTATGTCAAGTTGATTATATATCTATCATATATGTGTTGTTTATGTTCTTGCATGCTCTCCGTTGCTAGTAGAGGCTCTGGCCAAGTTGATACTTGTAACTCCAAGAGGGAGTATTTATGCTCGATAGTGGGTTCATGCCTCCATTTAATTTGGGACAGTGATGAAAGTTCTAAGGTTGTGGATGTGCGTTGCTACTAGGGATAAAACATCGATGCTTTGTCTAAGGATATTTGTGTTGATTACATTACGCACCATACTTAATGCAATTATCTATTGTTTACAACTTAATACGGAGGGGGTGCGGATGCTAACCCGAAGGTGGATTATTTAGGCATAGATGCATTGGATAGCGGTCTATGTACTTTGTCGTAATGCCCGATTAAATCTCATAGTAATCATCATTGATATGTATTGAATCTTTATTTGTCAATTGCCCACCTGTAATTTGTTCACCCAAGATGTTAGTTATCTTATTGGAGAGACCCCACTAGTGAACTGTGGACCCCGGTCCATTCTTTTACATCTGAATACAATCTACTGCAATTTGTTCTTTACTGTTCTTTGCAAACAAACACCATCTTCCACTCGATACGTTTAATCCTTTGTTTTGAGCAAGCCGGTGAGATTGACAACCTCACCGTTACGTTGGGGCAAAGTATCTTGATTGTGTTGTGCAGGTTCCACGTTGGCGCCTTTCACCGGTGTTGCGCTCGCACTACACTCCTCCATCAACAACCTTCACGTGCTTCTTGGCTCCTACTGGTTCGATAACCTTGGTTTCATACTGAGGGACTTGCTTGCTGCCATACCTTCAAGGGTTAAACTGTGCTGCGCGCAGATGGAGCCCAAGAAGGAGACAAAGAAAAAGCCCAAGTCCAAGCCCAGTAAGGAGAATGTGGCACCTTTTACTCCTATCAAGGTGATTCAAAAGGTTGGTGCAGCCCTGGAGATACCTGCAGACAAGTTGACTGAGGAGAAGCTTATGGCCTCTGCTGTGCAAGACTCTGCCCCAGGAGTTTAAATGATTATACATCTTTATGTGATGCTTTTGTGCCCAAATGTGGGATTATGTTGTTGCTTTAGCTGCACCTATGTTGCCTATGAGCAAGACTATCCATCACAATGCCATATTTATCTGAACTGCAATGCTATGTTGCTTGGACCTTATCTGTGGCCTTTTGTGCTGTGTGAACTATTGATTGTCCAATGGTTATGTGTTTCTCTTTTCACTGTTATTTAATGGATAGCACAAAACAATGGCTAATGGACTGGTTGGTTCTTGATTGGAATGTGAGAGGTCTAAATGACAAGGATAAAAGACTGGGAGTCTATAATAAAATTGATGAGAGCAATTGCTTAGTAATATGTCTGCAAGAAACTAAGTGTGAGAATTTTGAGCATTCCTTTATAAGGAGTTTTTGCCCCAAAAGGTTTGACCAATTTGCTTTCTCTCCTTCTGTGGGAGCCTCTGGTGGAATTATTGTTTTATGGAACAACTCTGTTTTTTATGGCACTCTTTTGGAAATACATAGATCTGCAGTGAGGGTCCTTTTCACCTCAAAGCATACAAAAGAGTCTTGGACTTTGGTTAGTGTCTATGGCCCTTGTAGAGGCATAGAAAGGGATATTTTTGTCCAATGGCTGCATGATCTCCAGATTCCTTTTGATGAGCATTGGTTGCTAGTGGGGGACTTTAATTTTATGAGGTCTGTTGATAATAGAAACAAGCCTGGAGCTGATATGAATGACATTTTCATTTTTAATGAAGTTATCAGTTACCTTGTATTAGTGGAGATTCCCCTAAAAGGAAGAAAGTTCACTAGCTGTCAATGGACTCTTAAATATCCAAATACCCTAGTTCATCCCTTGGCTAAACTAGTGTCTGACCATACTCCCTGTGTGATCCAAATTGCAACAAGTATTCCTAAGGCACATATTTTTAGGTTTGAAAATCATTGGGTTGAACAGCCTGGGTTTATGGATTTGATTAAGGAAGTACGGGCTTGGCCAGTTAGAGCTAATTCTGCTGCAGGCATTGCTGGCGTGTAGTCGACACGTCCGTTGGGAACCCCAAGAGGAAGGTGTGATGCGCACAGCAGTAAGTTTTCCCTCAGTAAGAAACCAAGGTTATCGAACCAGTAGGAGCCAAGAAGCACGTGAAGGTTGTTGGTGGAGGAATGTAGTGCGGCGCAACACTAGTGAAACCGGCACCAACGTGGAACCTGCACAACACAATCAAGATACTTTGCCCCAACGTAACAAAGAGGTTGTCAATCTAACTGCTGAAAAAACAAAGGATTAAGCATATCGAGTGGAAGATGATGTTTGTTTGCAAAGAACAATAAAAACAATAATTGCAGGAGAATGTATTCAGATGTAAAAGAATGGACCGGGTCCACAGTTCACTAGTGGTGTCTCTCAATAAGATAACTTACATGCTGGGTGAACAAATTACGTGGGCAATTGACAAATCAAGATTCAATACATATCAACGATGATTACTATGTGATTTAATCAGGCATTACGACAAAGTACATAGACCGCTATCCAACATGCATCTATGCCTAAATAATCCACCTTCAAAGTTATCATCCGAACCCCTCCAATTAAGTTGTAAACAACAGATAATTGCGTTAAGTATGGTGCGTAATGTAATCAACACAAATATCCTTACACAAAGCATCGATGTTTTATCCCTAGTAGCAACAGCAAATCCACAACCTTAGAACCTATTGTCACGATCCCAGATTCAATGGAGGCATGAACCCACTATCGAGCATAATTACTCCCTCTTGGAGTTACAAGTATCAACTTGGCCAGAGCCTCTACTAGCAACGGAGAGCATGCAAGAACATAAACAACACATATATGATAGATTGATAATCAACTTAACATAGTATTCTAGATTCATCGGATCCCACCAAACACAACATGTAGCATTACAAATAGATGATCTTGATCATGTTAGGCAGCTCACAAGATCTAAACAATGATAGCACAAGCGGAGAAGACAACCATCTAGCTACTGCTATGGACCCATAGTCCAAGGATGAACTACTCACGCATCAATCCAGAGGCGGGCATGATGATGTAGAGCCCTCCGGTGATGATTCCCCTCTCCGGCAGGGTGATCTCCTCAATCCCCGAGATGGGATTGGCGGCGGCGGCGTCTCCGGAAGGTTTTCCGTATCGTGGCTCGGTACAGGGGTATTCGCGATGAAGGCTTTAAGGCGGAAGGCAACGCAGGGGGCCACACGAGGGCCCCACACGCTAGGGCCGCGCGGCCAGGGCCAGGCCGCGCCGCCCTATTGTGTCGCCGCCTCGTGGCCCCACTTCCTTTCCCCTCGGTATTATGGAAGCTTCGTGTAAAAATAGGACCCTGGGCGTTGATTTCGCCCAATTCCGAGAATATTTCCTTACTAGGATTTCAAACCAAAAACTTAGGAAACAGAACTGGCGCTTTATCTTGTTATTAGGTTAGTGGCGGAAAATGTATAATAATGCGTAAAGTATGTATAAAACATTCAAGTATTGTCATAAAAGTAGCATGGAACATAAGAAATTATAGATACGTTTGAGACGTATCAAGCATCCCCAAGCTTAGTTCCTACTCGTCCTCGAGTAGGTAAACGATAACACAAATAATTTCTGAAGTGACATGCTACCAACATAATCTTGATCAACATTATTCTAAAGCATATGAGATGAATGGAGTGATCTGAACAAAAGATTGCTAACAAAGATAATGACTAAACAAATGAATCATATAGCAAAACTTTTCATGAATAGTACTTTCAAGACAAGTATCAATAGGACTTGCATAAGAGCTAACTCATAAGTAATAAATTCTAAGTAGAATGCACTGAAGAAACACAAAGGATGATTAAGTTTCAGCAATTGCTTTCAACTTGTAACATGTATATCTCATGGATATTTGTCAACATAGAGTAATATAACAAGTGCAATAAGTAAACATGTAAGAATCAATGCACATTAACACAAGTGTTTGCTTCTAAGATAGAAAGAAGTGGGTAAACTGACTCAACAATAAAGTAAAAGAATGGCCCTTCGCAAAGGGAAGCATGGATTACTATTTTTTGTGCTAGAGCTTTTGTTTTGAAAAACATAGAAACAATTTTGTCAACGGTAGTAATAATTCATATGTGCTATGCATAATACTTCCTATAAGTTGCAAGTCTCATGCATAGAGTACTAATAGTGCTTGCACCTTGTCCTAATCAGCTCGGAAAACACGGATTATCATCACATGACATATGTTTCAACCAAGTGTCACAAAGGGGTACCTCTATGCCGCCTGTACAAAGGTCTAAGGAGAAAGCACGCATTGGATTTACCGCTTTTGATTATTCTCAACTTAGACATCCATACCGGGACAACATAGACAACAGATAATGGACTCTCTTTAATGCTTAAGCATTCAACAACAAATAGTATTCTCATAAGAGATTGAGGTTGTATGTCCACAATGAAACTTCCACCATGATACATGGCTTTAGTTAGCGGCCCAATGTTCTTCTCTAACATATGCATACTCAAACCATTTGATCATGAAATCGCACTTACTTCAGACAAGACGAACATGCATAGCATCTCACATGATATCCAACAAAGGTAAAAAGTTGATGGCGTCCCCATAAACATGGTTACCGCTCAACAAGCAACTTATAAGAATTAAGACACATAACTACATATTCATCACCACAATAGTTTTTATGCTATTTGTCCCATGAGCTATATATTCCAAAGATAAAGGAATGAAATTTTAAAGGTAGCACTCAAGTAATTTACTTTGGAATGGCAGAAAAATACCACATAGTAGGTAGATATGGTGGACACAAATGGCATGGGTTTTGGCTCAAGGTGTTTGGATGCACGAGAAGCATTCAGTACAAGGTTTGGGCTAGCAAGGTTGTTTGAAGCAAACACAAGTATGAAAAGGTACAGCAAAACTTACACAAGAACATATTGCAAGCATTATAAGGCTCTACACTGTCATCCTTGTTGTTCAAACACTTTACCCGAAAATATCTAGACTTAGAGAGACCAATCATGCAAACCAAATTAAACAAGCTCTACGGTAGCTCTTCATTAATAGATTAAACTACATGATGCAAGAGCTTAAACATGATCTATGAGAGCTCAAACAATTGCCAAGTTATTCAAACCATATGCAGCATTTTCTGATTCCAACCAAATAGCAATTTAACGAAGCAATTTCAGCCTTCGCCATGAACATTAAAGCACAATTAAGAACACAAATGTTCCATATGCAAAAGCGGAGCGTAATATCTCCAATATAAGAATGATGAGATCCAACTTTATTCAAACCAAAACGAAAATAAAAGCAAACCGACGCTCCAAGTAAAGAACATAAGATGTGATGGAATAAAAATATAGTTTCACTAGAAGTGACCCGATAATGTTGTCGATGAAGAAGGGGATGCCTTGGGCATCCCCAAGCTTAGATGATTGAGTCTTCTTAAAATATGCAGGGTGAACCACCGGGGCATCCCCAAGCTTAGACCTTTCACTCTTCTTGATCATAGTATATCATCCTCTCCTCTTGACAAAACTTCCTCCACACCAAACTTCAAGCAAACTCATTAGAGGGTTAGTGCATAATCAAAAATTCACATATTCAGAGGTGACACAATCATTCTTAACACTTCTGGACATTGCACAAAGCTTCTGAAAGTTAATGGAACAAAGAAACTCATTCAACATAGCAAAAGCGGCAATGCGAAATAAAAGACAGAATCTGTCAAAAACAGAACAGTCCGTAAAGATGAATCTGGCAGGGGAACTTAACTTGCTCAAATGGAAAAACTCAAAACTAATGAAAGTTGCGTACATATATGAGGATCATGCTCGTAAATTTGCAGATTTTTTTGATTTTTATACAGGGAAATCTGTACGAATTCGTGATAGACAGCAATGCTGTTTCTGGGCAGCGATCCAAATCTAGCATCAACTTTAGCATAGAAACTTTACTTGGCACAAAAACATGATAAGGATAGGTTGCTACAGTAGTAAACAACTTCCAAGACTCAAAAATACAGTAAATAAAATGAAACTTGGGTTATCTCCCAAGAAGTGCTTTCTTTAACGCCTTTCAGCTAGGCGCAGAAAGTGCAAATCAAGTATTTTCAAGAGATGGAGCATCAACATCATAACTTTTCTTACAAGCACAACTTATTGCAGAGGGTACCTTAGATGCTCTATTATCTAACTTTTCTATGGTGGTGCTAGGGGTTTTATCAATTTTAGGCCTATAATAATTCTTTGGTTTAGGCACCTTAGAGGCATACATGAATTTTTGCTCTTTACCCACATAAGCTTTCTCCTTAAACTTAAGAGAAGAAAAAGTTGAACCCAAGGTTCCCATAGCTTTTTCAAGTTCACTAATCCTATTAGTTTGATTATCATGGACAACACAAGTTTCTAGGACACCAATTCTTTCATCAATTCTTCCTAGGGATTTATCAAGTTTATCAGTATTATCAAGTAGCATTCCCAATTTAGTTTCAACACTTGGAAAAAATTCTCTATGGTTTCCAATTTTTTCATAACATCCTCAAGAGAGATTTCAATTTTAACTTCATTAACGGTGGTATTCCAACTAGACTCTCAATGATGCAACTAGCTTCTAAAGCAGGACCTAGGAAATTACCTCCCGAAAGAGTATCAAGAACATACCTATTCCAACTAGATAAGCCAACATAAAAGTTCCTAAGAAGGATAATAGTGGAGTGTTTCTTAATGCACCTATGACGAGCATTACTAATTATGTACCAAGCATCTTTAAAACTTTCTCCACCTTGTTGCTTAAAAGAACGAACTTCAACTTCAGGATTACTCATTTTAGTAGTAATAAAAGTAAACTAAGCAAATAAAATAAAGACAAGTAACTAATTTTTTAGTGTTTTTGATATAGAGCTAGTAAACAAGACAGAAAGTAAAGCAACTAATTTTTTTGTGTTTTTAATATGTAGCAAACAAGACAGTAAATAAAATAAAGTAAAGCAAGACAAAAACAAAGTAAAGAGATTGGATGTGGAGACTCCCTGCAACGTGTCTTGATCTCCACGGCAACGGCGCTTTAAAAGTCTTGCGGGCGAGTCGACACGTCCGTTGGGAACCCCAAGAGGAAGGTGTGATGCGACACAAGAAGTTTCCTCAGCAAGAAACCAAGGTTATCGAACCGTAGGAGCCAAGAAGCACGTGAAGGTTGTTGGTGGAGGAATGTAGTGCGGCGCAACACCGGTGAAACCGGCGCCAACGTGGAACCTACAACACAATCAAGATACTTTGCCCCAATGTAATGAGGTTGTCAATCTCACCGGCTTGCTGAAACAAAGGATTAAGCGTATCGAGTGGAAGATGATGTTTGTTTGCAAAGAACAGTAAAAACAATAATTGCAGAGAATGTATTCAGATGTAAAAGAATGGACCGGGGTCCACAGTTCACTAGTGGTGTCTCTCCAATAAGATAACTAACATGTTGGGTGAACAAATTACAGGTGGGCAATTGACAAATCAAGATTCAATACATATCAACGATGATTACTATGTGATTTAATCAGGGCATTACGACAAAGTACATAGACCGCTATCCAACATGCATCTATGCCTAAATAATCCACCTTCAAGTTATCATCCGAACCCCCTCCAGTAAGTTGTAAACAACAGATAATTGCATTAAGTATGGTGCGTAATGTAATCAACACAAATATCCTTAGACAAAGCATCGATGTTTTATCCCTAGTAGCAAACACATCCACAACCTTAGAACCTACTGTCACGATCCCAGATTCAATGGAGGCATGAACCCACTATCGAGCATAATTACTCCCTCTGGGAGTTACAAGTATCAACTTGGCCAGAGCCTCTACTAGCAACGGAGAGCATGCAAGAACATAAACAACACATATATGATAGATTGATAATCAACTTAACATAGTATTCTAGATTCATCTGATCCCACCAAACACAACATGTAGCATTACAAATAGATGATCTTGATCATGTTAGGCAGCTCACAAGATCTAAACAATGATAGCACAAGCAAGAGAAGACAACCATCTAGCTACCGCTATGGACCCATAGTCCAAGGATGAACTACTCACGCATCAATCCGAGGCGGGCATGATGATGTAGAGCCCCTCCGGTGATGATTCCCTCCGCAGGGTGCCGGAGGCGATCTCCTCAATCCCCCGAGATGGGATTGGCGGCGGCGGCGCCTCGGGAAGGTTTTCCGTATCGTGGCTCTCGCACAGGGGTATTCGCGACGAAGGCTTTAAGTAGGCGGAAGGGCAACGCGGGGGCCACACGAGGGCCTTACACGCTAGGGCCGCGCGCCAGGGCCAGGCCGCGCCGCCCTATGTGTCGGCGCCTCGTGCCCCACTTCCTTTCCCCTGCCTTCCGGAAGCTTCGTAAAAATAGGACCCTGGGCGTTGATTTCTCCAATTCCGAGAATATTTCCTTACTAGGTTTTCTGAAACCAAAACAGCATAAAAACAGAATCGCGCTTCGCATCTTGTTAATAGGTTAGTGCCGGAAAATGTATAATAATGATGTAAAGTATGTATAAAACATTCAAGTATTGTCATAAAAGTAGCATGGAACATAAGAAATTATAGATACGTTTGAGACGTATCAGGCATTCTTTCAGCTAAGTTAAAAAAATTGAGATATGAGCTTAAAAGATGGGGAAAAAGCTTATCTGCCATTAAACAACTAATTCTGAAATGCAATCAAGCTATTTTGATACTGGATCAGTTGGAGGATGATAGAGAATTGAGCAAGCCTGAATTTAATTTCAGGAATATAGTAAAAGAGCACTTGAAACTTTTGATGCAATCTCAGTCTGACTATTGGAAGAAGAGATGCACTATAAGATGGATAAAACTTGGAGGTGGAAACACTAAATTTTTTCACTCCAAAGCAACAGAGAGATATAGACATAATGTGATTGCAGATATTTTAGATGATGATGGTAGTACTTTGTCCACTCGCAGTGAAAAGGCTAATGCCTTCCTTCATAGCTTCAAAAACAGGATGGGAGTTTGCAGGGATACTAGTCCTATGGATCTTGGAGCTGTCATTCAGAGAGTGGATAATCTTGATTCCTTGGTAACCCCTTTTTCTGATGAAGAGATTGATAAGATTGTTCAGCACATGAAACCAGACAGAGCCCCAGGTCCTGATGGTTTTAATGGCTTATTTTTGAAGAAATGTTGGGGCATAGTCAGAGCAGATTTTATTAGATTGTGTCATGACTTCCATTGTGGTAAAGCTTCTGTGCAGAGTATTAATGGATCCTTTATTACTCTGGTGCCCAAGAAACATAGTCCTGAGTCTATAAATGATTTTAGACCAATTTCTCTGACTAATACTTGTCTCAAATTCCTGACTAAATTGGCTGCTAACAGAATGCAAGGTGAGATTAAGAGAACTGTTCATGCCAACCAGTATGGGTTTATTTAGAATAGAACAATTCAGGATTGCCTTGCATGGTCTTTTGAGTTTTTATACCAATGCCAGCAGTCCAAGAGGAAGATTGTAGTCCTAAAAATTGACTTTGAGAAAGCTTTTGACACTCTGGATCATGCAACCATCATTCAGATAATGAGAGCCAAGGAATACCCTGAATTATTTTTGACTTGGGTAAAGGAAGTGTTGTCCTCAGGATCTTCCTCAATATTAGTTAATGGAGTACCTGGTAAATCTTTTCCTTGCAAGAGAGGAGTAAGGCAAGGGGACCCCCTGTCTCCTTTGCTTTTTGTGCAAGGTGCTGATCTTCTGCAAACATTGGTAAATATTTCCTACAGAGAGGGAATCCTGGCTGCTCCTATCCCTGTTGGCAATGATTTTCCTATCATTCAGTATGATGATGATACTATTATTGTGTTACCTGCTGAGAAAGTGCAACTGGCTGCCTTCAAAAATATCCTGGATCAGTATGCTGCTTTCACAGGTCTTAAGGTCAATTATAATAAGTCCTCTATGATCCCCATAAATTTGACACATGAAGAGGCTGTTGAGCTTGCCAGAGATTTTGATTGTCAATTGGGTAGCATGCCTTTTACCTACTTAGGTCTCCCAATGGGAACCACTAAACCAACAATCAGGGATATGTCTCCTCTTATTGATAGAGTGGAGAGGAGACTATCTGCCACTACATATTTTTTGTCATATGGAGATCGCCTGGTCTTGGTTAACTCAGTGCTCTCCTCTTTGCCCACTTTTTTCATGCTTTCTTTAAGGATACCTGTGGGAGTGGTGGATGTAGTAGACAAAGCAAGAAGGCATTGCTTGTGGAGAAGGAAAGATAAGGAGAAGATTCATTCTTTGGCTGCCTGGAGTATGATATGCAAGCCCAAGAATAAGGGTGGTCTGGGCATCATTAATTTAAGAATTCAAAATGCAGCACTTCTGTTAAAATATCTCCATAAATTCTATAACAATGATGATACTCCCTGGGTCCAACTAGTGAGGGACACTTGTTATTTTGAAGCAGTTCCTCATGCCACAGTTCTTGTTGGCTCTTTCTGGTGGAGAGATGTGTTCAGTTTGGTGGACCAATACCGAGCAGTCACTACATGTAAGATTGGGAGTGGTGAGTCCATCTTATTTTGGGATGATAAATGGAAGGGGGGAAACTCTGGCTGTCAGGTTTCCTAGGCTTTTTTTCCTTCACTAAGGATAAGCTTCACTACCAAGGAATTTTGTGATATGGAGGATTTTACAGATGGATTTCATCTCCCCTTGTCCACACAAGCTCATGGAGAAATGATACAGTTAAGAACTTTCATAGAAAATGTGGAGTTAACAGAAGGGGTAAAGAATACTTGGCTGATAGAAAAAGGAAATGGGCAGTATAAGCCAAGTCTGATATACATATTACATTTTAGCCCAATGCTAAACCACACTCCTTCTATTTGGTTGTGGAAAAGCAAGTGTACCTCGAAACACAAATTCTTTGCCTGGCTCATTCTTCATGATAGAATAAATACTAAAGACATGCTATTGAGGAGGCATTTGAATGTTACTAACAATCACAGTTGTGTGTTGTGCCATGATGATTCATATGAAGATTGGAGGCACCTCTTCTTTAACTGCATGTACAGCACAAGAATTTGGAATTATTTGCAAGTCCCTTGGCAACCGGGAGATACACTGGCATCACTCATTACTCCCAAGAAAATCTTCCAGGGACCCTGTTTTGTTGAAGTTGTGATCCTTGAATGTTGGAACATTTGGAAGCAAAGAAACTCCTATATTTTCAAGCATATCGGGTCGACTTTCAGAGGTTGGAAGGCAGGGTTTTTTCATGACATCACCATGCTTATGCATAGGGTGAGAGCTGCTGATGTAGATCCTTTGTCAATATGGCTTAAGTCCCTTCCTTAGATACCCTTGTATATAGTCTGTTTATGTTTTGTCCTCTTTTTTTGTATATATTGTAACTCTTTGGTTTCTTTGCTGGGTTTAATAAAGTGAGGCTGTGGGGGGCTCCCCCACAGTAGAAAGTTTCAAAAAAAAAACCCCAACCGCCGTACGCGCGCTACCCTGCCGGTGATGGAGAAGAAGAATGCGCCGGCGGCCGTCGCCTCCGAGCCCGTCGCATCCGCACCCGTCGCTGCGAGCCGGGCCCGCCGAGCCTGTCGCCTCCGAGGGCGGCGCATCCAAGCGTGGCGCTCCGTGAACTGGGCCTCTCTCGGCTGATGGACCACTTCACAAGATCGGCGAATGCTTACTGGCGAACGAGCAGTACGCGGACACCTACTCTGCTATGAGGCAAGTCTGTAGAAATTGGCACTCAGGTTTACCTGAGCCCGACGTGCACCTGCACGAATGGATCATGCTAGACCACGCCCTTCCACGCGTCGCTGAGTTCACCTTCCTCCAACTCGGCACATCACGCTACGTCACCATAGATCTATCGGAAGTTCATGCAAGGTTCAAATTCCTCCATATCTATAGGGTTAATCTACCTTTTTATTTTCAATCTTAAACATCTTAGTGCTGAATGTTATCTTCATCAATATATTTTAGATACTACTTCGTCGGCTTTTGCCGTGGCGTCACCCGCCGCACAAGATACGGCTTCTGAACCCACTCACAAAGAAATCGAACACTATGTTTGAGGCGCAGATGCCATCTGTTTTTCTGGATTCAGTCGCTGTAATCAAATCCCCGACTATGGTCTTCGTTGCCGCACATTACCCGCCGGAAATTGGTTGGGTCGATGAGAGCACTCCAACTAAGGATATATATGAAGATTGGGGAGAAGAAAGATTTTCGATCGAGAACCATTGTCTGCGTTGCATTACCCCGTTCAATGGTGAACTGTATGCAGTAGCTGCGGACAATTTTGAGTCCGGAAGAATAGTGTGCACCAATGTATAGTTGCAGCAGCGCGCGAGCACTGTCAAGATGGAGACACTAATTTCATTTCCAGAACTTGGACATGACAAGTTCTACCTTGTGAAGTTGGATGGTGATCTGCTGCTTGTGTTGTTGGTCAACCTGGCTTTGGCGGGCAAACCATTGGTGTACCGTGTGGACACTCAGAGCCGCTCTCTCCATCCGGTCAGTAACATTGGCAGTAATGCCTTCTTCGTGAATTATATTCGGTGTATCTCCGTCGACACCAGAGTGCACCCGACACTTCGACCTGGCTGCATCTACTACACGGATTTGGGTTATATCAGAGAGTACTCTCATGATACAAAGGCCTGGGATGAGTGGCCACTACGTGTGGATAGAATAGGAAACTACAATATGACAAATGAACACATGCCATACCTGTTTGGGTATACTTCATGGGTGTACCATCGACAGTGCCTAGATCCGGCAAGCCCGGGTGGCCCACGGATGGTGATGAGGCATGTGGCCCATCGGGCGGCCCAGTTGCTGTTGATCATGAAGGAAGAAGTCCAGCCCAGGATCAGCCGGATCCGTACCGACCTTAGGAGTAACCCGGATCCATGGAGGCCCATGAGGAATCCGGATCCATACGACATGTACGGAAGGCGGATCCGTGACGTGCACGACAAGATGTTATACCGTAGTTAGGCTATCGTAATCCGCTAGGACTCTCCATGTAAACCCTAGATCCGTGCGCCTTTATAAGCCGGATCCGGGAGCCCTAGAGGCACAACCACAACTCATTGTAACAACGCGAAAGCGCCCAGATAATTCCGGACAAGCAGCAGTAGGCCCTGTCATCGTGCAGGTGTTCCGAAGCTGGGTAACTCGCGTACCACCGTCCCGTGTGCACTCCGCCCTATGGCCCCTACTTCTTCTCCCCGTGAGGATCCCTCCTCCGAGGTACCGTCGATTAGGCAACGACAGTTGGCGCCCACCGTGGGGCAAGAGGCGTCTGGAGGCCGGAACCGGGAGGGCTCCGCCATGGGAAGCTACGACGACTCGATCGCTGTGGGGCGTGTACTCTACGCCGGGAATTTTCCGATCGTCCCTCCGGACGAATTCTGGATTCCGGCTAGGTCAAACCCCGTCAAGCTCTCCATCGTCCCAATCGGCGGCATCCACATCTTCATCGGGGAAACCGTCGATTCCGACGAAAACCCACTGGTAAGTAACGCTGACGCGACCGCCGCTGAGCAGTCGCGAAGTTCCGATCTGAGACGCAGGAGCCTCCTAAGGAAGATTCCGCCTTAGATCTGAAAAATTTTAAACCCACCCAATCCGCCCCCGAGCAGGAAATAACGGTGGAAGACCAATGCAGATCCGCCTGGGTCTCCCAGGTGTTAGAAAAGCAAAGGTGTCACTTCGTACACTTCATAGCCCATACCGCAGGAGCCGCCCCTCAAGAGGACGGAGCTGGTCCCGTGCAGGTTGAGGCGCCGGAAAACGCTGCTCCGGATCAGCAAGAGGCTGTCGGAGAAAGCGGATCTCCGGTAGAAGAGTCGATTCTGGGAAACTTAAGCCCAATTTCCGGAGATACTCAATCCATGGACACTGAAGAGTTCGATCGTAAGGTGAAGGAATATGGATACGGTGCCCAGCCTGAAGTCGATTCCGCCCAGCCAAAGCAGGTCCTGGCGACCATTGCGGCACTGGGAGAACACGGATCAGAAGCAGCAGACACCCAATCTGACCCCCAGCCATCTCGTAGGGGATCCCCGATGTCGCGAGAGCGACCTCGCAGGGACCCTACCCCGGAGGACCACCTGTCAACTGAAGACATGATCGCACAAGCAGCCATGGATGCGGCTTATCCCTTGGATGTTCTTAACACACCCATCACTCCCGACGATGTTGAAGCTTTAGAAGCTAAAAGACTGGAGCTACTGGCCACAGCCAAAAAGATCAAGAACACTGCAGCCGCCATACTGGAGGAACGGAAAGACGCAGAAATTTTTGTGTCAGGTTACATCCAGCGTGAGAAGGAAGTGGACGAAGGATTGGTAAAGGTCAAGGAACTCCGAAAGCATTGGGAGGACAAGATCGTTGAAGCTCATCATGAGGTCGAAAAGCTCCGGCGTGACATGATAACTCCCCGCAGGATCACCTTCGCAACTCCAACGGGGCAGCAACCGCTTGCCACCCCGAAGGACAACATGACGAAAGCCGCGGAACTCCTGAAAAAGAAGGATGAGGAGATTGACATCGACTTCGTCCGAAAGCTCGTTGCTTCAGCAGTGCAGCAACAAAGCAAGGCAGATACTTCACGCAGGTTGGCATCCAACCCGGATATTTGCGTATCCACCGCGCAGAAGGACGCCCCAGGAGATCAACACCGTGATGATGAATCGCGCACCGGTTCCACGGAACGCCGGAGAGAAGCAAGAGAGCACCCAAACCCGATCCCGGTTCCTTCGGATTCAACTCCGAGAGACCCAGCAAGGGGTAAGGGCCCAATGTACACCGGTAGAGACAAATACCGTGTTCCATCACCACCACCCCGAGCTTCGCGTCCTCCGCTACCCCCTAGACGCCGCAGTCCTGCCGGAATTCCCAGGCCCCATGGGCCAGGCGGAATCAGCATTCGCGACGCGATGCCGGCTCCTAGAGACAGGAACAGGGAGCGTACGCTGGAGCAACTCAGAGGCCGGAACCAAAACCGCGAGCAGGAGCCTCGTCGGAGTCAAGAACGCGACCCTGAGCCTCGCAGAAGCCAAGGACGCGACCCGGAGCCCAGGAGGAGCCGGAATGAGGAGCGCGACCCGGAACCTCGCCGGAGCGGTGGCGACCAGGGCAGCCAGCGCCACGACGAAGGCAGCCACAGGAGCCGGAGCCAGCACCGGGAGGACCGGGGAGAGTATGAAGGCGGAAGCAGGAGGTCGGATCGGCCCCCTCGCAGATCTCCCTCACCACCACCTAGCGGTGGCGACGGAGGTGGAGGCGGAGGTGGCGGCCGGAGATCTCGCTCTCGCTCAAAATCCCCCGCATGGCTCGCGCGATGCACGGGAACGCCTCAACGAATACAGAACCGACTACATCGGACCAAAGTGCTTTGGCAGGATGATTCGAGAGGAACCAAAGCCAAGGAGCTCCCTCAAGCTACCTGGAAACTTGAAGCATTATGATGGCACCGAAAGGCCGGATACCTGGATTGAGGACTACTACAATGCAGTAACCTTTGCCGGAGGAACCCCTAACATCGCCTGCCGCATGCTCCAGTTGTATCTTGTAGGGCCAGCCCGGATCTGGCTCAGCGACCTCGAGAAGAACACCATCTTTTGTTGGTTTGACCTGAAAACAGCTTTCGAGAAACATTTTAGGGGCACCTACAAAAGACCTGCCACGGCAAGCGACTTGCAAGCCTGTATCCAGAAGAAGGGAGAATCCTCAAGAAACTTCCTTACACGGTGGTTGGCGTGCAGGAACGAGTGCGAAAACGTCGATCACACCACTGCCATGTACGCCTTCATCGGCGGACTGCAAAGAGGAGGACTGCTGCGGCACAAGCTCACTTGTTTAGCTAACGCAAATAAGTTAACTTTGGATGAGATGATCTCCATTGCCAGCGACCACACTGCCGCCGATGACGACGCAGGCGGTGATATCGCAGCCACAGCAATCCCCTTACACCAACAAAAGAAGAATCGTGATAACGGCAATAACAGCGGCCACAAACGCAAAAATCCTGATGACCAGAAGAGCGGCGGATCCGACTTGGTCGCCGTGGCGTTTCAACGCGGAGGTTCAGGAGGCGGAAGAGGACGCGGCCGTGGTGGCGGAGCTGGCAGGGGTCAGCCGCAGGGCTCTGAGGCCACAGCTGGCGGATCCCGCGCCCCGCAAACCTACGAAGAGTATAGGGACATGCCCTGCCTGGCCCACTTGGATCCGGTTACAGGGAAGTCCACACACACCAATCGCAACTGCAAGTGGGTCAACGATCTAAAGAACGACCCGGAGGCAGGATACAAGCGAGCCCGGAAGCACCGCCCTCGCGGCAAAGGAGGCAAGGGCAAGAACAAGGACAAGGATGAGGATAGTTCCGAGGCAATGGAAGAGGATGATAACTCGCCGGACCCCAAGTCAGGGACCGCAGGTAAATCCAACCCATTTGACAAAAAGAGCGTGGGGGCTTACCACACTTTCCTCGGAACCCCAACAGTACGTGCCACCAAGTCTGCTGCTCGGATCCTGAACGCCATAGTTCCGGCCGTGCCGCAGTACGTCAGATGGTCGGAAATCCCGTGCACATTTGACAGAGAGGATCACCCCGTCATTGTGCCAAAGGAGTGCTACGCCTTGGTTGTAAGTCCCCGCATAGACGGGTATGATTTCTCCAAGTGCCTCATGGATGGTGGAGCCAGCTTGAACATCATGTACCTGGAGACTCTGGAGCGGATGAACCTCACCAAGGAACAGCTCAAACACAGCACGACTGAGTTTCACGGCGTGGTTCCGGGTAAGAAGGCAAATTCCCTTGGCAGCATCACACTTCCCGTGGCCTTCGGCGATGTTCACAATTTCCGCGAAGAAAGGATCACATTTGAAGTTGTGCCCTTCAAGAGCTCCTATCACGTCATCTTCGGCAGGCCCACCTACCACAAGTTCCACGCAAGGGCGTGCTACATCTACAACAAGCTCAAGATTCCGGGTCCCAAAGGTATGATTACCGTGTCCGGAGACTACAAAAAGGCTCACGAATGCGAGTTAGGCGAAGCCGCCTTCGCAGAGTCTGTGATATCTGGAGAGGAGCTGAAAGGCTACAGAGCCGCGGTGGATCCGACTGAGATGCAGACCACCAAGAAGCAAATCTCTGAAGACAAGGCGTCCTTCAAGGCCGCGATAGAGACCAAAAAAGTCAGCTTCAAAGAAGGCGACGATACCAAGCAAGTCTCAATCGGAGCCAATATGGACCCCAAATAGGAAAGCGCGCTCGTCGAGTTCCTCCGCGCTAACATGGATATCTTCGCATGGCAACCTTCTGACATGTCCGGAGTACCTAGGGAACTCGCCGAGCACTACCTCAATATAAATCCGGGGGCTAAACCGGTGAAGCAAGCTATGCGACGCTTTGGAGATAAGAAGCGCCGCGCCATAGGAATGGAACTAGCTAAGTTACTAGAGGCAGGTTTTGTAGTAGAAGTTATCCACACTGATTGGGTCGCAAATCCCGTCCTTGTACCCAAAAAGAACACCGTAATACTAAGAATGTGCATCGATTACTCTGGCTTGAACAAACATTGCCCGAAGGATCCGTTCCCCCTGCCGCGCATTGACCAAGTCATTGATTCGACGGCAGGGGCGGAACTTCTGTGTTTTCTTGATGCGTATTCCGGTTATCACCAGATCCGAATGAAGGAGTCCGACCAAAAGGCGACTTCGTTCATCACCCCATTTGGCACTTACTGTTATGTTACTATGCCCTTCGGCTTGAAAAACGCAGGTGCCACCTACCAACGTACGATGCAGCGGTGCTTGAAGGACCAGATCGGCCGGAACGTACACGCTTACGTCGACGACATCGCAGTCATGACTCGGAAAGGATCCGACTTGATTAGCGACCTCACAGAAACCTTTGAGAACCTCCGTCGGTACAAGATGATGTTGAATCCGCTGAAGTGCGTCTTTGGCGTGCCAGCTGGAAAACTCCTTGGCTTCATTGTCTCTAACAGGGGCATTGAAGTGAACCCGGAGAAAATCAAGGCAATTTTGTGCATAAAGAGGCCAACTTGTCTCAAAGATGTGCAACGGCTTACTGGCTGCGTCGCAGCAATCAGCAGGTTCGTTAGCCGTCTTGGCGAGAAGGCACTTCCCCTGTACAAGCTGTTGAAGAAAACAGACAAGTTTGTCTGGGACGAGGCAGCAGATGCAGCACTACAAGGGTTGAAGGAGATACTTACCTCCCCACCTATCCTAGCAGCTCCAGGAGAGTCAGAGCCTATGCTCCTTTACCTGGCAGCCACCAACAGGGTCATCAGCCTCGTCATCGTGGTGGAAAGACAGGAAGAAGGTCACGAATATGGAGTCCAAAGGCCAGTTTACTATATTAGTGAAGTCCTCACGGAATCCAAACAGCGCTACCCCCACTTTCAGAAGTTAGCCTACGGAGTATTCCTGGGCAGGAAGCTGAGACACTACTTCCAAGAACATCCAAGAACAGTCGTGAGCAAAGCTCCGCTGTCAACACCTCAACAATGCGACGCAACAGACGCACAAGAAAATGGGGCATTGAATTATCCGCCTTCGACATCACCTATAAAGCCAGGACCGCGGTCAAATCCCAGGTTTTGGCAGATTTCGTCGCAGATTGGACGGAAGCTCCGGATGCAAATTTGGAGCCGGAACCAGAGACTTGGGTTATGCACTTCGACGGATCCAAACAGCATCAAGGCTCAGGAGCCGGAGTCACCCTGAAGTCCCCTACCGGAGAAGAACTGCAGTATGTCCTGCAGATTCACTTCGAAGCTACAAACAACATGGCAGAGTACGAGGCTCTACTACACGGACTGCGCATCGCTAAGGAAATAGGGATCAAGCATATCATCTGTTGCGGAGATTCCGACCTGGTGGCACACAAGTAGCCGGAACCTGGAACGCCAGAAATTCCGTCATGGCGGCCTACAGAGACGAAGTTGACGCCAAGTGCTTTCTAGGATACGAAGTCAAGTATGTCCGGAGAGACGACAACACAGCGGCAGACATGCTATCCAAGCTCGGATCCGGGAGGAAGCCAATCCCGCCTGGAATTTTCCTAGAGCATCTCCGGATACCCTCGGTGAAGGGCGCTAACCCGGAAAACCCAGAGGTGGCAGTGTCTCCGGCCAAGGAGGTGATGGCCATCATTCCGGCTTGGACACAGCCTTTCCTGGACTACCTCATCGATCAGAAGTTGCCGGAGGACGAGGTCCTCGCACGACAGATCATCAGACGAGCAAGATCCTACACAATTGTTGATGGACAGCTCTATAAACGAAGTGCAGCAGGAGTGTTTCTCAAATGCGTCTCTAATCAAGATGGCATTGAAATCCTCAGAGAGATCCATGCAGGGGACTGCGGGCATCACGCCGCCCCCAGGTCACTCGTTGCCAAAGCTTTTCGGCTAGGTTTTTATTGGCTCACAGCTAAAGAAGACGCTGATAAAATAGTCAAAACCTGCCGAGGTTGCCAGTACTACGCTACTCAGCCAAACGCCCCAGCTCAAGAGCTGAAGACCATACCTATCACCTGGCCGTTTGCGGTCTGGGGGCTTGATATGGTTGGTAAGTTAAAAAGATCATCTCCTGGTGGTTGTGAATACCTCTTGGTCGCTGTTGACAAATTCAGCAAGTGGATAGAGGCAAAGCCAGTGAGAAAAGCCGACGGTGCTACAACACTAAAATTTGTCTGCAGCCTCGTAATGAGATTCGGCATCCCACACAGCATCATAACAGATAATGGCACAAACTTCGCTCAGGGAGAATTAAAGGATTATTGTGAGACCATGGGGATTCGATTGGACCTTGCATCTGTGGCTCATCCACAATCCAATGGTCAAGTTGAAAGGGCTAACGGTCTAATATTATCAGGAATCAAGCCACGCCTTGAAGAACCGCTGCGACGAGCAGCCGGAGCTTGGGCTGACGAACTGGACGCTGTCTTGTGGAGTTTGCGAACTACCCCTAACAGGTCAACAGGGTTTACACAGTTTTTCCTGGTATACGGATCCGAAACCGTGATTCCCTCCGACATCATCCACGATTCACCGCGAGTTTCCGCTTACAATGAAGAAACAGCTGAAGAGGCCGACAGCTATCTGTGGACCTGATCGAGGAAGCTCGGAACCTAGCTGACCAGCGCTCCGCCATCTACCAGCAGAAGCTCCGACGTTATCACAGTCGCCGAGTACGGAATCGCTCCTTCATGGCAGGAGACCTGGTCCTCCGCCTTCGACAGGTGAAAGACCATAAGCTGCAATCTCCATGGGAAGGACCCTTCGTCGTCAGCAAAGTACTTCACAACGGGTCATACTACCTTGTCGATTTCCGCGAGCTAAGAGACAGACCTGCCAATTGGCGCCGGAAACGCAAGCGTGAGGATCCGGATGACATCTACGATGAAACAGATCGTCCCTGGAACATTGCACAGCTACGTCCTTTCTACACTTAGCATTTTTCTCCCGAGTTACAAACTCTGTAATAGTTATATATGATCAATGAAATAAAGCTTCTGGTTCACTCTTTGAGTCATTTACCTCCTTTACTTGTTCATTTTTCGATCATGTATGTTTTCCGACTAAAACCGCAGAGCTGGATATTTCCGCCTAGGCGTGTATGAAAGTTGTGATTTTCAAAAATCGTCCTTCAGGACGTAAGCTTAAGCTTTCTGATTAAATTGTTATCTGTTGCGAACTCGTGGATTCCTAGTAGCGATTTCCGGCATCTATGCTTGGGGGCTTGTTTCCGCGGTTATTGACGGATTACCATTGGGTTTCGTCGCCGCTGGCGAGCGTCTCCGGCTAAGATCTTCCGGCTCGCGGAAGGTCAAGCGAGCAAGCCGGAAAACAACGACATCAGCACTTGCTTTCCGACATAAAACGAAACATGCAGAAATAATATTAACGGATAGCAGGATAAGTTGTTTCCGCCCACGCATAGTTGTTTCGTACCTAGCTACTTAAGAATTTAAGTATTATTACAAACCCGCTCCGGGGCCAAAATGATGCAACTTGTTTCATTGTTCTAAAACAGGAGATCTACTCGGAATCTTCCTCTTCGGATTGCTGATAGTTGGAGCCATCATCACTGTCACCAGATCCGGCCTGGGAGCCGTCGCCAGAGCCTTCCCCGGAATGCTCGTCGCTTGACCCGGATCCTTCTCCGTAAAATTCTGGCTCGCCTGCTTCCTCCTCAGCGTCGGAAAATCCTTCGGGTAGATCGTGCTTGTTATACCAGAACGAGTGATCCACTCGCCTGACAAAGAGCTGTTCGTATCCTTCGGTTTCCGCGAGGAGGGCGCCCATGTCGGAACCCTGGGGGGCTCCGCGTGCAACAGTCGCCAAGTTGAGCGAGGGGAAGTGAGCCTTGCAGGTGGCCAAGACTAGAGAGGCGACTCCGCGTGCTGAAGACTCCTGCCAGTCCTTGATGAAATCCGGCACCAGTCCCATAAGTTTGGTCATCGTATCGATGACTGTGGTTTTGGCCTTCTTCAGAGACAGAGCCGTGGCGATTCCGCGACAGGCTTCAAATAACTTGTCGATTGATATGCGCGCTTCATCGTACGCCTCCGTCCTCGAAAGGTTTGAATCTTTTGTCCATTCAAAGCCAAGGCTCGCTGTGGAAGAGGAAACAGTTTCCGTTAGAGATAAAACTTGCGGGATAGTCGGAGCAACAACACGGAAAACGCTTACGGAAGATGAGTTTGTCAATGGCCTCCGCCTCCGCTTCCAGAGCTTTGTTCTTGGATATCATGGTAACCGTGCGGCCTTGGCTTTTCTCCAATTTTTCATTCAGCTCCGCCAGGTCGCGGGCATGTTTCTCGCGCAGCTCCTTCCTTGCTCGATGTTCCTGAGAGGCGGATGTCTTAACAAACTCTTTGAGAGATTCATTTTCCGCCTCCAGCACCTGGATCCTGGCGGACAGCTCGTCAAACTTGGCATGCTTGGCAGTTTCTTCTGTTCGGAGATAGAATAGTATACATGTTATGTCTCCGGATCAGCTATATAAAAACAAGACCGTTTGACCCGGATCTTGTACCTTGAAGGCGGGTCTCAAGCAGCTGGATAGCCTTCTGGCCATTTTCCGCGTTCTGGCGCAGCCCTTCGATCTCCGTGATCTGCTCCAGCACATGTACGCGCAGGTCCTCGTGCAGTTTCCGCGTGGTCTGTGCAGACAGTTAGTCGGATATTTAAAATCTTGGGGGCTGGCGAGGAATTCAAAGTCTTGGTACAAAAATTTTAAATTTCCGCCTCAGGTACATCTTTCGGGAAAGCATCGGCTAATACATGTTACACGGAAATATATCACCCAATGCTTGGGGGCTAGTATTACCTGCCGCACTTCCCTGTGCTTGGCGAAAAAATCCTTCAGGCTGACCTCCAGGTCGGCGAGTTCACGCACCTCCTCCTCCGGTTTACCCCACACTTTATTCAACATGGCGGAAACTTCCGCGTGACGTTGTGAAAGGGTGAGCTTCTGGAAGGACGGAGTTGGTTGGAGGTGAACTCGGGTCGCGTTGGTCACTTGGAGGAGCTTAACCTTTTGCTCCTGTTCCTCTTCAGTGGGCTCCGCGAACGCGGAGCTTGGTTGATCTGGCGGAGGAGTTGGTGAGGAGGTCCCCTTGGCGGAGTCGCCATGATGAGCGGGGTCTTCCGGAAGGTCATCAATGTTGATGATTTCCTTTGGATCCGGCTTGGAGGTGGATGAAGCTTTAAGAGGAGCTTCAACTTCAGGAGTGATGGGAAAAGAAGCCGGAGATGGCTTGGTTCTCCTCGTAAAGGTCTTTGGGGCCTTGGGGGGCTGGCTTCCGGAGCTTCAGTAAAAAACATACAAGTATAAGAGCGAGCGTTGAGTCAGGACTTGGGTATCGGAAATGAACGTTTACCCGGAGGGTTTGAAGAAGTGCTGGGAAGCAGGCTGTCCTCTGTTGCTGGTGTTAATTAGCGAGAGGCGTTTCTTTTCCGCCTCCAACTTCCGGGTAGCCGCAGTGCTAAGCACTTCGCGGGCACGCTTTGCACGAGGGCTGGAAGGTGCCGGCTTCTTCCTCTTAGCGGGGCGGGAAGCCTCGGGAGCCTCCGCCTCCGATGCAGCCTCCGGATCCACGTTGCTGCTGGATGGGACTCGGAGGAGAGTTCCGAGCTCATTTTCCTCAAGCGCCTCGAGCTAGTACAAAGTTAAAACACTTAGATGAAGAAAGTGAAGAAAAACAATAGATCAAAATCAAGGCGACATACCGCAGTTCCGGATCCATTTGTATGGATGTCCTTGTTGCACACGTGAACATGGAGTTCACGTGGAATCTTGATGAGGACCCGGATCCTCCTGTCGAGGGCGTCGGCGGAAAGATTATCTTTGGTGGCGCGCATTGGATCATCGCGCCCTGTGTATTCAAACATCAGGCGGTCCCTGTGTTGCAACGGTTGGATCCGCTTGGTGAACCAGGAAAGGGTTAAGTCTTTCCCCGTCAGCCCCTCCTCCGTGAGCTTGCAGATCCGCCTTACAGCGCGGGTCAGCTGAGGCGAGTCGGAGAAGTGGGGGCAGTGCGTCCATGACGGAAGCTCGATGGCGGGGCAGTTTTTAAAAGCCGGAAGTTTCTTTCCGCTCGCGGGGTCGGAGACGTCCTTCAGATAGAAGAAACCCGCGGACCAGTACCTCGCGGATTCGTGGCGGTCGGTTGGAGGGTAGACGCGGCCCGGGCGGAGCATAAACGTGATGGATCCGCATGTGGCGAGTTCGCCAGCTTGCCGGATCTTCTTGACAGAGAAAAAGTATTGGAACAGAGAGATCTCAGGGGTTACCCGGAGATGGCCTTCGCAGAGGGCGACGTGGTTGCTGATGGCGAGCAAGGAGTTCGGAGATATGTTGTGGGGTTGGAGTCCATACGTCTTCAGAATCTCCAAGAGAAAATCTGAAGGCGGAAACGAAAATCCGCGCTCCACCAGTGCTTTTGTCAGCACCATCTCATCGTCCCTCGGAGCCGGAGCAGGTTCATCCGGAACTGACCTCCAGCTTCCGGGCTGCAGAAAGCCTTCCGATTCGAGGTTCTTCAGCTCCATCTCGGTGGTGGTGCATGGCCACCATTTTCCTTTAGCTTCGGAGTCTCGCTTCCGAGCTTTCGTTTTCTTGATGGCCTCGTCCGCTGGGTGCTCCGTCTGATCTGCTCCGGAGGTTTTCTCCGGGTGAGCAGAGGTCCCCGCCACCTCCTTACCGGAATCCTTTGAAGGATCCAGGTTGATTGGAATGAAGGGAGGAGGGGCGGAGGAGAGCGGGGTCGCCATAATTGGCTCTGAGGTCGGAGGCGGAGTTGCTGACGACATCTGAAGCAAAAAGGTTGGCGGAAACTTACTTTAGTCGGATCCCACATCGTCCTCTCCAAGTTCATCCCTACCAACTACAGCGCGAAAGTGGAGCTCGAAGGTTACCGTAATGGCGTGCGGTGGTCGGAGTTGCAGTGGTTCGCCGGAGTTATGAACACGAAGAACACCACGGTGGCGCGTTCGCTCCGGTGATGCTCCGGTGACTTTCCGACGGGATTCCGGCGCGGCGGAGGAGGAGCTCTCGGGCGGCGCTCGGCAGAGAGGTGAGAAGGGGGTGAATGAGGGGTAAAGGGGTCGACGGCCGATATTTATAGGCTGAGTGGATAAGATTCGTGTTCCGCATCCTGTGGTCGGAACGCAAGCGTCGCACCGTTGGATGCGTGACACGTGTCCCTGAACCCTAACGGTAAAAATGGCTAGAGATAAGTTACCGCGGAAATCGCGCGAAAATGGCGCCAGATTTGGCGGAACCGTTTGAGTCTTTTAAGATTCCGGGTAATCGCGTGAAAGTAAGTTGGCTTCCATTCGCGAGCAGGGAGTAACCCGGAAATGTTCTTTGGAATGTCGATGGATGAAGTCCCGCAGGATGGGAGCATTTTCCGACTGAAAGTTGAGAAAAGAAGAAAATACAAAGTTGGAGCTCTTCAAGTTTCTCCGCGTTACCAACGATGCCGGAAATTTATGGTAGAAGCATGGCGGAAACTGCAGGCGAAACTCGGAGAACTCTGGGGGCTACTGTTGTGGGTATACTTCATGGGTGTACCATCGACAGTGCCTAGATCCGGCAAGCCCGGGTGGCCCACAGATGGTGATGAGGCATGTGGCCCATCGGGCGGCCCAGTTGCTGTTGATCATGAAGGAAGAAGTCCAGCCCAGGATCAGCAGGCCGGATCCGTACCGACCTTAGGAGTAACCCGGATCCATGGAGGCCCATGAGGAATCCGGATCCAGTACGACATGTACGGAAGGCGGATCCGTGACGTGCACGACAAGATGTTATACCGTAGTTAGGCTATCTGTAATCCGGCTAGGACTCTCCATGTAAACCCTAGATCCGTGCGCCTTTATAAGCCGGATCCCGGGAGCCCTAGAGGCACAACCACAACTCATTGTAACAACGCGAAAGCGCCGATAATTCCGGACAAGCAGCAGGCCCCGTCATCGAGTGTTCCGGCTGGGTAACTCGCGTACCACCGTCCCGTGTGCACTCCGCCCTATGGCCCCTACTTCTTCTCCCCCTCGTGAGGATCCCTCCTCCGAGGTACCGTCGATTAGGCAACGACAATACCGTTTGGAGGATGTATTGGCCGCACACTGCAGACGGAAGGAGTTCAATGAATATTTCCTTGGGGTAATGCACGAATGGAGCGACGAAGAAATATATGAGGAATGAAGAACAAATTCATTCATCCTGGGGTATCCTAATCTTCTTGTTGTCCATACATTGCGTGCGTCTTGTATTTTTTCAGCTTAGTTTGTCGTGAACATTAACAACGTTATTGGCTGCTTTTGGCTGTTGTATGCAGTTTATGTATTATACTTAGTTTTCTGATTATGCTGCTGTGAATTTATCATATACTAGCTTCTAGATTTGCTACTAGATTTGCTACTAGATTTGCTACTAGATTTGCTGCCATATTGGGCAAAAAAATGAGGGCCAAAAGGCATAAATAATTGAAGAAAGACAGAAATAGAAGCTTCTCTAGATTTGATACTAATTTGGTGAAAAAGATAGAGAGAGAAAGAGGGGAAAAGGTGCTCTTAAAAATGCCAATTTGGGCCGAGAGAGACAAAACCCAGCTCTCACGTACAACCAAACAGGGTCTCGTGCTGTCCCACGCGGTCCCTTCCTACCAACCCCACATGACGTGGCCCCACAGACGACGCGGCGCAACACGTCAGCACATAACGTTCGAATAAACGGATTCCTTCCGTCTGAGCTCCTTCTACGGGTTTCAGACAAAGGCTTGGGGAAAACTGAGGAAAAACTAAGGGGCTGGGGAAAACTGAGTACAACTAAGGACCCGACGGCATGAAAATAGAAATCCCTTTCTTTTATGAGATATGATAGTAGGATGGCAGAAATACATTCCTTACCAGAAGTGTGTATGAAGGATGTATACTAGATACAAACCAAAGAGTTTTGCTAGTCCGTGGAATACTAGATAGGTATACAAACTTCACTGGATGAAGTAAGTATCACGGAGTTGGAATCTTCACCGGATGAAATAATCAAAGATTTTTGATTTCATCAGAAACGATGAAGATGCTTGCATTTGCAAGAAATTAAGTGGGAGTGCTGAGACATATTTATAATACTTTATGTAGATGACATATCGTTGATTATAAATAATGTAATCATGTACCTGATGTGATTAAAAGGTTTCATTGAGAATTAACTTCAATGAAAAGATATGGACTGAAACATATTTAGTGTCAAAATCTATGAAGATAGATTGAAACACATAATAAGTTTAAGTCAAAGTACATAGAATGAATATTGAAGTAGTTCAATATAAAAATATTAAGAAGGTGTTCTTTTCCATGTGAAGGTTTAACAAGACTTGAGTGTGTTTGACACTCAATGAGTAAAAACACATGAGTGATTTTAGATCACGAATAATATGTACAAAATCAGATGTCCTGTGCTCTAAAATGTTACGAGCATATACCAGAATGATTCATGTAATGATCATTGGACAACAGTAAGAATATCCCTGAGTACTTTAGAAGAACCAAGGATATATATATAGGTTTGTATGGGTAGTGACAAATAAATCTTTGTAAGGTGTTGCACCGATATTAGTTTGGTCACATATAATAAATAAAATTGCAATCTCAATTAGGCTAAGTGTTATTTAAAAGGTAGCACAATGAGCTAGAAGATGTCTATGCTAGATTTAGATGAGTTCTAAATATTGTGACGGATTCTACAAACGAAGGCAGAGTATGTCATTGTTTTGACAATGACTGAGGATGTTTAAGTCGAGGAGTTCTTTGAGAACTTGGTGTAGTTCCGATAGTGTCAGAACTTTGAAGCTATATTGTGTGTAACAATATTAGTGACATATTTCAGACCACGGAATTAAGGTTCCACCAGAAGACTGAACATATATGATTAATGCCAACTCATTTTGAAAATGATTGGTGCGTTGAGACGCAAATGAATTGCAAAATACATACGTTTCTGAGAATATCAGATTCGTTGACTGAAACCTCTCCCGTGAGCAGAACATGATAAGCACCAGAAGGCCAAGGTGTTATATCTTTACAAATGTAAACTAGATTATTGAGTCTAGTGCAAGTGGGAGACTGTTGGAGATATGCTCAAGATGCAATAATAAATTAGTTATTGTTATATCTTAGTGTTCAAGATAAATGTTTACATCCCATGCTATAATTGTATTAACCGAAACATTGATACATGTGTGTTATGTAAACAACAAAGAGTTCCTAGTAAGCCTCTTGTATAACTAGCTTGTTGATTAATAGATGATCATGGTTTCGTGATCATGAACATTGGATGTTGTTATAACAAGGTTATGTCATTGGGTGAATGATATAATGGACATACACCCAATTAAGCGTAGCATAAGATCAAGTCATTTAGTTCAACTTTCTATAAGCTTTCGATACATAGTTACCTAGTCCTTCGGCCATAAGATCATGTAAATCACTTATACCGGAAGGGTACTTTGATTACATCAAACGCCACTGCGTAAATGGGTGGTTATAAAGATGGGATTAAGTATTCAGAAAGTATGAGTTGAGGCATATGGATCAAGAGTGGGATTTGTCCATCCCGATGACGGATAGATATACTCTAGGCCCTCTCGGTGGAATGATATCTAATTAGCTTGCAAGCATGTGACTGGTTCACAAAGGATATCATATCACGGTATGAGTAAAGAGTACTTATCGGTAACGAGGTTGAACTAGGTATGGAGATACCGACGATCTGTAATATCCCAGGTATTGGGGTTAAAAAATAGAGGAAACAGATGTGTGCATTGCATTCATGCATAGAAAATGAGGAATTTTCGCGCTTTAAAGTAAAACAGTCACAACTGAAGTTTCACTTGATCTTGGTGGAATTGAAGTAGCTCATCAAGTCAAGCGCTATAAACCTCAATGTGACTCTGTTAAAACCTTGTTTTGGGTAGAGATGAATTGATCTCAAGGGTTAGATCAAATGGTATTACAACCAACACAATAACTTATTAATCAAGGATCAATTACTTGATCTTATTAAAGATCATAATATGGTATACCTTGCCACAACATATGAACATCCATTTAATTGGAAGTCAAGTAACAATAAGTGGAGAAACTATTCCTAACTTATCTTTTCCATGCCTTAAACTAATCCATGATCTTACCATGAACCTCATGGTATTCATTTTACTTCATTCTTGGAAACATGACAAGGAGATCAACTCTAGAAATATATATTCTTCTCTATTCCATATTATTATACATCAAATCTAGAGAGGTGAGATTTCTATATTATTTACTAGAAAAGAAATGACAAACTTTGAGCTAAACCTTGGATATAAATATCCAAATGATCAAAACCTTATCTTCAAGAGGAACCCTAGAGTATTATTCAAGACATTCCTTAGAGAGAGAAACCATATATGTTAAACATAGATATTGATGGTCACATCAACCTCTATGGAGCCTAACCTTAGATTAGTATTAAAGACCTTCCCAAATGAGAGAGACCAATCATACTAAATCTAGCTTTACCTATTTAAGAATCAGGGACAACCTTTGAACTAAAGTTTTAGGAACAACCATTTCATCTTGGAGTGGTGAGATACCCTATTATCACATGGAATAATACCATATCCATGAATTGATAAGGTGAGGAAGAGGCTAACCCAATTATGCTAGACAAGTGGAACTTGAGCCTAGATACCTAAGGAGATATTAGGAGAACACCCTAAACCCTTGAATAAACTATTCCTATGAGAGAGAGAGAGCTCAAGCTAAGGTGTTACACTCAAGAAAGTTAAGCCCAACACTTGAATGTGAGGGAGAGAACTATCCATATAACCAGATGATTATATCATCATTCCTGGATAGAACCCTAAGTATTATCTCAGGCATTCTCCTGGATATAAATTATTGAGGCAACCATAGCAGTACTATCCAAGAAAGTAAAATAGAAGTGCTATACCTTAATTGATCAAGACAATGCTTGATCATGGAAGTGAGAACCCCATTTAATGAGAGATCCTTAGGAAGCCAAATCTTGATCATTATAAATTGAGTGATGATCATAAACCCTAAGAACTTGAGGTAATGATATCAAGAACAAGTTGATCATGTCTAACCATGATCATGCTCTTGAGTTATGTAAGGATAAGTTAAATACTAATAGGATAAGTAGATATCATTAACCACATGAAATTATAAGGAGATCAATAGTAAGCAACCCTAGGCTTATATCCCCAACCTTAACTTGTGAATCAATTGGTAATCATAAGTAGAATCTTACCACATCTATATTTCACTCTGATGACCCACAAGTATAGGGGGTGTATCGTAGTACTTTCGATAAATAAGAGTGTGGAACCCAACGAGGAGCAGAAGGTGTTGACAAGCAGTTTCGATGAAGGATTCACTGTAAATGCTCACAGACAAGTATTCAGGGGGTTTTGATATAGCAGATAAATAAAGTACAAGTAAATAAAATGCGAGAGAAATAATTGCAGCGAGTGGCCCAATCCTTTTTAGCACAAAGGACAAGCCGGTTTGTTTACTTATAATGACCAAACATTCTTGAGGACACACGGGGATTTTAGTCTAGTGCTTTCGCTTCCTATAGTTGATTAATCTTCATTGTTTTGATAAGTGTTGTGTGGGTGAACCTATGCTAATGCACCGCCCTTCCTAGGACTAATACATACTTGTGATTATACCCCTTGCAAGCATCCGCAAATACAAGAAAGTAATTAAGATGAATCTAACCACAGCCTTAAACTCGAGATCCTGCTATCCCTCCTGCACCGATATACTAACGGGGGTTTAGGTTGCTGTCACTCCGGCAACCCCACAATTAGCAAACGAATACAAGATGCACTCCCCTAGGCCCATAAAGGTGAAGTATCATGTAGTCGACGTTCACATGACACCACTAGAAGAATAACACCACAACTTAAATATCATAACATTGAATATTACTCAACCATAATTCACTACTAACATTTAGACTTCACCCATGTCCTCAAGAACTAAACGAACTACTCACGAGACATCATATGGAACATGATCAGAGGTGATATGATGATGAATAACAATCTGAACATAAACCTTGGTTCAATGGTTTCACTCAATAGCATCAATAACAAATAGAAATCAATACCGGGAGAGTTTCCCCTATCAAACAATCAAGATCCAACCCTAATTGTTACAGCGGTGATGAGCAGCAGTGGAGATGGCGGTGTAGATGGTGGAGATGATGATGATGATGATCCTAATGATGCCCAGCTCGATGACGATGGAGATGGCGTCGATTTCCCCCGGCGGATTCCTGCCCGCCGGAGAGCTCTTTTCTCTCTGGTGTCTTTCCGCCCCGCAGGCGGCTCTGTCAAATCTCCGTAACTCCTCGTGCCTTAGGTTTTCGGGGTGAAGATGTACGCGAAGGAGAGGAGGCCAGAGGGGGCGTGGGCCCTCTACATGGCGGCGCGGCCAGGCCGCGCCGGCCTATGGGGGGCCCATGGGGCCCATGGTGGCCCCTCTCGGCCCCTCCTTTTGGCTCCCTTCGTCTTCTAGAAAAATAGGATTTTTCATATAATTTCCGTCAATTGTTGATCTTCCGAAATATGGTGTCCTGACGGTGCTTTTTCCAGCAGAATCCTGACTCCGGTGAATAATTCTCCAATGATCATGAAACATGCAAAATAGGTGAAATAACATAAGTATCATATCTAAATATGAAATATATCAATGAATAACAGCAAATTATGATATAAAATAGTGATGCAAAATGGACGTATCAACTCCCCCAAGCTTAGACTTCGCTTGTCCCCAAGCGAAACTGAGCTCAATAAACAAGACCACATGTTTATGGAGTGAAGAGTCGATAAATAAAATACGGACAAGAAGCATCATGTTGATTCACACAAGATATTCTAGTAAACATCCTCCTCATATAATTCAACTTGAAATAAGTAAAGAGAAATCACAAATAGAGGTGCATAGGAAATCATAAATAGTTATGGCAAACTTTGTTCTTGGTCAGAGAACTACTAACGGATTGTACTTATCTTCTAAGCAAAGCTTTCATATTAGAATTTATATAGCAGGGCTTTCATCCTTAATCATAACAATCTCCTCATAATCATTGATAACTTTCAAAGTCATATTCATTCAGATAAAATTTGTACTAAACAAGAAAGCATAAAAGACATGATTAACTAGATCATAGCATAAATGGTTGGTTCACAACAACTCAATTGATTGCTTAAGATAGAGGGAAATAGGTTTACTGACTCAACATAAAAGTAAAAGATAGGCCCTTCGCAGAGGGAAGCAGGGATTAAATCATGTGCTAGAGCTTTTCAAGTTTTGAAATCATATAAAGAGCATAAAAGTAAGATTTTGAGCGGTGTTTGTTGTTGTCAACGAATGGTAGCGGGCACTCTAACTCCCTTGCCAAACAGAACTTCCAAGAGCGGCTCCCATGGAGGACGGCATCTCTACCTGCAAGGTAGATCATCCCCCTTCTCTTTTGTTTACACATGTATTTTAGTTTTATTATGGATGACACTCCCCCAACCTTTGCTTTCACAAGCCATGGCTAACCGAATCCTCGGGTGCCTTCCAACATTTCTCAAACCATGGAGGAGTTTCTATTGCAAAATTAAGTTGCTTACTGATAAATCAGGGCAAAACATGTGAAGAGAATTATTAATGAAGGTTATTAATTGGGGCTGGGAACCCCATTGCCAGCTCTTTTTGCAAAATTATTGGATAAGCGGATGTGCCACTAGTCCATTGGTGAAAGTCCACCCAACAAGATTGAAAGATAAAACACCACATACTTCCTCATGAGCTATAAAACATTGACACAAATAAGGAGTAATATAGTTTGAATTATTTAAAGGTAGCACATGAAGTATTTACTTTGAGTGGCGCAAAATACCACATAGTAGGTAGTTATGGTGGACATAAATGGCATGGGTTTGGTCTAAGGTCATGGATGTATGAGAAGCATTCCCTCTCAATACAGGTCTTTGGCTAGCAAGGTTGGATAGCAAGCATAAAGGTTGAGAGAAACAAACAAATATACATGTGATAGAAACAATCATGCATCTTTCTCATATGCACAAACAATTTTAACTTCAGAATACTAAACTCATTAGCAGAAAGGTAATAAAGTAATATATCTACATGTATTTCCCTTTTCTATTTAAACATCAAGGTGTTGTTGCTATTGACCAATGCTAAGTTTTCCAAAACCAAATAGATTTACTTGATGCTCCCAAAGTGATATCAATACTAATGTCAAGAGTGATCATATAATGGAGATTGCAAACTAAAATAAGGTGTGCAAAAAGTAAATGATAAGACTTCTCATTAATATTCCATAACGATAACTCACACCAACGGATACATAGATAACCAACTAAGAGAGAGATACTTCCACACTGCAAACTATTCTATATGATAACTTCCCTACTCATGATATGACACTACTTGATAGTAAAAGATAAAGATAGTGATGATGTGATACCGCGGCACTCCCCAAGCTTGGAACAAACCAAGGGGATGCCAATACCGATGATGAATTACTCCTCCGGTGGCGATGATGGTGGATTCTTCTCGTCATCAGACTTCCAGGGAAGAGGCTCTCCATCAACAAACGATGTCTTGGTCTCGGGAATCCTGAAACTAGCAGCATCGCTAATGCGTTTAAACCTGTTTTCATACTCACAGTTTTGATTCCAAACATCATAAAGTTGCGCCTGAAGTTGGTTGGTAGTGTTGTGAAGTGAGAGGATATCGCTCCACAGCTTTGCAGTCTCCTTCTCATGTTCACCAATGAGTTCGGACACAATCCTGTGGAAGATGTCCACTTCACGCTCAGCCATCTTCTTGTAGGTGAAGACCTCTTGTTCCAGTTTCTTCATCCTGTCCTCCAAGCTTCCTTCTCCCTTGGGTCCCCGAACATCTTCTATCTGCAACTCTCCATCTACGAGCAGCAATTCCTTGGGATGCATCTTCAACTCGCTCATGTACGGGTTGACGACGTTCTCAAAGAAGTTGTCCTTCGGAGGCTCCGACGAAGACATGGTGGCTCTAGATCTGAAAACAATATCTGGCAGAAAACAGCTCGAAACAAAACACGACGAGAAAACGATATACGGACCTCCAGGGGTCCGGGGGATTATATAGCAAATATTTTTACGACAAAAGGAAGGTTCCAGGCCGAAAACGAGTGGAAACGGGACGCCGAGGGGCTGTCCCCATAGGGCGGCGCGGCCAGGGTGGGGCCCGCGCCGGCCTATGGTGACGGGCCCTCGCGCGTCTCCTCCACTCCGTTTCGATCCCGTAATTTTTCATATTTTCCAAAAACAGCAGAAATATTGTTCGGAAAGTTAAACGCGGACTTTTTATTACTAAAACTGTTACCTATTCAAAGTCGGACTCTGCAGAACTGTCAATTTGATCTTTGATGAAAGCTTCCGGAGTCATCACTTGAATAACATCAATATCTTCATTATAAGAATCTCCAGAAATATAATGCTTGAGTCTTTGTCCATTCACTACTTGTGTGGCGTTACCTTCCAAAGAGCTAATTTTAATTGCCCCTGAACGATATACCTCCTCAATAACATATGGTCCTTCCCATTTTGAGAGTAATTTCCCTGCAAAAAATCTGAGACGAGACCGATACAATAGGACTTTATCTCCAACATTAAATTCTCTTTTAATAATTCTTCTATCATGCCACTTCTTAACTTTCTCCTTAAAAAGTTTAGCATTTTCATAAGCTTCACTTCTCCATTCATCTAAAGAACTTAATTGTAGCAACCTCTTCTTACCGGCAAGTTTAAAATCTTTATTAAGTTCTCTCACAGCCCAATAAGCTTTGTGCTCTAATTCTAAAGGTAAATGACAAGCTTTTCCATAAACCATTTTATAAGGAGACATTCCCATAGGATTTTTATAAGCAGTTCTATAAGCCCACAATGCTTCCTTTAACTTACTAGCCCAATTCTTTCTAGATTTATTAACAGTCTTTCCCAAGATAGCTTTAATTTCTCTATTTGATAATTCTACTTGTCCACTAGTTTGAGGATGATAAGCTGAAGCAATTCTATGATTAATACCATATTTGGCAAGAGTTTTTCTAAAACCACCATGAATAAAGTGAGAACCTCCATCAGTCATAATATATCTAGGTACTCCAAATCTAGGAAATATAATATCTAAAAGCATTTTTAAAGAGGTCTCACCATCAGCACTTTTTGTAGGTATAGCTTCTACCCATTTGGTAACATAATCAACAGCGACAAGTATATGAGTGTTACCTTCTGAAGAAGGGAAAGGACCCATGAAGTCAAATCCCCAACAATCAAATGGTTCAATAACAAGAGTATAATTCATAGGCATTTCATTGCGTCTAGAGATATTACCAACTCTTTGACATTCATCACAAGATAAGATAAACTTCCTTGCATCCTTGAAAAGTGTTGGCCAATAAAAACCTGATTGTAGAACCTTTTGTGCGGTTCTATCTCCGGCGTGATGTCCTCCATAAACACTACCATGACACTTACTCAATATCTCTTGTTGTTCATATTCTGGGACACATCTTCGCATAATACCATCCACTCCTTCTTTATATAAGTGTGGGTCATCCCAAAAATAATGCCTCAAATCATAAAAGAATTTCCTCCTTTGCTGAGCTGAAAAGGTTGGAGGCAAGTACTTCGAAACAATAAAGTTAGCATAATCAGCATACCAAGGACTCTCTCGCGAGCTCACCTTTATTGCAGCCAATTGTTCATTTGGAAAACTATCATTAACAGGAACAGGATCATAAGCAATATTTTCCAATCTAGACAAATTATCAGCAACAGGATTATCAGCACCTTTCCTATCTACAATATGTAAATCAAATTCTTGCAAAAGAAGCACCCATCTAATAAGCCTTGGCTTAGCATCTTTATTTTCCATAAGGTACCTAATCGCAGCATGATCAGTATGAATTGTAACTTTTGAATCAACAATATAGGATCTAAACTTGTCACATGCAAAAACTACGGCTAATAACTCTTTCTCAGTTGTAGCATAATTTCTTTGAGCAGCGTCTAGAGTTTTACTAGCATAATGAATAACATTCAATTTTTTATCTACTCGCTGTCCAAGGACAGCGCCTACAGCAAAATCACTAGCATCACACATAATTTCAAAAGGTAAATTCCAATCAGGAGGTTCAACTATAGGAGCAGTTGTTAAGGCTTTCTTTAGAGTTTCAAAGGCTTCCTTACAATCATCATCAAAAACAAAAGGTACATCTTTTTGAAGAAGATTAGTAAGAGGCTTTGAAATTTTAGAGAAATCTTTAATAAACCTCCTATAAAAACCAGCATGACCAAGAATACTACGAATACCTTTAACATCCCTAGGATAGGGCATCTTCTCAATTGCTTCAACTTTAGCTCTATCAACTTCAATACCTCTCTCGGAAATTTTATGTCCCAATACAATTCCTTCATTAACCATAAAGTGGCATTTCTCCCAATTAAGAACAAGGTTAGTTTCTTCACATCTCTGCAAAACTTTATCAAGGTTTCGCAAGCAATTATCAAAAGAATTCCCATAGACAGAAAAATCATCCATGAATACCTCAACAATCTTTTCACAAAAGCCATGAAAAATAGCAGACATGCATCTTTGAAAAGTAGCAGGAGCATTACATAAACCAAAAGGCATACGCCTATAAGCATAAGTTCCATAGGGACAAGTGAAAGTGGTTTTCTCTTGATCTTTAGCTCTAACAGCAATTTGTGAAAACCCAGAATATCCATCAAGAAAGCAGAAATGAGTATTTTTAGACAACCTTTCTAACATTTGATCAATAAAAGGTAAAGGGTAATGATCTTTCTTAGTAACTTTATTAACTTTTCGAAAATCAATGCACATTCTATACCCTACAACTACTCTTTGAGGAATGAGCTCATCATTATCATTAGGAACAACAGTTATTCCTCCTTTCTTAGGAACACAATGTACAGGACTAACCCATCTACTATCAGCAATAGGATATATAATACCTGCTTCAAGAAGTTTTAATACCTCATTTCTTACCACATCCTTCATCTTAGGAATTAGACGACGCTGATGTTCAACAACAGGTTTTGCACCATCTTCTATATTAATGGCATGTTGGCAAATAGCGGGAGAAATCCCCTTCAAGTCATCAAGAGTATAGCCAATAGCTCCTCGGTGTTTCTTCAATATTTCCAATAACCTTTCTTCCTCAATATCTGAAAGCTTAGCACTAATAATAACAGGATATGTTTTCTTATCATCAATATAAGCATACTTAAGATTATCAGGTAATGGTTTCAAATCAAATACAGGATCTTCCTTTGGTGGTGGTGTTACACCTAGATCTTCAACAGGTAAGTCATGTTTAAGAATAGGTTGACGAAGGAAAATTTCATCAAGCTCATCCCTTTCTTCCCTAAAAACTTCACTCTCACTATTCTCCAAATGTTGTTGCAAAGGATTATTAGGAGCAAGAGCAATAGATGCACACTGTTCAACTCTAAAATCATCATTAGGAAAATCAGCTTTATAAGGAGTTTTGGCAAATTTAGAGAAGTTAAACTCATAAGATTCACCAGCAAATTTAGTAACAATTTTCTCTTTCTTGCAATCTATAATAGCTCCACAAGTATTTAGAAAAGGTCTACCAAAAATAATAGGACAAGACTTACTAGCAGCAGAACCAAGTACCAAAAAGTCAGCAGGATATTTAATCTTACCACATAGAACTTCAACATCTCGAACAATACCAATGGGAGAGATAGTTTCTCTATTAGCTAGCCGAATAACCACATCAATATCTTCAAGTTCACAAGAACCAATTTCATGCATGATTTCCGTGTAGAGCTCATAAGGAATGGCACTAATACTTGCACCAATATCACATAAACCATAATAGCAATGATCACCAATTCGAACAGAGAGCACAGGAACACTGGCTTTCCTATACTTATTAGGATGCGAAACAATATTAGAAGCATTCATGGCGTGTAACTCACACGTTCGTTGGGAACCCCAAGAGGAAGGTATGATGCGCATAGTAGCAAGTTTTCCCTCAGAAAGAAACCAAGGTTTAATCGAACCAGGAGGAGCCAAGAAGCACGTTGAAGGTTGATGGTGGCGAAATGTAGTGCGGCGCAACACCAGGGATTCCGGCGCCAACGTGGAACCTGCACAACACAACCCAAGTACTTTGCCCCAACGAAACAGTGAGGTTGTCAATCTCACCGGCTTGCTGTAACAAAGGATTAACCGTATTGTGTGGAAGATGATTGTTTGCAAGAAAACAGTAAAACAAGTATTGCAGTAGATTGTATGTGATACGTCTCCAACGTATCGATAATTTCTTATGTTCCATGCTACTTTATTGATGATACCTACATGTTTTATACACATTATATGTCATATTTATGCATTTTCTGGAACTAACCTATTAACAAGATGCCGAAGTGCCAGTTCCTGTTTTCTGCTGTTTTTGGTTTCAGAAATCCTAGTAACGAAATATTCTCGGAATTGGACGAAATCAACGCCCGTGTTCCTATTTTGCCCCAAGCATCCGAACACCCGAGAGCCACTGCAGGAGGGGCCCGGTGGGCCCAGATGACGGTGGCGCGGCCAGGGCCCGCGCCACCCTATGGTGTCACCGCCTCTTCGACCCTCTGACGCCGCCTCTTCGCCTATAAAGGTCCTAGACCTAAAACCCTTACGGAAAAAGCCACGATACGCGAAACCTTCCAGAGCCGCCACCATCGCGAAGCCAAGATCCGGGGGACAGAGTCTCTGCCCGGCACCCGCCGAGCGGGGAAGTGCCCCCGGAAGGCTTCTCCATCGACACCGCTGCCATCTCCACCGCCATCTTCATCACCGCTGCTGCTCCCATGAGGAGGGAGTAGTTCTCCATCGAGGCTCGGGGCTGTACCGGTAGCTATGTGGTTCATCTCTCTCCTATGTAGTTCAATACAATAATCTCATGAGCTGCCTTACATGATTGAGATTCATATGATGATGCTTGTAATCTAGATGTCATTATGCTAGTCAAGTGGGTTTTACTTATGTGATCTCCGGAGACTCCTTGTCCCACGTGTGTAAAGGTGACAGTGTGTGCACCGTGTGGGTCTCTTAGGCTATATTTCACGAAGTACTTATTCATTGTTGAAGAGCGTAGTGAAGTGCTTATTTATATCTCTTTATGATTGCAATGTGCATCGTATCACAATTTATCTATGTGCTACTCTAGCAAAGTTATTAAAGTAGTTTTATTCCTCCTGCATGTGTGCAAAGGTGACAGTGTGTGCACCGTGTTAGTACTTGGTTTATGCTATGATCATGATCTCTTGTAGATTGCGAAGTTAACTATTGCTATGATAATATTGATGTGATCTATTCCTCCTACATATGCATGAAGGTGACGGTGTGCATGCTATGCTAGTACTTGGTTTAGTCTTTTGATCTATCTTACACTAAAGGTTACTAAAATATGAGCATTATTGTGGAGCTTGTTAACTCCGGCATTGAGGGTTCGTGTAATCCTACGCAATGTGTTCATCATCCAACAAAAGTGTAGAGTATGCATTTATCTATTCTGTTATGTGATCAATGTTGAGAGTGTCCACTAGTGAAAGTCTAATCCCTAGGCCTTGTTCCTAAATACTGCTGAGTTACTACTGCTTGTTTACTGTTTTTTGTTACTACTGCTGCAATACTACCACCATCAACTACACGCCAGCAAGCTATTTTCTGGCACCGTTGCTACTGCTCATATATATTCATACCACCTGTATTTCACTATCTCTTCGCCGAACTAGTGCACCTATTTGGTGTGTTGGGGACACAAGAGACTTCTTGCTTTGTGGTTGCAGGGTTGCATGAGAGGGATATCTTTGACCTCTTCCTCCCTGAGTTCGATAAACCTTGGGTGATCCACTTAAGGGAAACTTGCTGCTGTTCTACAAACCTCTGCACTTGGAGGCCCAACACTGTCTACAGGAAAGGAGGGGGAACGTAGACATCAGTATGCTATGTAAAGAATAGGACCGGGGTCCACAGTTCACTAGAGGTGTCTCTCCCATAAGATAAAAGCATGTTGGGTGAACAAATTACAGTCGGGCAATTGACAAATAGAGAAGGGCATAACAATGCATATACATGATATGATAAATATAGTGAGATTTAATCCGGGCATTACGACAAAGTACATAGACCGCCATCCAACTGCATCTATGCCTAAAAAGTCCACCTTCAGGTTATCATCCGAACCCCATTCAGTATTAAGTTGCAAAGCAACAGACAATTGCATTAAGTATGGTGCGTAATGTAATCGACAACTACATCCTTAGACATAGAATCAATGTTTTATCCCTAGTGGCAACAGCACATCACAACCTTAGAACTTTCTATCACTGTCCCAGGTGTCAATGAAGGCATGAACCCACTATCGAGCATAAATACTCCCTCTTGGAGTTAAGAGTAAAAACTTGGCCAGAGCCTCTACTAATAACGGAGAGCATGCAAGATCATAAACAACACATAAACAATAGATTGATAATCACCATAACATAGTATTCTCTATCCATCGGATCCCGACAAACACAACATATAGTATTACAGATAGATGATCTTGATCATGTTAGGCAGCTCACAAGATCCAACAATGAAGCACAATTAGGAGAAGACGACCATCTAGCTACTGCTATGGACCCATAGTCCAGGGGTTAACTAGTCACTCATCACTCCGGAGGCGATCATGGCGATGAAGAGTCCTCCGGAGATGAATCCCCTCTCCGGCAGGGTGCCGGAGGCGATCTCCGAATCCCCCGAGATGGGATTCGCGGCGGCGTCTCTGGAAGGTTTTCCGTATCGTGGCTCTCGTGCGGGGTTTCGCGACGGAGGCTATAAGTAGGCGAAAGGGCAGGTCAAGAGGCGGCACGAGGGCCCGGGCAAGGCCGCGCGGCCAGGGCCTGGGCCGCGCCGCCCTATCCCATGGCCACCTAGTGGCCCCACTTCGACTCCCCTTCGGTCTTCTGGAAGCCCCGTGCAAAAATAGGACCCTGGGCGGTGATTTCGTCCAATTCCGAGAATATTTCCTTACTAGGATTTCAGAAACCAAAAACAGCAGAACAAAGAATCGGCTCTTCGGCATCTTGTTAATAGGTTAGTTCCAAAATGCGTAAATACGACATATAATGTGCATAAAACATGTAGGTATCATCAATAAAGTAGCATGGAACATAAGAAATTATCGATACGTTGGAGACGTATCAGCATCCCCAAGCTTAGTTCTGCTCGTCCCGAGCAGGTAAAACGATAACAAAGATAATTTCTGAAGTGACATGCCATCATAATCTTGATCATACTATTTGTAAACATATGTAATGAATGCAGCGATCAAAACAATGGTAATGACATGAGTAAACAACTGAATCATAAAGCAAAGACTTTTCATGAATAGTACTTCAAGACAAGCATCAATAAGTCTTGCATAAGAGTTAACTCATAAAGCAATAAATCAAAGTAAAGGTGTTGAAGCAACACAAAGGAAGATTAAGTTTCAGCGGTTGCTTTCAACTTATAACATGTATATCTCATGGATATTGTCAACATAAAGTAATATAACAAGTGCAATATGCAAGTATGTAGGAATCAATGCACAGTTCACACAAGTGTTTGCTTCTTAAGGTGGAGAGAGATAGGTGAACTAACTCAACAATAAAAGTAAAAGAATGGTCCTTCAAAGAGGAAAGCATCGATTGCTGTATTTGTGCTAGAGCTTTTATTTTGAAAACATGAAACAATTTTGTCAACGGTAGTAATAAAGCATATGAGTTATGTAAATTATATCTTACAAGTTGCAAGCCTCATGCATAGTGTACTAATAGTGCCCGCACCTTGTCCTACTTAGCTTGGACTACCGGATCTTTGCAATGCCATGTTTCAACCAAGTGTCACAAAGGGGTACCTCCATGCCGCCTGTACAAAGGTCTAAGGAGAAAGCTCGCATTTTGGATTTCTCGCTTTTGATTATTCTCAACTTAGACATCCATACCGGGACAACATGGACAACAGATAATGGACTCCTCTTTAATGCATAAGCATGTAGCAACAATTATTATTCTCATATGAGATTGAGGATATATATCCAAAACTGAAACTTCAACCATGATTCATGGCTTTAGTTAGCGGCCCAATGTTCTTCTCTAACAATTTGCATGCTCCAATCATTAAGGTGATAGATCCTTCAGACAAGACGGACATGCATAGCAACTCACATGATATTCAACAATAGTTGATGGCGTTCCCCAGAAGCATGGTTATCGCACAACAAGCAACTTAATAAAAGATAAAGTGCATAAGTACATATTCAATACTACGATAGTTTTTAAGGCTATTTTGTCCCATGAGCTATATATTGCAAAGGTGAATGATGGAATTTTAAAGGTAGCACTCAAGCAATTTACTTTGGAATGGCGGAGAAATACCATGTAGTAGGTAGGTATGGTGGACACAAATGGCATAGTGGTTGGCTCAAGGATTTGGATGCATGAGAAGTATTCCCTCTCGATACAAGGCTTAGGCTAGCAAGGTTATTTGAAGCAAACTCAAGGATGAACCGGTGCAGCAAAACTCACATAAAAGACATATTGTAAACATTATAAGACTCTACACCGTCTTCCTTGTTGTTCAAAACTCAATACTAGATATTATCTAGACCTTAGAGAGACCAAATATGCAAACCAAATTTTAGCAAGCTCTATGTATTTCTTCATTAATGGGTGCAAAGCATATGATGCAAGAGCTTAAACATGAGCACAACAATTGCCAAGTATCACATTATCCAAGACATTTTAGAATTACTACATGTAGCATTTTCCAATTCCAACCATATAACAATTTAACGAAGAAGAAACTTCGCCTTGAACATTATGAGTAAAGCCTAAGGACATATTTGTCCATATGCAACGGAGCGTGTCTCTCTCCCACAAAGTGAATGCTAGGATCCATTTTATTCAAACAAAAAACAAAAACAAAACAAACCGACGCTCCAAGTAAAGAACACAAGATGTGAATGAATAAAAATATAGTTTCAGGGGAGGAACCTAATAATGTTGTCGATGAAGAAGGGGATGCCTTGGGCATCCCCAAGCTTAGACGCTTGAGTCTTCTTAAAATATGCAGGGATGAACCACGGGGGCATCCCCAAGCTTAGAGCTTTCACTCCTCTTGATCATAGTATATCATTCTCCTCTCTTGACCCTTGAAAACTTCCTTCACACAAAACTTCAAGCAAACTCATTAGAGGGTTAGTGCACAATTAATAATTCACACATTCAGAGGTGACACAATCATTCTTTACACTTCTGGACATTGCATAAAGCTACTGGACATTAATGGATCAAAGAAATTCATCCAACATAGCAAATGAGGCAATGCGAAATAAAAGGCAGAATCTGTCAAAAACAGAACAGTCCGTAAAGACGAATTTTAAATGGCACCAGACTTGCTCAAATGGAAAAACTCAAAACTAATGAAAGTTGCGTACATATCTGAGGATCACGCTCGTAAATTGGCAGATTTTTCGCATTTTCTACAGAGACTTGTGCCCAGATTCGTGACAGACAGCAATGCTGTTTCTGCGCAGCGATCCCAAATATAACATCAACTTTGACATAGAAACTTTACTTGGCACAAAAACATGATAAGGAGAGGTTGCTACAGTAGTAAACAACTTCCAAGACTCAAATATAAAACAAAGTACTGTAGTAAAAACATGGGTTGTCTCCCATAAGCGCTTTTCTTTAACGCCTTTCAGCTAGGCGAAAGTGCAAATCAAGTAGCATCGAGAGTAGAAGCATCAACATCATAACTTGTTCTAATAATAGAATCAAAAGGCAACTTCATTCTCTTTCTAGGGAAGTGTTCCATACCTTTCTTGAGAGGAAATTGATATTTAATATTACCTTCCTCATATCAATAACAGCACCAACGGTTCGAAGAAAAGGTCTTCCCAACACAATAGGACAAGATGCATTGCATTCGATATCCAAGACAACAAAATCAACGGGGACAAGGTTATTGTTAACCGTAATGTGCACATTATCAATCCTCCCCAAAGGTTTCTTTTTAACATTATCGGCAAGATTAACATCCAAATAACAATTCTTCAATGGTGGCAAGTCAAGCATATCATAAATCTTTTTAGGCATAACAGAAATACTTGCACCAAGATCACATAAAGCATTACATTCAAAGTCATTGAATTTCATTTTAATGATGGGCTCCCAACCATCTTCTAACTTTCTAGGAATAGAAGTTTCAAGTTTTAGTTTCTCTTCTCTAGCTTTTATGAGAGCATTTGTAATATGTTTTGTAAAGGCTAAATTTATAGCACTAGCATTAGGACTTTTAGCAAGTTTTTGTAAGAACTTTATAACTTCAGAGATGTGGCAATCATCAAAATCTAAATCATTATGAGCTACAGCAATGGGATCATTGTCCCCAAGGTTGGAAAAAATTTCAGCAGTTTTATCACAGCAGTTTCAGCAGTTTTAGCAATTTCAGGCAGTTTTGTACGCTTTGCACTAGGAGTAGAAACATTGCCAACACCAATTATTTTACCATTGATAGTAGGAGGTGCAGCAACATGTGAAGCATTAACATTACTAGTGGTGGTAATAGTCCAAACTTTAGCTACATTATTCTCTTTAGCTAGTTTTTCATTTTCTTCTCTATCCCACCTAGCACGCAATTCAGCCATTAATCTTATATTCTCATTAATTCTAACTTGGATGGCATTTGCTGTAGTAGTAATCTTATTATCAATATCATCAGGTTTAGCAGCCATTTTATTAATTAAAGAGGATTGTGATGCGGACATGTATGAGATTCGGGTTTCAGCATTTGAAATTTTAGTTTGCAGACCAGAAATCTCCCTATTCAAGTTTTCAAGTTGATTTCCTATATTTTTCAACAAGGTAGATTGTTCATTCATAGTTTTAGTAAACAATTGATTTTGCTCATATTGTGATTGCATAAAGTTTTTAGTGGATCTTTCAATTTCTAGCATCCTTTCCTCATATCTACCATAAGTATTACCATAATCATTACCACTAGCAGGATATGGCCTATAGTTATTACCAGAGTTGTTCCTATAAGCATTGTTGTTGAAATTATTGTTTTTAATGAAATTCACATCAACATTTTCTTCTTGAGCAACCAATGAAGCTAAAGGAACATTATTTGGATCTACATTAGATCTACCATTCACAAGCATAGACATAATCACATCAATCTTATCACTCAAGGAAGAGGTTTCTTCAACAGAATTTACCTTCTTACCTTGTGGAGCTCTTTCCGTGTGCCATTCAGAGTAATTTATCATCATATCATCAAGAAGTTTTGTAGCCGCCCCCAAAGTGATGGACATAAAGGTACCTCCAGCAGCTGAATCCAATAAATTCCGCGAAGAAAAATTTAGTCCTGCATAGAAGGTTTGGATGATCATCCAAGTAGTCAGTCCATGGGTTGGGCAATTCTTTACCAAAGTTTTCATTCTCTCCCATGCTTGAGCAACATGTTCAGTATCTAATTGCTTAAAATTCATTATGCTACTTCTCAAAGATATAATTTTAGCGGGAGGATAATATCTACCAATAAAAGCATCCTTACATTTAGTCCATGAATCAATACTATTCTTAGGCAAAGATAGCAACCAATCTTTAGCTCTTCCTCTTAATGAGAAAGGAAACACTTTCAATTTAATAATATCACCATCTACATCCTTATACTTTTGCATTTCACAAAGTTCAACAAAATTATTGAGATGGGCAGCAGCATCATCAGAACTAACACCAGAAAATTGATCTCTCATAACCAGGTTCAGTAAAGCAGGTTTAATTTCAAAGAATTCTGTTGTAGTAGCAGGTGGAGCAATAGGTGTGCATAGGAAATCATTATTATTTGCGTTTGTGAAGTCACACAACTTAGTATTTTCAGGGGTATTCATTTTAGCAACAGTAAATAAAGCAAACTAGATAAAGTAAATGCAAGTAACTAATTTTTTTGTGTTTTTGATATGGAGAGCAAGACAGTAAATAAAGTAAAACTAGCAACTAATTTTTTTGTGTTTTGTTTAGGTGCAGCAAACAAAGTAGTAAATAAAATAAAGCAAGACAAAAACAAAGTAAAGAGATTGAGAAGTGGAGACTCCCCTTGCAGCGTGTCTTGATCTCCCCGGCAACGGCGCCTAAAAAGAGCTTGATGGCGTGTAACTCACACGTTCGTTGGGAACCCCAAGAGGAAGGTATGATGCGCACAGTAGCAAGTTTTCCCTCAGAAAGAAACCAAGGTTTAATCGAACCAGGAGGAGCCAAGAAGCACGTTGAAGGTTGATGGTGGCGAAATGTATGCGGCGCAACACCAGGGTTCCGCACCAACGTGGAACCTGCACAACACAACCCAAGTACTTTGCCCAACGAAACAGTGAGGTTGTCAATCTCACCGGCTTGCTGTAACAAAGGATTAACCGTATTGTGTGGAAGATGATTGTTTGCAAGAAAACAGTAAAACAAGTATTGCAGTAGATTGTATGCTATGTAAAGAATAGGACCGGGGTCCACAGTTCACTAGAGGTGTCTCTCCCATAAGATAAAAGCATGTTGGGTGAACAAATTACAGTCGGGCAATTGACAAATAGAGAAGGGCATAACAATGCATATACATGATATGATAAATATAGTGAGATTTAATCCGGGCATTACGACAAAGTACATAGACCGCCATCCAACTGCATCTATGCCTAAAAAGTCCACCTTCAGGTTATCATCCGAACCCCATTCAGTATTAAGTTGCAAAGCAACAGACAATTGCATTAAGTATGGTGCGTAATGTAATCGACAACTACATCCTTAGACATAGAATCAATGTTTTATCCCTAGTGGCAACAACACATCACAACCTTAGAACTTTCTGTCACTGTCCCAGGTGTCAATGAAGGCATGAACCCACTATCGAGCATAAATACTCCCTCTTGGAGTTAAGAGTAAAAACTTGGCCAGAGCCTCTACTAATAACGGAGAGCATGCAAGATCATAAACAACACATAAACAATAGATTGATAATCACCATAACATAGTATTCTCTATCCATCGGATCCCGACAAACACAACATATAGTATTACAGATAGATGATCTTGATCATGTTAGGCAGCTCACAAGATCCAACAATGAAGCACAATTAGGAGAAGACGACCATCTAGCTACTGCTATGGACCCATAGTCCAGGGGTGAACTACTCACTCATCACTCCGAGGCGATCATGGCGATGAAGAGTCCTCCGGAGATGAATCCCCTCTCCGCAGGGTCGGGAGGCGATCTCCTGAATCCCCCGAGATGGGATTCGGCGGCGGCGTCTCTGGAAGGTTTTCCGTATCGTGGCTCTCGGATCGGGGTTTCGCGACGGAGGCTATAGGCAAAAGGGCAGGTCAAGAGGTGGCACGAGGCCCAGGGGCAGGGCCGCGCGGCCAGGGCACGGCCGCGCGCCCCTATCCCCGGCCACCTCGTGGCCCCACTGACTCCCCTTCGGTCTTCTGAAGCCCCGTGCAAAAATAGGACCCTGGGCGGTGATTTCGTCCAATTCGAGAATATTTCCTTACTAGGATTTCTGAAACCAAAAACAGCAGAAAACAGCAACTGGCTCTTCGGCATCTTGTTAATAGGTTAGTTCCACATATAATGTGCATAAAACATGTAGGTATCATCAATAAAGTAGCATGGAACATAAGAAATTATCGATACGTTGGAGACGTATCAAGCATCTTCACAAAAAATAATATGACCATCTTCCACATTTTCAGTAACAAGATCTTTAACTATTGCAACAGCAGGTTCAACCTTTATTTGTTCTTCAGGTTCTATGGGTTTCTTTGCACTTTTATTAACTACACTAGTTATAACAGAATACTCCTTCATTTTAGCAGGAAAAGGAGTTTTTTCAATATAAGCTTCAGGAAGAACATGATCAACAATTTTAATTTCAATACATTTACCTTTAGGTGAATCAGTTTTATCTTTATAAGGTTCATGATACTTATCAAAATTCTTCCTAGGCAATTCAAAATGAGAAGCAAAGGCTTTATAAATATTTGCAACAACTTGAGAGTCAAGACCATATGTAGCACTTATATTACGATATTCATCAGTATCCATAAAAGTTTCAATGCATTCATAATCATAATTTATACCTGACACTCTACCTTTGTCATTCTCCCATCCTTCAGTATTTTCTTGGATTCGATCAAGAAGATCCCATTTAAACTCTTCTTTATTGCGTGTGAATGATCCAGAACAAGAAGTATCCAGCAAGGTTTTATCTTGAAAAGAAAGTCTTGCATAGAAATTATCAATGATAATATTACCAGGAAGCTCATGAATGGGGCATTTGAGCATTAAAGACTTCAATCTCCCCCACGCTTGGGCAATACTCTCTCCATCATGAGGCCAGAAATTATATATACGGTTGCGGTCTTTGTGAATTTCACTTGGAGGATAGAATTTGGAATAAAATAGAGGCACAATATCCTTCCAATCAAGAGAACGCCCATCCTTCAGCAGTTTATACCAATGCGCCGCTTTACCAGATAGCGACATAACAAATAATTTCTTCCTAACTTCATCCATTGAAATACCTGCACACTTGAATAACCCGCATAATTCATGTAAAAACAGTAAATGATCTCCAGGATGAACAGTTCCATCCCCTTCATAGCGGTTATCCACAACATGTTCAATAATTTTCATAGGTATTTTATATGGTATTACTTCCTCACCTGGCGCCTCATCCACTATCGTTGCAGTAGTAGTAGATTTCCCAAATAGAAATTCAAGGGAGGATCTCTCCATAATGACTTATAGCAAGAAGAAACAAAATCAGCACGTACAGTAAAAGTTTCCTTACCAATTCCACTTACCAATAGCGCTTCACTCCCCGGCAACGGCGCCAGAAAATAGTCTTGATGACCCACAAGTATAGGGGGTGTATCGTAGTTTTCGATAAATAAGAGTGTCGAACCCAACGAGGAGCAGAAGGTGTTGACAAGCAGTTTCGATGAAGGATTCACTGTAAATGCTCACAGACAAGTATTCACAGGGTTTTGATATAGCAGATAAATAAAGTACAAGTAAATAAAATGCGAGAGAAATAATTGCAGTGAGTGGCCCAATCCTTTTTAGCACAAAGGACAAGCCGGTTTGTTTACTTATAATGACCAAACGTTCTTGAGGACACACGGGGATTTTAGTCTAGTGCTTTCGCTTCCTATAGTTGATTAATCTTCATTGTTTTGATAAGTGTTGTGTGGGTGAACCTATGCTAATGCACTGCCCTTCCTAGGACTAATACATACTTGTGATTATACCCCTTGCAAGCATCCGCAAATACAAGAAAGTAATTAAGATAAATCTAACCACAGCCTTAAACTCTGAGATCCTGCTATCCCTCCTGCACCGATATACTAACGGGGGTTTAGGTTGCTGTCACTCCGGCAACCCCACAATTAGCAAACGAATACAAGATGCACTCCCCTAGGCCCATAAAGGTGAAGTATCATGTAGTCGACGTTCACATGACACCACTAGAAGAATAACACCACAACTTAAATATCATAACATTGAATATTACTCAACCATAATTCACTACTAACATTTAGACTTCACCCATGTCCTCAAGAACTAAACGAACTACTCACGAGACATCATATGGAACATGATCAGAGGTGATATGATGATGAATAACAATCTGAACATAAACCTTGGTTCAATGGTTTCACTCAATAGCATCAATAACAAGTAGAAATCAATATCGGGAGAGTTTCCCCTATCAAACAATCAAGATCCAACCCCAATTGTTACAGCGGTGGAGATGGAGGTGTAGATGGTGGAGATGATGATGATGATCCTAATGATGCCCAGCTCGATGACGATGGCGACGGCGTCGATTTCCCTCCGAGGAATTTCCCCGGATTCCTGCCCGCCGGAGAGCTCTTCTCTCTCGTGTCTTTCCGCCCCGCAGAGGCGGCTCACAAATCTCCGTAACTCTCGTGCCTTAGGTTTTGGGTGAAGATGTACGCGAAGAGAGGAGGCCGAGGGGCTGTGGGCCCCCTCCCCACATGGCGGCGCGGCCAGGGCCAGGCCCGTGCCGGCCTATGGGGGGGGCCATGGTGGCCCCTCTCGGCCCCTCCTTTTGGCTCCCTTCGTCTTCTGGAAAAATAGGATTTTTCATATAATTTCCGTCAATTGTTGATCTTCCGAAATATGGTGTCCTGACGGTGCTTTTTCCAGCAGAATCCTGACTCCGGTGAATAATTCTCCAATGATCATGAAACATGCAAAATAGGTGAAATAACATAAGTATCATCTCTAAATATGAAATATATCAATGAATAACAGCAAATTATGATATAAAATAGTGATGCAAAATATCCACTTATCCCTCAATTAAAGAACATAAGAAAACCTTAGAGTCAAACTCTATACTTTATATGGTGAGAAACCATTCATCCATATAACCAAAGTTAACTATAAAAAGAACCATAACCACTTTAGTTACTTCAATAATAAATTAAGGATAATAATAGAAAACTATTGGTAGAAGATAAAACCAATTCTCAATATCTTAGTAACTAGAGGAGAACATAAAATGTTAAGTAAGCAACCACCTTATCATGGTTAGGGGAGATTAAACCCTAGCACATGCAATATGTTGTCATCTCATCTCTACAACTAAGAATTAAATCTCAACCCTAGTTTGTGTATCACTTGGGTGATCACAAATAAAACCCAAACCACAATTAAGATTCAAACCATGTGTCATTAGGTAAATAGCATTTGAACCCTAGATTTGCACATCAAATAAATCTTATGCTTCAATTCTTGAACATAAGAAAAACCTTGAGCTACATTATATGGTTAAAACCATATGTGTAGTGATCAACTATTTATCTTTGTAACTGATACGTCTCCAACGTATCGATAATTTCTTATGTTCCACGCTACTTTATTGATGATACCTACATGTTTTATGCACATTATATGTCGTATTTACGCATTTTCTGGAACTAACCTATTAACAAGATGCCGAAGAGCCAGTTGTTGTTTTCTGCTGTTTTTGGTTTCAGAAATCCTACGAAATATTCTCGGAATTGGACGAAATCAACGCCCAGGGTCATATTTTTGCACGAAGCTTCCAAAAGACCGAAGAGGAGTCGTGGGGCCACGAGGCGCCGCCACCATAGGGCGGCGCGGCCCGGGCCCTGGCCGCGCCACCTGTGGTGTGGGGCCCTCGTGTGGCCCCCCATGTTGCCCTTCCGCCTACTTAAAGCCTTCTGCGAAACCCCAGTACCGGAGCCACGATACGGAAAACCTTCCAGAGACGCCGCAAATCCCATCTCGGGGGATTCAGGAGATCGCCTCCGGCACCCTGCGGGAGGGGATTCATCTCCCGGAGGACTCTACACCGCCATGGTCGCCTCCGGGAGTGATGAGTGAGTAGTTCACCCCTGGACTATGGGTCCATAGCAGTAGCTAGATGGTCGTCTTCTCCTAATTGTGCTTCATTGTTGGATCTTGTGAGCTGCCTAACATGATCAAGATCATCTATCTGTAATACTATATGTTGTGTTTGTCGGGATCCGATGGATAGAGAATACTATGTTATGGTGATTATGAATCTATTGTTTATGTGTTGTTTATGATCTTGCATGCTCTCCGTTATTAGTAGAGGCTCTGGCCAAGTTTTTGCTCTTAACTCCAAGAGGGAGTATTTATGCTCGATAGTGGGTTCATGCCTTCATTGACACATGGGATCGTGACAGTAGGTTCTAAGGTTGTGTTGTGTTGTTGCCACTAGGGATAAAACATTGATGCTATGTCTAAGGATGTAGTTGTTGATTACATTACGCACCATACTTAATGCAATTGTCTGTTGCTTTGCAACTTAATACTGAATGGGGTTCGGATGATAACCTGAAGGTGGACTTTTTAGGCATAGATGCAGTTGGATGGCGGTCTATGTACTTTGTCGTAATTCCCAATTAAATCTCACTATATTTATCATATCATGTATATGCATTGTTATGCCCTTCTCTATTTGTCAATTGCCCGACTGTAATTTGTTCACCCAACATGCTTTTATCTTATGGGAGAGACACCTCTAGTGAACTGTGGACCCCGGTCCTATTCTTTACATCGCATACAATCTACTGCAATACTTGTTTTACTGTTTTCTTGCAAACAATCATCTTCCACACAATACGGTTAATCCTTTGTTACAGCCGGTGAGATTGACAACCTCACTGTTTCGTTGGGGCAAAGTACTTTGGTTGTGTTGTGCAGGTTCCACGTTGGCGCCGGAATCCCTGGTGTTGCGCCGCATCACATTTCGCCACCATCAACCTTCAACGTGCTTCTTGGCTCCTCCTGGTTCGATAACCTTGGTTTCTTTCGAGGGAAAACTTGTGCTGTGCGCATCATACCTTCCTCTTGGGGTTCCCAACAACGTGTGAGTTACACGCCATCAAGCTCTTTTACGGCGCCATTGCCGGGAGATCAAGACACGCTGCAAGGAGTCTCCACTTCTCAATCTCTTTACTTTGTTTTTGTCTTGCTTCATTTTATTCACTAATTTGTTTGCTGCACCTAAACAAAACACAAAAAAATTAGTTGCTAGTTTTACTTTATTTACTGTCTTGTTCTCTATATCAAAACACAAAAAAAATAGTTACTTGCATTTACTTTATCTAGTTTGTTTTATTTACCGTTGCTAAAATGAATACCCCTGAAAATACTAAGTTGTGTGACTTCACAAACGCAAATAATAATGATTTCCTATGCACACCTATTGCTCCACCTGCTACTACAGCAGAATTCTTTGAAATTAAACCTGCTTTACTGAACTTGGTTATGAGAGATCAATTTTCTGGTGTTAGTTCTGATGATGCTGCTGCCCATCTTAATAATTTTGTTGAACTATGTGAAATGCAAAAGTATAAGGATGTAGATGGTGATATTATTAAATTGAAAGTGTTTCCTTTCTCATTAAGAGGAAGAGCTAAAGATTGGTTGCTATCTTTGCCTAAGAATAGTATTGATTCATGGACTAAATGTAAGGATGCTTTTATTGGTAGATATTATCCTCCCGCTAAAATTATATCTTTGAGAAGTAGCATAATGAATTTTAAGCAATTAGATACTGAACATGTTGCTCAAGCATGGGAGAGAATGAAAACTTTGGTAAAGAATTGCCCAACCCATGGACTGACTACTTGGATGATCATCCAAACCTTCTATGCAAGACTAAATTTTTCTTCGCGGAATTTATTGGATTCAGCTGCTGGAGGTACCTTTATGTCCATCACTTTGGGGGCGGCTACAAAGCTTCTTGATGATATGATGATAAATTACTCTGAATGGCACACGGAAAGAGCTCCACAAGGTAAGAAGGTAAATTCTGTTGAAGAAACCTCTTCCTTGAGTGATAAGATTGATGTGATTATGTCTATGCTTGTGAATGGTAGATCTAATGTTGATCCAAATAATGTTCCTTTAGCTTCATTGGTTGCTCAAGAAGAAAATGTTGATGTGAATTTCATTAAAAATAATAATTTCAACAACAATGCTTATAGGAACAACTCTGGTAATAACTATAGGCCATATCCTGCTAGTGGTAATGATTATGGTAATACTTATGGTAGATATGAGGAAAAGATGCTAGAAATTGAAAGATCCACTAAAAACTTTATGCAATCACAATATGAGCAAAATCAATTGTTTACTAAAACTATAAATGAACAATCTACCTTGTTGAAAAATATAGGAAATCAACTTGAAAACTTGAATAGGGAGATTTCTGGTCTGCAAACTAAAATTTCAAATGCTGAAACCCGAATCTCATACATGTCCGCATCACAATCCTCTTTAATTAATAAAATGGCTGCTAAACCTGATGATATTGATAATAAGATTACTACTACAGCAAATGCCATCCAAGTTAGAATTAATGAGAATATAAGATTAATGGCTGAATTGCGTGCTAGGTGGGATAGAGAAGAAAATGAAAAACTAGCTAAAGAGAATAATGTAGCTAAAGTTTGGACTATTACCACCACTAGTAATGTTAATTCTTCACATGTTGCTGCACCTCCTACTATCAATGGTAAAATAATTGGTGTTGGCAATGTTTCTACTCCTAGTGCAAAGCGTACAAAACTGCCTGAAATTGCTAAAACTGCTGAAACTGCTTGTGATAAAACTGCTGAAATTTTTTCCAACCTTGGGAACAATGATCCCATTGCTGTAGCTCATAATGATTTAGATTTTGATGATTGCCACATCTCTGAAGTTATAAAGTTCTTACAAAAACTTGCTAAAAGTCCTAATGCTAGTGCTATAAATTTAGCCTTTACAAAACATATTACAAATGCTCTCATAAAAGCTAGAGAAGAGAAACTAAAACTTGAAACTTCTATTCCTAGAAAGTTAGAAGATGGTTGGGAGCCCATCATTAAAATGAAATTCAATGACTTTGAATGTAATGCTTTATGTGATCTTGGTGCAAGTATTTCTGTTATGCCTAAAAAGATTTATGATATGCTTGACTTGCCACCATTGAAGAATTGTTATTTGGATGTTAATCTTGCCGATAATGTTAAAAAGAAACCTTTGGGAGGATTGATAATGTGCACATTACGGTTAACAATAACCTTGTCCCCGTTGATTTTGTTGTCTTGGATATCGAATGCAATGCATCTTGTCCTATTGTGTTGGGAAGACCTTTTCTTCGAACCGTTGGTGCTGTTATTGATATGAGGGAAGGTAATATTAAATATCAATTTCCTCTCAAGAAAGGTATGGAACACTTCCCTAGAAAGAGAATGAAGTTGCCTTTTGATTCTATTATTAGAACAAGTTATGATGTTGATGCTTCTACTCTTGATGTTACTTGATTTGCACTTTCTGCGCCTAGCTGAAAGGCGTTAAAGAAAAGCACTTTTGGGAGATAACCCATGTGTTTATTTTACTACAGCAATTTTTGTTTTGTTGAGTCTTGGAAGTTGTTTACTACTGTAGCAACCTCTCCTTATCATGTTTTTGTGCCAAGTAAAGTTTCTATGTTAAAGTTGATGTTATATTTGGGATCGCTGCGCAGAAACAGCATTGCTGTCTGTCACGAATCTGGGCACAAGTCTCTGTAGAAAATTCGAAAAAATCTGCCAATTTACGAGCGTGATCCTCAGATATGTACGCAACTTTCATTAGTTTTGAGTTTTTCCATTTGAGCAAGTCTGGTGCCATTTTAAAATTCGTCTTTACGGACTGTTCTGTTTTTGACAGATTCTGCCTTTTATTTCGCATTGCCTCTTTTGCTATGTTGGATGAATTTCTTTGATCCATTAATGTCCAGTAGCTTTATGCAATGTCCAGAAGTGTAAAGAATGTTTGTGTCACCTCTGAATGTGTGAATTATTAATTGTGCACTAACCTCTAATGAGTTTGCTTGAAGTTTGGTGTGAAGGAAGTTTTCAAGGGTCAAGAGAGGAGTATGATATACTATGATCAAGAGGAGTGAAAGCTCTAAGCTTGGGGATGCCCCCGTGGTTCATCCCTGCATATTCTAAGAAGACTCAAGCGTCTAAGCTTGGGGATGCCCAAGGCATCCCCTTCTTCATCGACAACATCATCAGGTTCCTCCCCTGAAACTATATTTTTATTCAATCACATCTTGTGTTCTTTACTTGGAGCATCGGTTTGTTTTTGTTTTTGTTTTTGTTTGAATAAGATGGATCCTAGCATTCACTTTGTGGGAGAGAGACACGCTCCGCTGTTGCATATGGACAAATATGTCCTTAGGCTTTACTCATAATGTTCATGGCGAAGTTTCTTCTTCGTTAAATTGTTATATGGTTGGAATTGGAAAATGCTACATGTAGTAATTCTAAAATGTCTTGGATAATGTGATACTTTGCAATTGTTGTGCTCATGTTTAAGCTCTTGCATCATATGCTTTGCACCCATTAATGAAGAAATACATAGAGCTTGCTAAAATTTGATTTGCATATTTGGTCTCTCTAAGGTCTAGATAATATCTAGTATTGAGTTTTGAACAACAAGGAAGACGGTGTAGAGTCTTATAATGTTTACAATATGTCTTTTATGTGAGTTTTGCTGCACCTATTCATCCTTGAGTTTGCTTCAAATAACCTTGCTAGCCTAAGCCTTGTATCGAGAGGGAATACTTCTCATGCATCCAAAATCCTTGAGCCAACCACTATGCCATTTGTGTCCACCATACCTACCTACTACATGGTATTTCTCCGCCATTCCAAAGTAAATTGCTTGAGTGCTACCTTTAAAATTCCATCATTCACCTTTGCAATATATAGCTCATGGGACAAAATAGCCTTAAAACCTATCGTAGTATTGAATATGTACTTATGCACTTTATCTCTTATTAAGTTGCTTGTTGTGCGATAACCATGCTTCTGGGGACGCCATCAATTACTCTTTATTGAATATCATGTGAGTTGCTATGCATGTCCGTCTTGTCTGAAGTAAGAAGGATCTACCACCTTAATGGTTGGAGCATGCATATTGTTAGAGAAGAACATTGGGCCGCTAACTAAAGCCATGAATCATGGTTGAAGTTTCAGTTTTGGACATATATCATCAATCTCATATGAGAATAATAATTGTTGCTACATGCTTATGCATTAAAGAGGAGTCCATTATCTGTTGTCCATGTTGTCCCGTATGGATGTCTAAGTTGAGAATAATCAAAAGCGAGAAATCCAAAATGCGAGCTTTCTCCTTAGACCTTTGTACAGCGGCATGGAGGTACCCCTTTGTGACACTTGGTTGAAACATGGCATTGCAAAGATCCGGTAGTCCAAGCTAAGTAGGACAAGGTGTGGGCACTATTAGTATACTATGCATGAGGCTTGCAACTTGTAAGATATAATTTACATAACTCATATGCTCTATTACTACTGTTGACAAAATTGTTTCATGTTTTCAAAATAAAAGCTCTAGCACAAATACAGAATCGATGCTTTCCTCTTTGAAGGACCTTTCTTTTACTTTTATTGTTGAGTCAGTTTACCTATCTCTCTCCACCTTAAGAAGCAAACACTTGTGTGAACTCTGCATTGATTCCTACATACTTGCATATTGCACTTGTTATATTACTTTATGTTGACAATATCCATGAGATATACATGTTATAAGTTGAAAGCAACAGCTGAAACTTAATCTTCCTTTGTGTTGCTTCAATACCTTTACTTTGATTTATTGCTTTATGAGTTAACTCTTATGCAAGACTTATTGATGCTTGTCTTGAAGTACTATTCATGAAAAGTCTTTGCTTTATGATTCATTGTTTACTCATGTCATTACCATTGTTTTGATCGCTGCATTCATTACATGTTTACAAATAGTATGATCAAGATTATGATGGCATGTCACTTCAGAAATTATCTTTGTTATCGTTTTACCTGCTCGGGACGAGCAGAACTAAGCTTGGGGATGCTGATACGTCTCCAACGTATCGATAATTTCTTATGTTCCATGCTACTTTATTGATGATACCTACATGTTTTATGCACATTATATGTCGTATTTACGCATTTTCTGAACTAACCTATTAACAAGATGCCGAAGAGCCAATTGTTGTTTTCCGCTGTTTTTGGTTTCAGAAATCCTAGTAACGAAATATTCTCGAATTGACGAAATCAACGCCCGGGTCCTATTTTTGCACGAAGCTTCCAGAAGACCGAAGAGGAGTCGAAGGGGGCCACGAGGCCGCCACCATAGGGCGGCGCGGCCCGGGCCCTGGCGCGCCGACCAGTGGTGTGGGGCCCTCGTGGGCCCCCACGTTGCCCTTCCGCCTACTTAAAGCCTTCGTCGCAAAACCCCAGGGAGCCACGATACGGAAAACCTTCCAGAGACGCCGCCGCAATCCCATCTCGGGGGATTCAGGAGATCGCCTCGCACCCCGCCGGAGAGGGGATTCATCTCCTGAGGACTCTACACCGCCATGGTCGCCAGGAGTGATGAGTGAGTAGTTCACCCCCGGACTATGGGTCCATAGCAGTAGCTAGATGGTCGTCTTCTCTAATTGTGCTTCATTGTTGGATCTTGTGAGCTGCCTAACATGATCAAGATCATCTATCCGTAATACTATATGTTGTGTTTGTCGGGATCCGATGGATAGAGAATACTATGTTATGGTGATTATCAATCTATTGTTTATGTGTTGTTTATGATCTTGCATGCTCTCCGTTATTAGTAGAGGCTCTGGCCAAGTTTTTGCTCTTAACTCCAAGAGGGAGTATTTATGCTCGATAGTGGGTTCATGCCTTCATTGACACCTCGGATCGTGACAGTAGGTTCTGTTGTGCTGTTGCCACTAGGGATAAAACATTGATGCTATGTCTAAGATGTAGTTGTTGATTACATTACGCACCATACTTAATGCAATTGTCTGTTGCTTTGCAACTTAATACCGAATGGGGTTCGGATGATAACCTGAAGGTGGACTTTTTAGGCATAGATGCGGTTGGATGGCGGTCTATGTACTTTGTCGTAATGCCCAATTAAATCTCACTATATTTATCATATCATGTATATGCATTGTTATGCCCTTCTCTATTTGTCAATTGCCCGACTGTAATTTGTTCACCCAACATGCTTTTATCTTATGGGAGAGACACCTCTAGTGAACTGTGGACCCCGGTCCTATTCTTTACATCGCATACAATCTACTGCAATACTTGTTTTACTGTTTTCTTGCAAACAATCATCTTCCACACAATACGGTTAATCCTTTGTTACAGCAAGCCGGTGAGATTGACAACATCACTCGTTTCGTTGGGGCAAAGTACTTTGTTGTGTTGTGCAGGTTCCACGCTGGCGCCGGAATCCCTGGTGTTGCGCCGCATCACATTTCGCCACCATCAACCTTCAACGTGCTTCTTGGCTCCTCCTGGTTCGATAAACCTTGGTTTCTTTCTGAGGGAAAACTTGCTGCTGTGCGCATCATACCTTCCTCTTGGGGTTCCCAACGAACGTGTGAGTTACACGCCATCAGTAACCAAGATCAACCATGATGGAACAATACCTACCTTAGATACTTTCAAAGATAATGATAGTGTTAACCTTAAAAAGGGGGATTATAATAGAAGTTATAAAACCCTAATAAGTTGGTGCTCACATAAAATCATATGTAAGTCATCCACTTCTCAAATGGAAACCAAGTCTTAATAATAACCTCTGAAATATTTTGAGTTGAAATTATCAACTCTAATAAATCATAACAGAATTGATTCACAAGAAAAAGGAAATTAAAAATAAGAATATAAACTCATACCTATTTGCTATTTTGAATAAACCCACAAGTATGAAATATAATCAAATATAAAATATTTGTTTAAAAATAAAGAATAGTGTAATAGTCATTGCACTATGTCTTAATTCGCTTAACATAACAAGAAACGCAAATAAAATTTGAATTCTAATCAGATTCAAATAGAAAATAGATAATGAAAAATAGAAAATTTAAAAGAGGAGAAAAAGCATACTTGGACCTTACCTGGTCGTGGCAACCCACCAGCAGCCCAACAAGACCGAGCCCAGCAAAGAGCCAAGTTCTGCCTGTGCCAAGACAACTGGTCCAGTGTACCGCTTCATGATAAGATCGGAGACGAAGTCGTCGTTTTCGCCTTCACCGTCGATGCCCTGGAGAGCGCCACGGCGCTGTGAGCTCCACATCCCGCGTCGCCGCCGCCGATTTTGATCCACCAGACGCCAAAGTCCGTATAAAATGCGTAGAGTCCTCCATTTCCCAAAGTCTCGGCGCAAGGAACGGCCGGGCCAAGATCAACCTATCGAGCCTGCCTTCCCCGCGAGACGGCCGAGCACTACCGTGACCACGCTTCTCCGTCCGACCACCTCCGCACCAACGAGCACAAGATCGCGCTCCCGGTAAGGCCGGGGTCCTCCTGAGCTTCCTATTGCATCAAACCGACGACCGTAACCTCCTAGCCTCGTATGCCTGAAACCGCCGCCGCGGTACCACGCCGGCGAGCATGCTCCGGCGACCTTTCCGAGGGAGCGCCGCTACCTAATGGTTCACCGCGTTGCCCTAGTTCCTCTACACACGCGCACACAGCCCCGCGGTGCTCCCCGCGCCCAAGCCGCTGCCGATCGGCCGCCGGCCGGGAGCCCCAAAACCATGCCACTTATTTTGACCGGTCCACGCCACATGGCACCGACGTGGACGCTGGCCCACCAATCGCTAAAGCGGTAAGACTAGTCTCTGGTACATTTAGTAATTCTAGTCATTTATAAATCTTAAAATACTTGCAACTTGCCAAATTGTATAAAATTTATTATAACTCAGAAAATATGAATGAGATATTAAAATTCTAAGAAAATAAAACTTCTATCCAATAAAAATATAATATGAAATTTTTATTTTAATAAAAATTTAATTATTTAATACTTATTAATTAAGCCTTTTCTTTTATTCTTAATTGAATTAAAATTCAATAATTAGGAAAAATTCTCCAAACTAAATAAAACCAGTAAATAAATAAATAAAACATTAAAACTAATTTTCTTTATTTATTTTGTTAATAAGGATTTAAACCCTAATTAATAATTACCTTAATTATTGAATTCTTTAAAAATAATAAAAGGACAAATCCAATATTATTTTTATTTCAAAGTTATTAATAACTTCAACTTTATTAATGAAGTTATTAATCCAAGAATTATAGGATAATTAGGAAACCCTAGTTCCATTATAAACAAAGTGATAACCTCATAATTTCATGTGAAACCCTAAAACCCTAACTCCATTAGGAACCCTAGTTCCATTATTACATGTGAACCCTAAATTGCTTCTAACCTAAACCCTAGGTTAGAACATGTGATCATGTTACTTCTTTAAAGTCATAGAACCATAGTAGCAACTAAATATTTGCCATGACCACATAAAATGAGGCACCTTACCACTAAGAATTTAGTATTCCATGTGCTCATCTTAATAAAACCTAGATGATCAAATAGGAAACCCTAGTCCCTATTATTCATCCCTATTTAGCATCACACCATGTGATGAACCCTAATAGCAACCATACCAACTATTTAGCATTACCTAACCATATTCCACTAAACCCTACTAGTGTTGGATACTTATCCATAGTATCTGAGCCAACTATTCCTTACTTAAGGGAACCAATAGTAAAACCTAGACCACCTCAACCCTAATTGATATACTTCTTATTACTTAAGAAGTATGTTCTTCAAAAGTTATTCTTTTGAAGAAAATAAAGAGTAGTCATCAACCTTGCCTAATAGGACCTATAAACCCTAGCTATCTATCACCAATAAGATATACCACCTTGATAGCAACTATTGGTAATTAAGATGTTTAGGCTTAATTCAACCATACAAGCCCTAGTTGTTGATGAATCCAACTTTGTTGTGATCCATCTAATCCTTACTCCAGAAACCAATTAGAACCATAGTAAACCATAGAACTCCACAACCCTAATTATCATACTTGTTCTTATTAAAGAACATGTTCTTCAAAAGTTATTCTTTTGAAGAAAATAACAAGTAATCATTAACCATGCCATATAGTACTAAAACCAACCACTATTCATTACATGTTAGGATTATACCAATTATTGTTGTGTGCCATTAATATTATTATTGTGTTGTATTGCATTGCTTATGATACAAGTAACCAACTCTTAATAAGAACCTTGTTTTTGAATCACTCTAAAAGTGTAACACATCTAAACAAATCATCACAACTCACTAATCCTAAATCATCGGGGTTAGGTCACGCTTAGAGCTTGCATCTCATACTTATGCATTATTGCATCCTTGCCAATCTTTTAAACATCGTCCTTACCGGACGATGATGCTATTTCAGAATTTGGAGTTATTGCGTATCGAAGACCTTGCCTGCATAATCTTGTAGTCAAGAAAGGCAAGTTCATCACTTGCTCATGTCATTTGAGTATTTTTACCAAATTACTTGCAAAGTATTATGTTTATCACTATTGCATAAAAAGCAAAACCACTATTTTCATAACTATGAATATGACTATGTGGTGGGCAATGGAACCATGGATTGTGTTGATATGGTGGAGGTTCCATTGCAAGGGTTTATATTCATCTAGGATTAAACAACAAATGTCGTCCAGTGATTCTTGTTCCGCAATAACCGTGTTAACCATAAGATCTGGAATGGGACGGTATAGTCAATTGTATTTCCACCTCTTGTACATCAACGGACGCGCTTTACCGTAGACACTTGTAATCCAAGGGTGCATTTGGTGGCTGGGGAAGCCTAAAGTCCCCACGGCATTGTCCGTAGACACTTGTAGCCCGAGGAGCATTTGGTGGCTGGGGAAGCCTAAAGTCCCCACGGTATTGCGGTCTATGATGGGTTGCAGCTACCGGCGAAGGAGTTTGGTTCGATCCCAAACTGTTGTCGTGGTCGGGGTCCACCCGTAAGTGGGAATAATGGGACCGACGAGGACCCAGGGTCGGGGTATGCAACAAAGGGTGGGTGTGCGAGGTAGCGGAGGAATATGATTGGCTATGACCTTATACCGGGCCTCACACCAAAGGAAGTGTGGACGGGAAGTACACCCGGTTGGCACCAAGGTTAAGATCTCTTATGGGTAAAGCAACACACCTCTGCAGAGTGTAACGAACTGTGACCAGTCACTCTGTTCCGGGATATGGAACTGCGAACGCGGCCGAAAAGGAACTCCATGAAGTTCTAGTAAACCGGTGAAGGCTGACGGACATAGTTCTTCTGAATAAAAGCAACCTTTTGAAGAAATGATTACAAAAACCTGCATAGCCTTGGACTTTCTGGTCCATGGTTGTAGCTAGTGCATTAAACACCTCTTTTCCTATAATGAACTTGTTGAGTACGCTCGTACTCATCCCACTCTTAAATCCCCTGCTTAGATATGGAGGCATCGAAGGAGGATCTACAAGCAACTCGAAGACCGAGGAATCAACAATTACTTCAAGGGACAGGAACCTGTCAGAAGAGTCAAACACCACATCCAACAAGGAGAAAACCTAGATTAGCCATAGAAGGGAACTAGCTTCCTAAACTTAGCTCCTATTTAGCTAGAATCTATTCTTAGCCTCTATAGCTAGTTAAATACTCTACAAATAGAGTCCGTGATAGGCTTAGACCACGAGTCGTTCTTCTGGAGTTTATTTGCAGATTTACCTCATTGTAAAGTAGGAGGCTATGCTGATCTTCTGTAACAGAGTTTGTATGTAATTCTATAGACATGCCTTGGACCCGCATATGTTTCTGTTGTACCACTCTGAGCGATATAATACTAGTGGAATGGTGTTTCATTGGTGTTATATCAGACTTGCATACTACACCATGCAGGTATGCCGGGTCACCACATCATCGAAGTAAAATATCGCGTGACAAAGGGAATCTGTATCGTATGTGAGTGGTTCTTTCGATCACGAAGTCATCGCTGAATATGTGGGAGCTATTATGGATCTCCGGTCCCGCTATTGGTTATTGATCGGAGAGGAGTCTCGATCATGTCCGCATAGTTCTCGAACCGTAGGGTGACACACTTAAGGTTTGATGTCGTTTTAAGTAGATATTGAATATGGAATGGAGTTCAATTGTTGATCGGAGTCTCGGATGGGATCCAGACATCACGGGAGTCCCAATGGTCCGGAGAATAAGATTCATATATAGGAAGTCATTTTCCGGGGTTCGGAAAAAGTCCGGTGTTTTGACCGGAGCTTCTAGAAGGTTTTGGAAGGACCGGAATAGTCCGGAATATTATGGAAGGTTCCGGAAGTGTCCGGGACGACCCGGGATGTCTAAGGAAGTCCGGAGGGTTCCATAATAGGTGCAACCACGTTGCCTTAAGGGAAAAGGAGTCTTTCCTTAATGCAATTTCGGAATTGGCAAAAGAGTCCGAGTAGGACTAGGTTTTCGGAACCGGAAACCTATCGGAACTCAGTCAAACTTGGGGGCAGGTTTTTGGACGACCCAAGGGGCTTGGCCACCTATTTAAAGGGACCAAGGGGCACCTCAAGTCGCAGCCCTAGCTCCCCAAGTCGCAGCACCACCCTGCGCCCAAACCCTAGCTACTCCCTCCTCCTCCTTCTTCTCCCGCAGCGCGAAGCCCTGCCGGAGATCTCCACCACCACCGTCACCACGCCGTCGTGCTGGCAGGATTCCGAGGAGGATCTACTACATCCGTTGCCCGCTGGAACGGGGAGAAGGACGTCGTCATCAACACCGTACGTGTGACCGAGTGCGGAGGTGCTGCCCGATTGTGGCACCGTAAAGATCTTCTACGCGCTTTTGAAAGCGGCAAGTGATCGTCTACATCCACCACAAGATTTATCTCGTTAACGCTTAGCGATCTTCGAGGGTATGTTGATCTTCACCTCGTTCCTGCCATCTACTAGATTAAATCTTGGCTTGTTGTTCGTTCTTGCGGTAGGAAATTTTTTGTTTTCTATGCTACGAATCCCAACAATCCCACCTACTAATGTTGTTAAAAGTGAGAAAACTTTCGAGGATGCTATAGAAAGACTAAGCTCTCTAGAGAAAAGTTTGCCAAATTGCCTTGGTAATGCTAGCCAAATTAATGAATCCATAGAAAGTATCAACAAAAGAATCATTGTTTTAGAAGCTAGCAATACCCATGATAATATAAACCTTAGGATTTGTAAACTAGAGGAGGCTATAGAAAATTTAAGTTTAACCTTTTCCTCTCTTGAATTTAAGAAGGAGAAAGCTTTTGTGGGAAAAGAGCAAAAATTCATGTATGTTCCCAAGGCACCTAAACCAAAACCCCATAATATGTTTAAAATTGATAAAACTTTTAGTACAACTAAGAGTGGTTTACATGTTGAATCATCTCCAGGGGTATCTAAAGTGCCTATTTTGACAAGTTGTGTTTTAGAGGAAGTGATTGATCTTGATGCTTCTTCACTTGGTAATACTTGATGCTCGCTCTTTTTCTGTGCCTAGCTGAAAGGCGTTAAAGAAAAGCACTCTTGGGAGATAACACATGTTTATTTTCTGTAACTTTTCTTTTTTAGTCATGGAAGTTATTACCCCTGTAATAACCTCTCCTTATCATTTTTTCTCGTTTTTTGTGCCAAGAATAGCCTCTAATAGGAAGAAAGTAAGATTTGGGGAAGTTGTTGTCCTGAGAACAGATTTTGCGTTGTTACCATTAAAATTCGTATAATTTTGAGCTGCCATTTTTTATGTATAGGATACAGGTTATTATCTAACTTTAGTTAGTTGACCATGTTTCGAGATAAGCAACAGAGGATTTTCTAAAAAATCAATCTTTACCTGTTGTTTTCGCTGTATTGCACTATTTGCATTTGCCTCTTAAATCTCTTTCTTTTTTAGTTCTTTTGATCAAAGAGATTTTTGAAGAGTTGCTACAGTAGCTAATGCTTTAATAGATGTTTGATATATGTTATAACTGAACCCAAGTGGATTTGTTTATTTTGATTGTACTAATGCTGCTAATAGAGAATTGTGTGAAGTTTTGTATGAAGGAAGTTTTCAAGTGTAGGGAGAGAAGAATGATGTGATGAGATGAAGAATGGACAAAAGCTCAAGCTTGGGGATGCCCCTGCACCCCAAGAAATATTCAAGAGGTACAAGCGTCAAAGCTTGGGGATGCCCAAGGCATCCCCTCTTCATCAACAAAGCAACAGGTCATCTCTCTATGCGCTATATTTTTATTGCTTCATACGCTATGTGTTGTTCTTGGAGCGTCTTTATTTTTGTTTTTAGTTTTCTTTTCTTTTGTTTGCTGTAGGATATGGTTGGATCCCAGCATATTTGTTTTGAATAATGACACACTCCTTTTTAATTGTATAGAACGCTCTAGTTTTCGCTCTTATTGTTCTGCGAGTGTTCTAGTTTTCTAGTACTGCGTTTAGCTCTTGCTCTTTCACTTGAATTTTGTTCAGAGCTCGTTAGTATTCTTTATTTGTGTATGATTAGCTCTCTGGTCCATATTGCTTTTCATCTCTGAGAGCTATTTCAAATAAGTTGATTGGTGTTGGATACGAGTAAAATGTTTTATGTCTATAGTGATGCAAAAGGAAGCTTGTCTAGACTGTGGCATAGACTTTGGCATGTCATGTTGGATGTTATTCTTGTTATATGCTTAGTATTTGTTGTTGTATCATGACTTGTCTCAAATAGCTGAGAGTGCATAATGTTTCATTGAAAGAATCATGTGTTGTTTCCATCAAAAAGCATAATATTGTGGTATTCTTGTTTGATGCTTTATTGGGTTGACTTGGCGCATGCTTATACCATGTTATGACTATAACCAGTCAACTAAATCCTCTATGATCATTTAGTTTTTGACTTGTTATATCACTTTATGCTTTGATTGATAATGTTTTGTCGCTATGCATGATTATGGCTATTATTGTTCTCTTAGTTGGTCGATCCCAGTCTGTTGCTAGCCTTCACAGCTTGGGGATGCTTATACATCTCAAACGTATCTATAATGTTTGATGCTCCATGCTTGTTTTACACCAATTCATATATATATTGCTTACACTTCGATGCACTTTTATATGATTTATGGCACTAACCTATTAACAAGATGCCATAGTGTCAGTTCCCTGTTTTATACTATTTTTGTATTTCAGAAAAGTTGTACAGGAAATATTCTCGGAATTGGATGAAACAAAAGCCGAAGTCAATATTTTACCGAAACGAAGACAGAGTCTGGAGGGGGGCGAAGTGGCGCCACAGGGCGGCCAAACCACCCCATGGTGCGACAAGGGTGTGGTCCGCGCCTAGGGGTGGTGTGCCCCCCCCCCCCAAGCGGCCACCGACCTTGCCCCTCCGCCTATTTATTCATGATCTCGGGAAAACCCTGGATACCCGAGCCTCCATCCACGAAAAGTTTCGTCGCGGCCGCCATCGCAGAACCCATCTCGGGGGGTTCTCAAGCTGCACTCTGTGAGGGGGAATCATCGCCGGATGCATCTACATCGCCATGCCTGCCTCCAAAGTGATGCGTGAGTAGTTCATACCTGGACTATGGGTCCAAAGCAGTAGCTAGATGGTTGTCTTCTTCAATTTGTGCCTCATGTTTAGATCTTGTGAGCTGCCCTACATGATCAAGATCATCTTTATGTAATCCTACATGTTGTGTTTGTTGAAATCCGATGAATATTGTATACTATGTTGAGATCGATTATATATTCATGTCGTATGTTATTTGTGATCTTACATGCTCTCTGTTGCTAGTAGATACTCTGGCCAAGTAGATGCTTGTGACTCCAAGAGGGAGTATTTATGCCTCTAGTAATCTGGGAGAGTGACAATAACTTCTAAGATTGTAGATGTGTTGTTGCTACTAGGGAGAAAACAACAATATTTTATCCGAGGGTAATTCTATTGTTTACTTTACACACATTGCTTAATGTGATAATCTGTTGCTTGCAACTTAATACTGGAAGGGGTTCGGACGATAACCGAAAGGTGGATTATTAGTCATAGACGCAGTTGGATTACGGTCTATGTATTATGTTGTAATGCCCAATCAAATCTCATAGTAATCATCTTGTCATGTATGGTCGATATTCTGTCAATTGCCCAGCTGTAATTTGTTCACCCAACATGCTATTTATCTTTATGGAGAGACACCTCTAGTGAACTGTGGACCCCGGTCCTTTCTTTTACACTGATACAATCATCATGGTCTGTTTACTTACTGCAATTCATGTTCTCTTTAATTACTGCAAACATCTCTTTCCACTCGATACGTCTAATCCTTTGTGTTCAGCAAATCGGTGAGATTGACAACCTCACTGCAAGTTGGGGCAAAGTACTTTGGTTGTGTTGTGTGCAGGTTCCACGTTGTTGCTGACGCCGGTAGTGCGTCCTGCCACTAGTCAGCTAGCAACACCTTCAAAAGTCACACTTTTCTCCTACTGGTCGATTAAACCTTGGTTTCTTACTAAGGGAAAACTTGCTGATGTGCTCATCAGACCTTCCTCTTGGGGTTTCCCAACCGCTTCCACAACAATGCTCAGCAAGATTATCTGGCGCCATCACCGGAGCACCATCACAGTACCACGTCATCCTTGGCCGACCAGCATTTGCCAGATTCATGGCAGTTCCTCATTATGCGTACTTAAAACTCAAGATTCCAAGCAATAACGGGACTACAATAACCAACTGTTCATGGAACTTTTTCTCGTTTTGATAATTGTGATAAGGATTTCAAGATCGCTCCAAATTCGGAGTCGTGGAAGAGCTCAATGCACTAGACGTACACCGACCATACGCAGCCACGCGATAATATAAATACAAAGTCCGACGAGTTTGACGCCGCCAAAGAAGAAAAGAAGCATCAAGTGCATCCCTCTGATCCGAAGAAAATAATCAATGCATCAGCCCATCTTACTATCGCATAGGAAGGCGTGCTCATCGAGTTCCTGAGCGCTGGGAAATATTTGCACTGGAACCATCCGACATGCCGTATTCCTGTGAACTCGCCGAGCACGCCCTCAATGTTGACCCTAAAGCCAAACATGTACAACAGACACTACGTCATTTTTGGGGACAAAAAAGAAAAGCCATCGGAGAAGAAGTTAATCGGCTCCGCAAAGCCGGGTTTACTCAAGAGCTCAAAGAAGCCAAGTGGGTAGCTAACCCTATCATGGTCCCGAAGAAAGGTACAACGGCTCTTCGTATGTGCATCGAATTCACGAGGCTCAACAAGCATTGCCCAAAGGATCATTTCCCGTTGCCTCGTATCGATCAAATAGTCGATTCCACGTCAAGCTGCGATCGCCTCTCCTTTCTAGATGCTTACTCTGGATATAATCAAATCAAGCTCAAAAAATAAGACCAGGAGTTAACGGTGTTTATTACACCGCATGGTGTTTATTTCTACAATGTCATGACTTTCGGCTTAAAAAACACGGGCGCAACCTATCAACGGTGTATGCAAGCTTGCCTCGAGGAGCAGATTGGCCAGAATATCGAGGTTTATATCGATGACATCGTCGTCAAGTCCAGAAACGCCGCCACGTGATACGTCGCAAACGTATCTATAATTTTTTATGCTCCATGCTTGTTTTACACCAATTTATGTATGTTTTGCTTACACTTTGTTGCACTTTTATACATTATCCAGCACTAACATATTAACAAGATGCCACAGTGCTAGTTCCCTATTTTTTGTTGTTTTGTATTTCAGAAAAGTTGTACAGGAAATATTCTCGGAATTGGATGAACAAAAGCCGAAGTCAATATTTTACCGTAACGAAGACAGAGTCCAGAGGGGAGACGAAGAAAGGCCACAGGGTGGCCATACCACCTGGGCGCAGCCTGGGCTGCCGCGCCATGGCATGGTGTGGGCCCCTGCCTCCACCGACCTCGCCCTTCCGCCTATTTATTCACGATCTCGGGAAAAACCTAAACACCCGAGCCTCCATCCACGAAAAGATCCGTTGGCGCCATCGCACCCTAGCTCGGGAGGGTTCGCTCTCTCCTGCACCCTACCGGAGAGGGAGATCATCACCGGAGGCCTCTATATCGAGCATGCCCGCCTCCGAAGTGATGCGTGAGTAGTTCATCCCTGGACTATGGGTCCATAGCAGTAGCTAGATGGTTGTCTTCTCCATTTGTGCCTCATGTTTAGATCTTGTGAGTTGCCTATCATGATCAAGATCATCTTTATGTAATGCTACATGTTGTGTTTGCTGGGATCCGATGAATATTGAATACTATGTTGAGATCGATTATATATTTGTCATATGTTATTTGTGATCTTGCATGCTCTCCGTTGCTAGTAGTTGCTCTGGCCAAGTAAATGCTTGTGACTCCAAGGGGGAGTATTTATGCTCGATAGTAGGTTCATGCCTCTAGTTTTCTGGAAGCGTGACAATAACTTCTAAGATTGTAGATGTGTTGTTTCTACTAGGGAGAAAACAACAATGTTTTATCTAAGGGTAATTCTATTGTTTACTTTACACACATTGCTTAATGCGATAATCTGTTGCTTGCAACTTAATACTGGAAGGGGTTCGGACGATAACCAGAAGGTGGATTATTAGTCATAGACGCAGTTGGATTACGGTCTATGTATTATGTTGTAATTCCCAAACGAATCTCACAGTAATCATCTTGTCATGTATGGTCTTTATTCTGTCAATTGCACAGCTGTAATTTGTTCACCCAACATGTTATTTATCTTTATGGAGAGACACCTCTAGTAAACTATTGACCCCAGTCATTTCTCTTACACTAATACAATCATCTTGTTCTGTTTACTTACTGCGAGCATTGTTCTCTTTAATTCCACTGCAAACAAACATCTCTTTCCACACTATACATTTAATCCTTTGTGTTCAGCAAAACCGGTGAGATTGACAACCTCACTGTAAGTTGGGGCAAAGTATTTTGGTTGTGTTGTGTGCAGGTTCCACGTTCTTGCTGACGCTGGTAGTGCGCCCTGCCACAAGTCAGCTAGCAACACCTTCAGAAATCATGCCTTTCTCCTACTTGTCGATTAAACCTTGGTTTCTTACTGAGGGAAAACTTGCTATTGTGCTCATCATACCTTCCTCTTGGGGTTCCCCAACGGTGTGCAATTTGCGCTCATCACCACGCTAATCTATGACCTGCGAGAAACCTTCGACAACCTCGATCGTTACAAAATCAAGTTGAACCTGAAGAAATGCTTTTTTGGGGTACCAGGAGGCCAAGTACCCGGGTACTTTATTTCAGCTAGAGGAATAGAAGCCAATCCCTTGAAAATCAAGGCTGTCATCGACATGGAGCCACCAAGGAATTTGCAGCAGGTGCAGCAGTTAGCAGGATGCGTAGCAGCTCTTAGCAAGTTCATTGCAAAATTAGGAGAAAAGGCAATGCCCTTCTATCAATTAATGAAAAAATCAGAGAAGTTCGAGTGGACAGCAAAAGAACATGACACTTTCGACAATATGAAGAAAGTCCTGTCGACTTCCCCGGTCCTCGTTACACCACACGATAGGGAGCCGATGCTACTCTATATCGCTGCAACAAGTCAAGTTGTTAGCATTGTGCTCATAGTCGAGCGAGCGGAACTTGGGAAAGTTCATGCAGCGCCCCATCTATTACCTCAGTGAAGTACTTACACCAGCAAAGTTGCGGTACCTACACTACCAAAAGCTGGGGTATGCCGTATGGATTACATCACGGAAATTACGGCATTATTTCGCTGAGCATCTGATTATCATTGTCATTGAAGCTCCACTGAAGAATATACTCACCAATCTAGATGCCACAGGTTGAGTATCTCAGTGGGCCATCGAGTTGGCGCCACATGATATTTCCTATGTCAATCGAACATCTATCAAATCCCAGGTCCTCCTATACTTTTTTGTCGATTGGATTCAGTCGCAACCTCCGGCTACACCCGATATGTCGGGTTCATGGACTATGTACTTTGACGGTTCCAAGCGAAACACAGGCGCAGGAGCAGGAGTAGTGTTAATCTCACCACAAGGTAACGAGATGAAGTACGTTCTAAGGATGAACTTCTCGCTACCAACAAACAATGAAGCAGAATACGAGGCATTATTGCATGGCATGTGTACGGCCAAAGCATGTGGCGCTACCCATTTGGATATTTACGGAGATTCAAATCTCGTGGTCCAGCAGTCGATGAATTTGTGTGATGCCATCAGCGATAACATGATTGCTTATCGCCAAATGTATCAATCGATGGAAGCCAAGTTTGAAGGTTGCGAGTTAAAACATATCGGCGGAGCCAGTAACGAAGAAGCAGATGCCTTGGCAAACATTGGTTCCACATGCTCCACGATTCCAGATGGAGTTTTTTATGAAGTAATTAATCAATGGTCTATCAAAGTCAAGACTTCGGCACCTCCTGAAAAGTCGACTACGATCTGGGCTACGCCCCAGACGTTGCTGAAGATATTGTTGTTGGACCTGAATAACAAGTTCTAGTCCTCGAGCCCATGTGGACTAAGCCTTTCCTTGCATATTACTTCGACAGGAGCTACCAGATGATCCAGCGGAAGCTAGGCGCATCGTGCGTCGCTCTAAAGCATTCACAGTAGTAGCTGGTGAACTTTACAAACGAAGTATCTCTGGTATATTCCAATGATGCATCGCCATCAAAGATGGAAAGGCCCTGTTGCGGGAGATACATGAAGGCACGTGTGGTCATCATGCATGCGGTCGAGCACTTCTGGCTAAAGCTTTTAGAGCTAGGTTTTATTGGCCAATGGCAGCATCCGATGCAAGAGACTTGGTCAGCAAGTGCGACCTTTGTTAGCGTTTCGCACCGAAGCCACACACCCCTGCTACGGACCTCATGACGATACCCTTGGCATGGGCTTTTGCGCAGTGGGGTGATGACCCACAAGTATCGGGGGTGTATCGTAGTATCTTCGATAAGTAAGAATGTCGATCCCAACGAGGAGCAGAAGGTGTTGACAAGCAGTTTCGATGAAGGATTCACTGTAAATGCTCACAGACAAGTATTCAAGGGGTTTTGATATTGCAGATAAATAAAATACAAGTAAATAAAATGCGAGAGAAATAATTGCAGCGAGTGGCCCAATCCTTTTTAGCACAAAGGACAAGCCGGTTTGTTTACTTATAAAGACCAAACGTTCTTGAGGACACACGGGGATTTTAGTCTAGTGCTTTCGCTTCATACGCTAATTAATCTTCATTGTTTTGATAAGTGTTGTGTGGGTGAACCTATGCTAATGCACCGCCCTTCCTAGGACTAATACATACTTGTGATTATACCCCTTGCAAGCATCCGCAACTACAAGAAAGTAATTAAGATAAATCTAACCACAGCCTTAAACTGAGATCCTGCGATCCCTCTTGCATCGATATACCAACGGGGGCTCAGGTTTCTGTCACTCCGGCAACCCCGCAATTAGCAACCGAATACAAGATGCACTCCCCTAGGCCCATAAATGGTGAAGTATCGTGTAGTCGACGTTCACACGACACCACTAGAAGAATGACACCACAACTTAAATATCATAACATTGAATATTACTCAACCATAATTCACTACTAACATTTAGACTTCACCCATGTCCTCAAGAACTAAACGAACTACTCACAAGACATCATGTGGAATACAATCAGAGGTGATATGATGATGAATAACAATCTGAACATAAACCTTGGTTCAACGGTTTCACTCAATAGCATCAATAACAAGTAGAAATCAACACCGGGAGAGTTTCCCCTATCAAACAATCAAGATCCAACCCAAATCGTTACAGCGGTGACGAGGTGCAGCGGTGGTGATGGCGGTGTAGATGGTGGAGATGATGATGATGATGATGATGATGGAGATGATGTCCAGCTCGATGACGATGGCGATGGCGTCGATTTCCCCCTCCGAGGGGAATTTCCCCGGCGGATTCCTGCCCGCCGGAGAGCTCTTTTCTCTCTGGTGTTCTCCGCCCCGCAGAGGCGGCTGTAACCTTCGTGAGGTACCCTCTCGTGGCTTAGGTTTTCGGGATGAAGGAGTACGCGAAGAAAAGGAGGCGAAAGGGGCTGTGGGGCCCCCACACCACATGGTGGCGCGGCCAGGCCATGGGCCGCGCCGCCATGTTGTCTGGGCCCACCTTGGGTCCAGCTGGCTCCCCCTTCTGGCTTCCTTCGTCATCTGGAAAAATAGAAATTTACGTGTAATTTCCTTCCACAGTTGATCTTCCGAAATATTGCATTCTGATGCTTTTTCCAGCAGAATCCTGGCTCCGGTGTTTGATCCTCCAATAATGATGAAACATGCAAAATAGATGAAATAACATAAGTATTGTGTCCCAATATGAAATATATCAATGAATAACAGCAAATTATGATATAAAATAGTGATGCAAAATGGACGTATCAACTCCCCCAAGCTTAGACCTCGCTTGTCCCCAAGCGAAACTGAGCTCGATGAACAAGACCACATGTTTATGGAGTGAAGAGTCGATAAATAAAATACGGACAAGAAGCATCATATTGATTCACACAAGATATTCTAATACACATTCTCTTCATATAACTCAACTTGAAATAAGTAAAGAGAAATCACAAGTAAAGGTGCATAGGAAATCATAGATGGTTATGGCAAACTTTGTTCTTGGTCAGAGAACTACTAACGGATTGCTCTTATTTAATAAGCAAGGCTTTCATATTAGAACTTATATAGCAGGGCTTTCATATTCAATCATAACAATCTCCTCATAATCATTGATAACTTCAAAGTCATATTCATTCAGATAAAATTTGTGCTAAACAAGAAAGTATAAAAGACATAATTAACTGAATCATAGCATAAATGGTTGGTTCACAACAACTCAATTGCTTGCTTGAGATAGAGGGAAATAGGTTTACTGACTCAACATAAAAGTAAAAGATAGGCCCTTCGCAGAGGGAAGCAGGGATTAAATCATGTGCTAGAGCTTTTCAAGTTTTGAAATCATATAAAGAGCATAAAAGTAAGATTTTGAGTGGTGTTTGTTGTTGTCAACGAATGGTAGCGGCACTCTAACCCCTTGCCAAACGAACCTTCCAAGAGCGGCTCCCATGAGGGACGGCATCTCTACCAGCAAGGTAGATCATCCCCCTTCTCTTTTGTTTACACATGTATTTTAGTTTTATTATGGATGACACTCCCCCCAACCTTGGCTTTCTCAATCCATGGCTAACCGAATCCTCGGGTGCCTTCCAACTTTCACATACCATGGAGGAGTGTCTATTGCAAAATTAAGTTGCTTACTGATAAATCAGGGCAAAACATGTGAAGAGAATTATTAATGAAAGTTATTAATTGGGGCTGGGAACCCCGTTGCCAGCTCTTATTGCAAAATTATTGGATAAGCGGATGTGCCACTAGTCCATTGGTGAAAGTCCGCCCAACAAGATTGAAAGATAAAACACCACATACTTCCTCATGAGCTATAAAACATTGACACAAATAAGGAGTAGTATAGTTTGAATTATTTAAAGGTAGCACATGAAGTATTTACTTGGAGTGGCGCAAAATACCACATAGTAGGTAGATATGGTGGACACAAATGGCATAGGTTTGGTCTAAGGTTATGGATGTATGAGAAGCATTCCCTCTCAATACAGGTCTTTGGCTAGCAAGGTTTGATAGCAAGCATAAAGGTTGAGGGAAACAAACAAATATACATATGATAGAACAATCATGCATCTTTCTCATAAGCACAAGCAATTTTAACTTCAGAATACTAAACTCATTAGCATAGAGATAATAGAGTAATATATCTAAGTGTATTTCTCTCTTCTATCAAGATGTTGTTGCTATTGACCAATGCTAAGTTTGCCAAAACCAAATAGATTTACTTGATGCTCCCAAAGTGATATCAATACTAATGTCAAGAGTGATCATATAATAGAGATTGCAAACTAAAATAAGGTGTGCAAAAAGTAAATGATAAGACTTCTCATTAATATTCCATAACGATAACTCACACCAACGGATACATAGATAACCAACTAAGAGAGATACTTCCACATTGCAAACTATTCCATATGATAACTTCCCTACTCATGATATGACACTACTTGATAGTAAAAGATAAAGGTAGTGATGATGTGATACCGCGGCACTCCCCAAGCTTGGAACAAACCAAGGGGATGCCAATACCGATGATGAATTACTCCTTCGGTGATGATGGCGAATCCTTGCCATCATCAGACTTCCATGGAAGAGGCTCTCCATCAACAAAAGACATCTTGGTCTCCGGAAACCTGAAACTAGCAGCATGACTTATGCGCTTAAACCTGTTTTCATACTCACAGTTTTGATTATGAACATCATAGAGTTGAGCTTGGAGTTTGTTGGTGGTGTTGTGAAGTGAGAAGATATCGTCCCACAACTTTGCAGTCTCCCTCTTGTGTCCATCAACGAGTTCAGACACAATCTTGTGAAAGATGTCCACTTCACGCTCAGCCATCTTCTTGTAGTTGAAGACCTCTTGTTCCAGTTTCTCCATCCTGTCTTCCAAGCTCCCTTCTCCTTTAGGACCCTGGACATCTTTGATCTGCAACTCTCCATCTACGAGCAGCAATTCTTTGGGGTGCATCTTCAGCTCGTTCATGTACGGGTTGTCGACGTCCTCAAAGAAGTTGTCCCTCTGAGTTCCCGACGAAGACATGGTGGATCTAGATCCGCAGATCCTGGCAGAAAACAGCTCGAAACAAAACACGACGAGAAAACGATATACGGACCTCCAGGGGTCCGGGGGATTATATAGCAAATATTTTTACGACAAAAGGAAGGTTCCGGTCGAACAAAGTCGGAGGGGGACAACGAGGCGGTGTCCTCATAGGGCGGCGCGGCCAGGCTGGGGCCCGCCGGCCTATGGGGGCACGCCCGTGTGTCTCATCCACTCCGTTTCGATCCCGTAATTTTTCATATTTTCCAAAAACAGCAGAAATATTGTTCGGAAAGCTAAACGGACTTTTTATTACCTATACTGTTACCTATTCAAAGTCGAGTTCTGGCGGACTGTCAATTTGTCCTTTGATGAAAGCCTCCGGTGTTTCCACTTGAATAATATCAACATCAACATTATAAGAATCACCCGAGATATAATGCTTGAGTCTTTGTCCATTCACCACTTGCGTAGCATTGCCTTGGAGGGAGCTAATTTTAATTGCTCCTGAACGATACACCTCCTCAACAACATATGGTCCTTCCCATTTTGAGAGTAATTTCCCTGCAAAGAATCTGAGACGAGACCGATACAATAGGACTTTATCCCCAATATTAAACTCTCTTTTGATGATCCTTCTATCATGCCATTTCTTAACTTTTTCTTTAAAGAGTTTAGCATTTTCATAAGCTTCACTTCTCCATTCATCTAGAGAACTTAATTGCAGCAACCTCTTATTACCGGCTAGTTTAGGATCTTTATTTAGTTCTCTAACAGCCCAATAAGCTTTGTGCTCTAGTTCTAGAGGTAAATGACAAGCTTTTCCATAAACCATTTTATACGGTGACATACCCATGGGATTTTTATAAGCAGTTCTATAAGCCCATAGTGCTTCCTTCAATTTGCTAGCCCAATTCTTTCTAGATTTATTAACGGTCTTTCCCAAAATAGATTTAATCTCTCTATTTGATAATTCTACTTGACCACTAGTTTGAGGGTGATAAGCGGAAGCAATTCTATGATTAATTCCATACTTAGCAAGAGTTTTTCTAAAACCTCCATGAATAAAATGAGAACCTCCATCGGTCATAATATATCTAGGTACTCCGAATCTAGGAAAAATAATATCTAAAAGCATTTTTAAAGAGGTCTCACCATCAGCACTTTTTGTGGGTATAGCTTCTACCCATTTGGTAACATAATCAACAGCGACAAGTATATGAGTGTTACCTTCTGAAGAAGGGAAAGGACCCATGAAGTCGAATCCCCAACAATCGAATGGTTCAATAACAAGAGTATAATTCATAGGCATTTCATTGCGTCTAGAGATATTACCAACTCTTTGACATTCATCACAAGATAAGATAAACTTCCTTGCATCTTTGAAAAGTGTTGGCCAATAAAAACCTGATTGTAGAACCTTTTGCGCGGTTCTATCTCCAGCGTGATGTCCTCCATAAACACTACCATGACATTTACTCAATATCTCCTGTTGTTCATATTCAGGAACACATCTTTGCATAATACCATCTACTCCTTCTTTATATAAGTGTGGGTCATCCCAAAAATAATGCCTCAAGTCATAAAAGAATTTCCTCCTTTGCTGAGCTGAAAAGGTTGGAGGCAAATACTTCGAAACAATAAAGTTAGCATAATCAGCATACCAAGGGCTATCTCGCGAGTTCACCTTTATTACAGCCAATTGTTCATTTGGAAAACTATCATTAACAGGAACAGGATCATAAGCAATATTTTCCAATCTAGACAAATTATCAGCAACAGGATTATCAGCACCTTTCCTATCTATAATATGTAAATCAAATTCTTGCAAAAGAAGTACCCATCTAATAAGCCTCGGCTTAGCATCTTTCTTTGTCATAAGGTATCTAATTGCAGCATGATCAGTATGAATCGTGACTTTTGAATCAACAATATAGGGTCTAAACTTGTCACAAGCAAAGACTACAGCTAACAATTCCTTTTCAGTTGTAGCATAATTTCTTTGAGCAGCATCAAGAGTCTTACTAGCATAATGAATAACATTTAATTTTTTATCTACTCGCTGTCCAAGAACAGCGCCTACAGCAAAATCACTAGCATCACACATAATTTCAAAAGGCAAATTCCAATCGGGAGGTTCAACTACAGGAGCAGTTGTTAAGGCTTTCTTTAGAGTTTCAAAAGCTTCCTTACAATCATCATCAAAAACAAAAGGTACATCTTTTGAAGATTAGTAAGAGGCTTTGAAATTTTAGAGAAATCTTTAATAAATCTCCTATAAAACCCAACATGACCAAGAACACTACGAATACCTTTAACATCCCTCGGATAGGGCATCTTCTCAATTGCTTCAACTTTAGCTCTATCAACTTCAATACCTCTCTCGGAAATTTTATGTCCCAATACAATTCCTTCATTAACCATAAAGTGGCATTTCTCCCAATTAAGAACAAGGTTAGTTTCTTCACATCTCTGCAAAACTTTATCGAGGTTTCGCAAGCAATTATCAAAAGAATTCCCATAGATAGAAAAATCATCCATGAACACCTCTACAATACTCTCGCAAAAGCCATGAAAAATAGCGGACATGCATCTTTGAAAAGTAGCAGGAGCATTACATAAACCAAAAGGCATACGCCTATAAGCATAAGTTCCATAAGGACAAGTGAACGTGGTTTTCTCTTGATCTTTAGCTTTAACAGCAATTTGTGAAAACCCAGAATAACCATCAAGAAAACAAAAGTGAGTATTTTTAGACAACCTTTCTAGCATTTGATCAATAAATGGTAAAGGGTAATGATCTTTCTTAGTAACTTTATTAACTTTTCGAAAATCAATGCACATTCTATACCCTACAACTACTCTTTGAGGGATGAGCTCATCATTATCATTAGGCACAACAGTCATTCCTCCTTTCTTAGGAACACAATGCACAGGACTAACCCATCTACTATCAGCAATAGGATATATAATACCAGCTTCAAGAAGTTTTAATACCTCATTCCTTACCACCTCCTTCATCTTCGGAATTAGACGACGTTGATGTTCAACAATAGGCTTTGCATCATCTTCCATATTGATAGCATGTTGGCAAATAGAAGGAGAAATCCCCTTCAAATCATCAAGAGTGTAGCCAATAGCTCCTCGGTGTTTCTTCAATATTTCCAATAACCTTTCTTCCTCAATCTCTGAAAGCTTAGAACTAATAATAACAGGATATATTTTCTTATCATCAATATGAGCATATTTAAGATTATCAGGTAAAGGCTTTAAATCAAAAACAGGATCTTCCTTTGGTGGCGGTGTTGTACCCAAATCTTCCACCGGTAAATCATGCTTGAGAATAGGTTGTCGAAGAAAAATTTCCTCAAGCTCATCTCTTTCTTTCCTGAAAACTTCACTCTCGCTATTCTCCAAATGTTGCTGCAAAGGATTATTAGGAACAAGAACAATAGATGCACACTACTCCATTTTAAAATCATCACTAGGCAAATCAGCTTTATAAGGAGTTTTGGTAAATTTAGAGAAGTTAAACTCATAAGATTCACCAGCAAATTTAGTCAAAATTTTCTCTTTCTTGCAATCTATAATAGCTCCACAAGTATTTAGAAAAGGTCTACCAAAAATGATAGGACAATAATCACTAGCAGCAGAACCAAGTACCAAAAAGTCAGCAGGATATTTAATCTTACCACATAGAACTTCCACATCTCGAACAATACCAATTGGAGAAATAGTTTCTCTATTAGCCAGCTGAATAACCACATCAATATCTTCAAGTTCACAAGAATCAATTTCGTGCATAATCTCCGTGTAAAGCTCATAAGGAATAGCACTAACACTTGCACCAATATCACATAAACCATAATAGCAATGATCACCAATTCTAACAGATAGCATAGGAACACTAACTTGTTTGGGTTTATTAGGATGTGAAACAATATTAGAAGCATCTTCACAGAAAATAATATGACCATCCTCCACATTTTCAGTCACAAGATCTTTAACTATTGCAACAGCAGGTTCAACTTTTATTTGTTCTTCAGGTTCTTTAGGTTTCTTTTCACTTTTATTAACCGCACTAGATATGACAGAGTACTCCTTCATTTTAGCAGGGAAAGGAGTTTTTTCAATATAAGCTTCAGGAATAACATGATCAACAGTTTCAATCACTACACATTTGTTTACAGATGAATCAATTTTATCTTTATACGGTTCATGATACTTATCAAAATTCTTCTTAGGCAATTCATAATGAGAGGCAAAAGCTTTATAAAGATTTGCAACAACTTGGGAATCAAGACCATATGTAGCACTCATATTACGAAATTTATCAGTATCCATAAAAGCTTCAATGCATTTATAATCATAAATTATACCTGATTCTCTATCCTTGTCGTTCTCCCATCCTTCAGTATTCTCCTGGATCCGATCAAGAAGGTCCCTTTTAAACTCTTCTTTGTTGCGTGTAAATGATCCAGAACAAGAAGTATCCAGCAAGGTCTTGTCTTGAAAAGAAAGTCTTGCATAGAAATTATCAATAATAACATTACCAGGAAGCTCATGAATGGGGCATTTGAGCATTAAAGACTTCAATCTCCCCCAAGCTTGGGCAATACTCTCTCCATCATGAGGCCAGAAATTATATATGCGGTTCCGATCCTTGTGAATTTCACTTGGAGGATAGAATTTAGAATAAAATAAAGGCACAATGTCCTCCCAATCAAGAGAATCACCATTCTTCAGCAATTTATACCAGTGCGCCGCTTTACCAGACAGCGATATAGAGAATAGTTTCTTTCTAACTTCATTCATAGCAATACCTGCACATTTAAATAACCCGCATAATTCATGCAAAAACAGTAAATGATCACCAGGATGGACAGTTCCATCCCCTTCATAGCGGTTATCCATAACACGTTCAATAATTTTCATAGGTATTTTATATGGTATCACTTCCTCACCTGGCGCCTCATCCACTACCGTTGCAGTAGTAGTAGATTTCCCAAATATAAATTGAAGAGAAGATCTCTCCATAATGACTTATAGCAGCAGGCAGAAATAAAATCAGCACAAATAGTAAAGGTTTTCCTTACCAATTCCACTTACCAATAGCGCTTCACTCCCCGGCAACGGCGCCAGAAAATAGTCTTGATGACCCACAAGTATAGGGGTGTATCGTAGTATCTTCGATAAGTAAGAATGTCGATCCCAACGAGGAGCAGAAGGTGTTGACAAGCAGTTTCGATGAAGGATTCACTGTAAATGCTCACAGACAAGTATTCAAGGGTTTTGATATTGCAGATAAATAAAATACAAGTAAATAAAATGCGAGAAAAATAATTGCAGCGAGTGGCCCAATCCTTTTAGCACAAAGGACAAGCCGGTTTGTTTACTTATAAAGACCAAACGTTCTTGAGGACACACGGGATTTTAGTCTAGTGCTTTCGCTTCATACAGCTAATTAATCTTCATTGTTTTGATAAGTGTTGTGTGGGTGAACCTATGCTAATGCCGCCCTTCCTAGGACTAATGCATACTTGTGATTATACCCCTTGCAAGCATCCGCAACTACAAGAAAGTAATTAAGATAAATCTAACCACAGCCTTAAACTCTGAGATCCTGCGATCCCTCTTGCATCGATATACCAACGGGGGCTCAGGTTTCTGTCACTCCGGCAACCCCGCAATCAGCAACCGAATACAAGATGCACTCCCCTAGGCCCATAAATGGTGAAGTATCGTGTAGTCGACGTTCACACGACACCACTAGAAGAATGACACCACAACTTAAATATCATAACATTGAATATTACTCAACCATAATTCATTACTAACATTTAGACTTCACCCATGTCCTCAAGAACTAAACGAACTACTCACAAGACATCATGTGGAATACAATCAGAGGTGATATGATGATGAATAACAATCTGAACATAAACCTTGGTTCAACGGTTTCACTCAATAGCATCAATAACAAGTAGAAATCAACACCGGGAGAGTTTCCCCTATCAAACAATCAAGATCCAACCCAAATCGTTACAGCGGTGACGAGGTGCAGCGGTGGTGATGGCGGTGTAGATGGTGGAGATGATGATGATGATGATGGAGATGATGTCCAGCTCGATGACGATGGCGATGGCGTCGATTTCCCCCTCGGGAGGGAATTTCCCGCGGATTCCTGCCCGCCGGAGAGCTCTTTTCTCTCGGTGTTCTCCGCCCCGCAGGCGGCTGTAACTCTTCGTGAGGTACCCTCGTGGCTTAGGTTTTCGGACGAAGGAGTACGCGAAGAAAAGGAGGCGAAAGGGGCTGTGGGGCCCCCACACCACATGGTGGCGCGGCCAGGCCATGGGCCGCGCCGCCATGTTGTCTGGGCCCACCTTGGGTCCAGCTGGCTCCCCCTTCTGGCTTCCTTCGTCATCTGGAAAAATAGGAATTTACGTGTAATTTCCTTCCACAGTTGATCTTCCGAAATATTGCATTCTGACGGTGCTTTTTCCAGCAGAATCCTGGCTCCGGTGTTTGATCCTCCAATAATGATGAAACATGCAAAATAGATGAAATAACATAAGTATTGTGTCCCAATATGAAATATATCAATGAATAACAGCAAATTATGATATAAAATAGTGATGCAAAATGGACGTATCATGGGGACTTGACTAGGTCGGACCAATGCTAGAGTCATCGCCAGGTGGCCATACCTATTTATTGGTAGCAGTCGACAAATTTACCAAGTGGATTGAGGCCATATCAGTAACCAATCAAACAGCTACAATGGCTGTCAAATTCTTCAAAGGAATCACCTGTCGCTTCGGTGTACCTCACAATATCATCACAGACAATGGAACCAACTTTGCGTCCAAGGAATTTCATGAATTCTGTGAAGATCTAGGCATCAAACTCAGTTTTGCTTCGGTTTCACACCCCCAAACAAATGGGCAAGTAGAAAGGATCAATGGTTTAATCTGCGATGACATTAAAAAACGTCTCACAAAAGCAGCTGGAGCCTGGGTTGAAGAGTTACCATCAGTACTTTGGAGCTTGCGAACTACACCAAATAGATCAACGCAATATACTCCCTTCTTCCTTGTGCACGAAGTCGAAGCTGTTCTGCCGGACAGCAGCCCGAAGCACGCGGGTCGCATATAATGAAGAAGCCCTTGTTCAAACATGGCAGGATGTTGTGGATCTCATTGACGAAGCTCGAGATATTGCTTTGGCTAGTACAGCAGTGTATCAATAGGCGATACGAAATTATCACAGTCGAAGGGTGCGCACTCGAAGTTTTGACGTAGGCGACATAGTACTATGCTTAAAACAGAAAGGGCATCTGAAGCTCGAATCTCCATGGGAAGGATCCTAAATCATTAACAAATTCATCCCAGGAGGATCCTATCGCATCAAGAATACTACAACAGGTCAGGTGGAAGGCAACACATGGAACGTTGCACAATTGCGACGGTTTTATGCTTAGGTCTCAACTTTTTGCCCTTTTATTTTTTACAATAAGGCTTCTTAGCCACTTTCGGAATAATGTATACCCCAATTCCATATAATGAATAAAACTTCTAGCTCAGTCTATATAATTGTTATTTCACCCGAAAAAATGTTCGCGAGCCCTTCAAAGTTATCGGTTACTATTACTCCCATCGGGAGCTCTGGTTTATCGATGTATCACAACTCACCCGGCAATACTCGGGGTCTGCAAGGTCTTTTGTGGTTTTCGTCAAGAGCCTCACGGAACATGCGAGTGTTATAATTGACGAAAATCTTTATACAAAATAAAAACTAGTATACTTCCACCAAGCCTTAGGGAACATGCGAGTGCTGCAATTAGTGGAAATTATATAAATAAAAAAGGCTCACGTCGGTGCACTGCGTTACGAAGCCGAGTAGGTGCATGGTTCCCCCGATTACTCGGGGGCTGTCGCCAGTACAAAAATACGCACGGATGATGGCGTGTAACTCACACGTTCGTTGGGAACCCCAAGAGGAAGGTATGATGCGCACAGCAGCAAGTTTTCCCTCGAGAAGAAACCAAGGTTTATCGAACCAGGAGGAGCCAAGAAGCACGTTGAAGGTTGATGGTGGCGAAATGTAGTGCGGCGCAACACGAGGGATTCGGGCCAACGTGGAACCTGCACAACACAACCAAAGTACTTTGCCCCAACGAAGCAGTGAGGTTGTCAATCTCACCGGCTTGCTGTAACAAAGGATTAACCGTATTGTGTGGAAGATGATTGTTTGCGAAGAAAACAGTAAAACAAGTATTGCAGTAGATTGTATGCGATGTAAAGAATAGGACCGGGGTCCACAGTTCACTAGAGGTGTCTCTCCCATAAGATAAAAGCATGTTGGGTGAACAAATTACAGTCGGGCAATTGACAAAATAGAGAAGGGCATAACAATGCATATATGATGATATGATAAATATAGTGAGATTTAATTGGGCATTACGACAAAGTACATAGACCGCCATCCAAGCATCTATGCCTAAAAAGTCCACCTTCGGTTATCATCCGAACCCCTTTCGGTATTAAGTTGCAAAGCAACAGAAAATTGCATTAAGTATGGTGCGTAATTTAATCGACAACTACATCCTTAGACATAGAATCAATGTTTTATCCCTAGTGGCAACAGCACATCACAACCTTAGAACTTTCTGTCACTGTCCCAGGTGTCAATGAAGGCATGAACCCACTATCGAGCATAAATACTCCCTCTTGGAGTTAAGAGCAAAAACTTGGCCAGAGCCTCTACTAGTAACGGAGAGCATGCAAGATCATAAACAACACATAAGTAATAGATTGATAATCACCATAACATAGTATTCTCTATCCATCGGATCCCGACAAACACAACATATAGTATTATAGATAGATGATCTTGATCATGTTAGGCAGCTCACAAGATCCAACAATGAAGCACAATTAGGAGAAGACGACCATCTAGCTACTGCTATGGACCCATAGTCCAGGGGTGAACTACTCACTCATCACTCCGGAGGCGATCATGGCGATGAAGAGTCCTCAGGAGATGAATCCCCTCTCCGGGGGTGCGGAGGCGATCTCCGAATCCCCGGGATGGGATTCGCGGCGGCGTCTCTGAAGGTTTTCCGTATCGTGGCTCTACTGGGGGTTTCGCGACGGAGGCTTTAAGTAGGCGAAAGAGCAGCCTCGGAGGGTCGGTGGGGCCGGACACTAGGCGGCGCGGCCAGGGCCTGGGCCGCGCCGCCACCATGTGTGGGCCCCACGTGGCCCCTCTCTGGCGGCTCTCGGGTGTTCTGGATGCTTCCGGGCAAAATAGGAACCTAGGCGTTGATTTCGTCCAATTCCGAGAATATTTCCTTACTAGGATTTCTGAAACCAAAAACAGCAGAAAACAGCAACTGGCTCTTCGGCATCTTGTTAATAGGTTAGTTCCGAAAAATGCATAAATACGACATATAATGTGTATAAAACATGTAGATATCATCAATAATGTAGCATGGAACATAAGAAATTATCGATACGTTGGAGACGTATCAGCATCCCCAACTTAGTTCTGCTCGTCCCGAGCAGGTAAAACGATAACAAAGATAATTTCTGAAGTGACATGCCATCATAATCTTGATCATACTATTGTAAGCATATGTAATGAATGCAGCGATCAAAAACAATGGTAATGACATGAGTAAACAACTGAATCATAAAGCAAAGACTTTTCATGAATAGTACTTCAAGACAAGCATCAATAAGTCTTGCATAAGAGTTAACTCATAAAGCAATAAATCAAAGTAAAGGTATTGAAGCAACACAAAGGAAGATTAAGTTTCAGCGGTTGCTTTCAACTTATAACATGTATATCTCATGGATATTGTTAACATAAAGTAATATAACAAGTGCAATATGCAAGTATGTAGGAATCAATGCACAGTTCACACAAGTGTTTGCTTCTTGAGGTGGAGAGAGATAGGTAAACTGACTCAACAATAAAAGTAAAAGAAAGGTCCTTCAAAGAGGAAAGCATCGATTGCTGTATTTGTGCTAGAGCTTTTATTTTGAAAACATGAAACAATTTTGTCAACGGTAGTAATAAAGCATATGAGTTATGTAAATTATATCTTACAAGTTGCAAGCCTCATGCATAGTATACTAATAGTGCCCGCAACTTGTCCTACTTAGCTTGGACTACCGGATCTTCGCAATGCACATGTTTCAACCAAGTGTCACAAAGGGGTACCTCCATGCCGCCTGTACAAAGGTCTAAGGAGAAAGCTCGCATTTTGGATTTCTCGATTTTGATTATTCTCAACTTAGACATCCATACCGGGACAACATGGACAACAGATAATGGACTCCTCTTTAATGCATAAGCATGTAGCAACAATTATTATTCTCATATGAGATTGAGGATATATGTCCAAACTGAAACTTCCACCATGATTCATGGCTTTAGTTAGCGGCCCAATGTTCTTCTCTAACAATATGCATGCTCCAACCATTAAGGTGGTAGATCTCTCTTACTTCAGACAAGACGAACATGCATAGCAACTCACATGATATTCAACAAAGAGTAGTTGATGGCGTCCCCAGAAGCATGGTTATCGCGCAACAAGCAACTTAATAAGAGATAAAGTGCATAAGTACATATTCAATACTACGATAGTTTTTAAGGCTATTTTGTCCCATGAACTATATATTGCAAAGGTGAATGATGGAATTTTAAAGGTAGCACTCAAGCAATTTACTTTGGAATGGCGGAGAAATACCATGTAGTAGGTAGGTATGGTGGACACAAATGGCATAGTGGTTGGCTCAAGGATTTTGGATGCATGAGAAGTATTCCCTCTCGATACAAGGTTTAGGCTAGCAAGGTTATTTGAAGCAAACTCAAGGATGAACCGGTGCAGAAAAACTCACATAAAAGACATATTGTAAACATTATAAGACTCTACACCGTCTTCCTTGTTGTTCAAAACTCAATACTAGAATTATCTAGACCTTAGAGAGACCAAATATGCAAATCAGATTTTAGCAAGCTCTATGTATTTCTTCATTAATGGGTGCAAAGTATATGATGCAAGAGCTTAAACATGAGCACAACAATTGCCAAGTATCACATTATCCAAGACATTTTAGAATTACTACATGTAGCATTTTCCAATTCCAACCATATAACAATTTAACGAAGAAGAAACTTCGCCATGAACATTATGAGTAAAGCCTAAGGACATATTTGTCCATATGCAACAGCGGAGCGTGTCTCTCTCCCACAAAGTGAATGCTAGGATCCATTTTATTCAAACAAAACAAAAACAAAACAAAAACGCGCTCAAGAACACACAGATGTGACTGAATAAAAATATAGTTTCAGGGGAGGAACCTGATGATGTTGTCGATGAAGAAGGGATGCCTTGGGCATCCCCAAGCTAGACTTGAGTCTTCTTAAAATATGCAGGGGTAAACCACGGGGGCATCCCAAAGCTTAGAGCTTTCACTCCTCTTGATCATAGTATATCATAATCCTCTCTTGATCCTTGAAAACTTCCTTCACCAAACTTCAAGCAAACTCATTAGAGGGTTAGTGCACAATTAATAATTCACATATTCAGAGGTGACACAAACATTCTTAACACTTCTGGACATTGCACAAAGCTGGACATTAATGGATCAAAGAAATTCATCCAACATAGCAAAAGAGGCAATGCGAAATAAAAGGCAGAATCTGTCAAAACAGAACAGTCCGTAAAGACGAATTTTAAAATGGCACCAGACTTGCTCAAATGGAAAAACTAAAAACTAATGAAAGTTGCGTACATATCTGAGGATCACGCTTGTAAATTGGCAGATTTTTTGAATTTTCTACAGAGACTTAGGCCCAGATTCGTGACAGACAGCAATGCTGTTTCTGCGCAGCGATCCCAAATATAACATCAACTTTAACATAGAAACTTTACTTGGCACAAAAACATGATAAGGAGAGGTTGCTACAGTAGTAAACAACTTCCAAGACTCAAATATAACAAAGTACTGTAGTAAAAACATGGGTTGTCTCCCATAAGCGCTTTTCTTTAACGCCTTTCAGCTAGGCGCAGAAAGTGCAAATCAAGTAACATCGAGAGTAGAAGCATCAACATCATAACTTGTTCTAATAATAGAATCAAAAGGCAACTTCATTCTCTTTCTAGGGAAGTGTTTCATACCTTTCTTGAGAGGAAATTGATATCTAATATTACCTTCCTTCATATCAATAACAGCACCAACGGTTCGAAGAAAAGGTCTTCCCAACACAATAGGACAAGATGCATTGCATTCAATATCCAAGACAACAAAATCAACGGGGACAAGGTTATTGTTAACCGTAATGCGCACATTATCAATCCTCCCCAAAGGTTTCTTTTTAACATTATCAGCAAGATTAACATCTAAATAACAATTCTTCAATGGTGGCAAGTCAAGCATATCATAAATCTTTTTAGGCATCACAGAAATACTTGCACCAAGATCACATAAAGCATTACATTCAAAGTCATTGAATTTCATTTTAATGATGGGCTCCCAACCATCTTCTAACTTTCTAGGAATAGAAGTTTCAAGTTTTAGTTTCTCTTCTCTAGCTTTTATGAGAGCATTTGTAATATGTTTTGTAAAGGCTAAATTTATAACACTAGCATTAGGACTTTTAGCAAGTTTTTGTAAGAACTTTATAACTTCAGAGATGTGGCAATCATAAAAGTCTAAATCATTATGAGCTACAGCAATGGGATCATTGTCCTCAAGGTTGGAAAAAATTTCAGCAGTTTTATCACAAGCAGTTTCAGCAGTTTTAGCAATTTCAGGCAGTTTTGTACGCTTTGCACTAGGAGTAGAAACATTGCCAACACCAATTATTTTACCATTGATAGTAGGAGGTGCAGCAACATGTGAATCATTATCATTACTAGTGGTGGTAATAGTCCAAACTTTAGCTACATTATTCTCTTTAGCTAGTTTTTCATTTTCTTCTCTATCCCACCTAGCACGCAATTCAGCCATTAATCTTATATTCTCATTAATTCTAACTTGGATGGCATTTGCTGTAGTAGTAATCTTATTATCAATATCATTATTAGGCATAACTTTCAATTTTAAAAGATTAACGTCAGAGGCAAGTCTATCAACTCTAGAAGCAATAATATCAATTTTATCAAGCTTTTCCTCAACAGATTTGTTAAAAGCAGTTTGTGTACTAATAAATTCTTTAAGCATAGCTTCAAGACCAGAGGGTACACTCCTATTATTGTTGTAAGAATTCCCATAAGAATTACCATAACCATTACCATTAGCAGAAGGATATGGCCTATAGTTATTACCAGAGTTGTTCCTATAAGCATTGTTGTTGAAATTATTATTTTTAATGAAATTCACATCAACATTTTCTTCTTGAGCAACCAATGAAGCTAAAGGAACATTATTTGGATCAACATTAGATCTACCATTCACAAACATAGACATAATCACATCAATCTTATCACTCAAGGAAGAGGTTTCTTCAACAGAATTTACCTTCTTACCTTGTGGAGCTCTTTCCGTGTGCCATTCAGAGTAATTTATCATCATATCATCAAGAAGCTTTGTAGCCGCCCCCAAAGTGATGGACATAAAGTTACCTCCAGCAGCTGAATCCAATAAATTCCGCGAAGAAAAATTTAGTCCTGCATAGAAGGTTTGGATGATCATCCAAGTAGTCAGTCCATGGGTTGGGCAATTCTTTACCAAAGTTTTCATTCTCTCCCATGCTTGAGCAACATGTTCAGTATCTAATTGCTTAAAATTCATTATGCTACTTCTCAAAGATATAATTTTAGCGGGAGGATAATATCTACCAATAAAAGCATCTTTACACTTAGTCCATGAATCAATACTATTCTTAGGCAAAGATAGCAACCAATCTTTAGCTCTTCCTCTTAATGAGAAAGGAAACACTTTCAATTTAATAATATCACCATCTACATCCTTATACTTTTGCATTTCACAAGTTCAACAAAATTATTAAGATGGGCAGCAGCATCATCAGAACTAACACCAGAAAATTGATCTCTCATAACCAGGTTCAGTAAAGCAGGTTTAATTTCAAAGAATTCTGCTGTAGTAGCAGGTGGAGCAATAGGTGTGCATAGGAAATCATTATTATTTGCGTTTGTGAAGTCACACAACTTAGTATTTTCAGGGGTATTCATTTTAGCAATAGTAAATAAAGCAAACTAGATAAAGTAAATGCAAGTAACTAATTTTTTTGTGTTTTTGATATGGAGAGCAAGACAGTAAATAAAGTAAAACTAGCAACTAATTTTTTTGTGTTTTGTTTAAGTGCAGCAAACAAAGTAGTAAATAAAATAAAGCAAGACAAAAACAAAGTAAAGAGATTGGGAAGTGGAGACTCCCCTTGCAGCGTGTCTTGATCTCCCCGGCAACGACGCCATAAAAAAGAGCTTGATGGCATGTAACTCACACGTTCGTTGGGAACCCCAAGAGGAAGGTATGATGCGCACAGAAGCAAGTTTTCCCTCAGAAAGAAACCAAGGTTTATCGAACCAGGAGGAGCCAAGAAGCACGTTGAAGGTTGATGGTGGCGAAATGTAGTGCGGCGCAACACCAGGGATTCCGGCGCCAACGTGGAACCTGCACAAACCAAAGTACTTTGCCCCAACGAAACAGTGAGGTTGTCAATCTCACGGCTTGCTGTAACAAAGGATTAACCGTATTGTGTGGAAGATGATTGTTTGCAAGAAAACATAAAGAAAGTATTGCATAGATTGTATGCGATGTAAAGAATAGGACCGGGGTCCACAGTTCACTAGAGGTGTCTCTCCCATAAGATAAAAGCATGTTGGGTGAACAAATTACGGTCGGGCAATTGACAAAATAGAGAAGGGCATAACAATGCATATACATGATATGATAAATATAGTGAGATTTAATTGGGCATTACGACAAAGTACATAGACCGCCATCCAACTGCATCTATGCCTAAAAAGTCCACCTTCAGGTTATCATCCGAACCCCTTTCAGTATTAAGTTGCAAAGCAACAGACAATTGCATTAAGTATGGTGCGTAATGTAATCGACAACTACATCCTTAGACATAGAATCAATGTTTTATCCCTAGTGGCAACAGCACATCACAACCTTAGAACTTTCTGTCACTGTCCCAGGTGTCAATGAAGGCATGAACCCACTATCGAGCATAAATACTCCCTCTTGGAGTTAAGAGCAAAAACTTGGCCAGAGCCTCTACTAATAACGGAGAGAATGCAAGATCATAAACAACACATAAGTAATAGATTGATAATCACCATAACATAGTATTCTCTATCCATCGGATCCCGACAAACACAACAAATAGTATTACGATAGATGATCTTGATCATGTTGGGCAGCTCACAAGATCCAACAATGAAGCACAATTAGGAGAAGACGACCATCTAGCTACTGCTATGGACCCATAGTCCAGGGTGAACTACTCACTCATCACTCCGGAGCGATCATGGCGATGAAGAGTCCTCGGGAGATGAATCCCCTCTCGGCAGGGTGCCGGAGGCGATCTCCTGAATCCCCGAGATGGGATTCGCGGTGGCGGCGTCTCGGAAGGTTTTCATATCGTGGCTCTCAGAGGGTTTCGCGACGGAGGCTTTAAGTAGGCGAAAGGGCAGCCTCGAGGAGGGTGGTGGGGCCGGACACTAGGCGCGCGGCCGGGGCTGGGCCGCGCCGCCACCATGTGTGGGCCCCACGTGGCCCCTCTCGTGGCTCTCGGGTCTTGGATGCTTCCGGGCAAAATAGGAACCTGGGCGTTGATTTCGTCAATTTCCGAGAATATTTCCTTACTAGGATTTCTGAAACCAAAAACAGCAGAGACAAACGGCTCTTCGGCATCTTGTTAATAGGTTAGTTCCAGAAAATGCGTAAATACGACATATAATGCGCATAAAACATGTAGATATCATCAATAATGTAGCATGGAACATAAGAAATTATCGATACGTTGGAGACGTATCAACGGCCCAGCAAATATATTTGCGATTACTATAGGGTCGTCGAATGAGCAAACTGACATGATCCCTCAGTTGCCTTCGACAAACGAAATCTTGGTGGGTTTGACGGTCAAGTCAAATATAAACGAAATTATCGACTCAATACGATGTTATAAAAGAACATTGTCGGCATGAGTTGTTAGAAAAGAACATCGTCATTGCAATACAAGGTTCTCTTCAAAATTAGAAGAGTGATTCAATTGCAATAATTACAAAGCACACTATGCGAGGATATTCAAAATTCTTTATCATGATGAGGTTCCTTGACTTTACGATTCTTCAAATCTTTCTCGATACTGCTTCCATCCTAGAGATAACAATATAAGTAGGATGCCTGGCTACGGGGTAGTACTAGTCGAGTTTTACATTGGCATTGGCAATAGACTCTAAATCCAGGGTTGGATAACAAGCCAGCACAGAGGCAAACGCAAGTTCGGCTCCAGCAAGAAGCTCCTTGCGTACTAAGGTATGAATTATGGTAGGATTCTTGAATCGGGTCATTAAAGCTGACAGAGTTTTGGGAGCCGGATCAAGAGGGAACATGGTCTTCCACACCATGGTTAGGTGAGCATGGTACTTGTCGAAGTAATAATGTACTTCTCTACCTGATACTCGAACTTTGCCACAATTACAGCCTTCGATCTATTCGACCATAATGAGCACTTCGGGTGCGACATATCGGTCATGACCTCAATCTTCTCGTGGACTCGCGTGTTTTCCTCTGATTCGTTGAAAGCAACGACTGTCAAAGATGGAGGAAAATCAAGGCATGAGAAGCTTTTTTACTAAAGAAAGTATGATGAACAAAGAAGTGTTGATTGCTTAAAACTTAAGCTCTCAGTAGCTACGCGCAGATGATCCAGAGCATGTTGTTCAACTGCTGTGGCGAGCTCGCTCTTCTTCTTCACCAATGTTGCCATGGCATGGAGTGCAACCATGTCTTTCTCCAATTGGGATATTCGATTGTGCAGTCGATGCACAAGTTCAGATTCATCAACAGTTGCAGAATTCAAAGAACTTTCGGCACAAGAAGAAGTTGATGTCATCTGCAGCAAGTTGTTTAATATGCATCCTCAGAAAATCAACAAGGAGAAATTATCGAATTCAAGGAGCTCCCATCGGGAGACATCAAAAGCTTTTCATCCAAAAAGAAGAGCAATGATAAAGGTTGAACGCTGGCAACAAAGCCAGCATAATTTATTACAAAACAAGAGGATGAGTTAAATGTGTTCAAGTTACAACTAAAAGAGTTATAGTCTCAGAGCGCCTGAGTTTGCGCAGATGAGCTTGGGGCAGTCTCGGATGCAGTTTCGTTCTTGTCATCGTCGTCGACTAACTTGAGGAGTTGGCTTGCGCATACACGTGCCGATTTGTTGAAGAGGCCAAGATCGACAGGAGAGCCATCCACGTCTTTCGGTAACGCTTTGGTCAAACGCTCCAGATCGGATTTAAAGCCATGCCCCATCAGAAGTGGAAAAGCAAGAACCGCTCCATAAATGTGAGAGCGACGCTTCAATACCTCGATGGAGCCATTAGAGTCGACAAGGAAAGTATTTGCAAGCTCTCCAAGAGTCTTGTTCTGGTCCAACTTGGTGAACATCAACAAGAATAGATTTGATAAAGCTCCATTGGCCTTCTTCAGAAGCTCCGGATCTGATCTGGACTCCACGGCAAAAGAAAGAGCATCCGACATGGAATCCACTCTGAGCTTGTTGGTACGGTCGACAGGCATGTCGGCAGTACCTAAAAAATATTACGGGAAACAATTCATTACAAAGATAAAATATCACAAGGGAATAAGAAACAAAAGGGGCGAATGAGTTTTACCTAGCAAGCTCTCGATGGATTTGCGAAGAGTGCCCTCCTTCTTGTATGCTTGGGCCTAAGATTTAAGCTTCGACTGCTCCTCCTCCTTCATCTTCTTCTTCAACTGCTTCAGCTCCTCCTTTAGGCTCCCATTCTCCTTCTGAGCTTTGGCTGCCAGCCTGTTTGCTTCTTGCAATTGATCAATCGAAACTTCAGCTTCACGGAGCTGAGCGTTCTCTGCCTACATACGAACGAACTGATTAGCAAAATCTAGCACAATATCAACTGTGGCGTGAATTGGCTGCAACAAAGGAATCGGAGGAGTATGTCAGAATGCGCTACAAGACTATCATAACCTATATTCGGCTTCGACCAGCCAAATATCGCCTCGGGGCTGCTGCGTGCAGATTATTAAAAGGAAAAACACTTACATGATCGCTCGGCAGTGGAGGAATGGAAGTGGAGGAGCAACCGAAGAACCTTTGACCTTTTCCACGAATTTCCTTGGAAGAAGAGGAATGGTTGGTTCATCTTTGGGAGATAGGGCGTTGATTCCTTCGTCGATTCTGGCTTGTCAGAGCTAATCTTCGTCTTCTTCAGAGGAGGAACGTTCGTGTATCCATCAGAACTATTCGAAGAAACATGGACCATGACAAGGTGAAGATTATCAGAAAGTATTAAGGAAGAAATGTAAGGAGAAGGAACTTACGAAATTGACATCAAATCATCTTCGTCGGCGAACAAACCCGATGATGTCTTTGGAGCTGGGGGAGCTGAGGCTTCACGAGAAGGTGCGTCAGGAGGACTACTGGTGTGAGGTTGCCGTGGGAGTTAGAAATCCTTGTGGTGTAGCTTTTCTTCAGGTCCCCGGCAATGGCGCCAGAAAAAGTCTTTGCTGGGCGCGGAGTTGATGAAGGAGAATTTATGCGCAACGTTGAGTGGAACCCCAAGAGGAAGGTATGATGAGCACAACAGGAAGTTTTCCCTCAGTAAGAAACCAAGGTTTATCGACCAGTAGGAGAAAAACATTCTCTCCCGAGGTGTTGCGAACCAACTCGTGGCAGGGCGCACTGCCGGCGTCAGCAGCAACGTGGAGACCTGCACACAAACAACCAAGTACTTTGTCCCCAACTTTCAGCGAGGTTGTCAAGCTCACTGGTTTTGCTGAAAACAAAGGATTAAACGAACCGTGTGGAAGAAGAATTGTTTGCAGAGAACAGAACAGGAAAATGTTGTAGAAGATTGCAATTAAAAGAAGAAGGACCGGGGTCCACAGTTCACTAGAGGCGCCTCCCCAATAAAATAAATATGTTGGGTAAACAAATTACAGATGGGCAATTGACAAACAGAGATTCTACGCTAATGGTTGGTGCAGAATACATGCTATGAAAGTATGCGGGCATTACAACAATATACATAGACCGTAATCCAACTACATCTATGACTAATAATCCACCTTCAGGATTGCATCCGCGACACCCTCCAGTATTAAGTTGCAAGCAACGGACTATCGCTTTAAGCAATGTGTGTAAAGTAAACGATGAAACTACCCTTGAATAGAACACCGTTGTTTTCTCCCTAGTAGCAACAGCACATCTACAACCGTAGAGAACAAGGTCACTTCCCATGGTTAAATAGAGGCATGAACCCACTATCGAGCATAAATACTCCCTCTTGGAGTCGCTAGCATCTACTTGGCCAGAGCATCTACTAGAAACGGAGAGCATGCAAGATCATAATAACATAATACATAATCTCAACCAAAGCAATCTCTCTATAAATCGGATCCACATCAAACCAACATGTAGCAATTACAAATAGATGATCTTGATCATGTTAGGCAGCTCACAAGATCTATACATGAAGCACAACAAGGAGAGGACAGCCATCTAGCTACTGCTATGGACCCATGGTCCCGTGGAGGACTACTCACGCATCACCTCGGATGAAGACATGGCGATGTACAGGCCTCCGGCGGTGATTTCCCTCTCCGACAAGGTGCCGGGATGGACTGCAGAACCCTCCCGGGGTTTCGGTTGACGGCGGCGTCGGAACTTTTGTGGATGGAGGCTCTCGTCCCTGGGGTTTTCCGATACGAGGAATAAATAGGCGGAAGGGCGGAGCAAATGAGGCGACGAGGTGCCAGTACATGGGCCAGGCGCGGCCAAGGGTGGGGCCGCGCCTGCCCTATGTACTGCCACGTGGCAGCTCTCCTGCGCGTGTCCTTCTGGCTCCGTCTTCGTCCCGGAAAAATAAGACTCTGGGCTTTTGTTTCGTCCAATTCCGAGAAACTTTCATGTACAACTTTTCTGAAACACAAAAACAGCAGAAAACAGGAACTGGCACTGCGTTAATAGGTTAGTCCCAGAAAATGCTAAAAAGTGTGGAAAAGTGCACATAAAACATATAAGAATTGTAACAAAACAAGCATGGAGAATCAAAAATTATAGATACGTTTGGGACGTATCAAGGGCTTACATTAGCATCATCGTCATTGCATCCACTAGGACTCGACTCTGCTGTTTCAATCAAGTCATCATCGACTCTCCTACGGCGCTTGGAAGCAAGAAGCGTGACATCTTCGTGCACTTCATCACCCGAAGCATCGCTGTCTTCGATCACATCGGGGTTATCCTCGGTTTCTTCAGACATGTCATCATCTTCGGGAGCTGCTCCACTCTCGGGTGCTGGAGGATAGCATGGTGCGAGAGTAGAAGGCTGTCAAGACAAAGAAAAGTGTTAGGTTCGAGTGCAAAGAGTGAAATCGATTGCAATATAATTAAGTAACAAAAAATTACCACGGAAGATGACGAATGCCATAAGGGGATTGAGCCGACGTCATGGCTGGTGTTCCTGTCAAGTGTCTCACTTCATCCCGAAGCTCGTTCTGTGAAGTCATGACGTGGGCGCTACCCTTCGGGTAACCGGCGTTTCCCTATCCTATATCTCCTAATTGGAGGCCCATGAAGGCACTTGGAGGAAAGGCGGCCCATCCGGGTGGTGCACCAGAAGATTCCTTGGCAAGCAAGACGAAGAAGCAGCCGAACAAGGAAAGATTAGATCTAAAACTACTGTAAACCTAGTCGTACTCGGTTAGACCTCTTGAGACCTGGCCTCCTATATAAAGGCCAGGAGAGGGGCTGCCGAGGGACAATCAATCTTAGCAATCTTAGCCACCAGAAGCTTAGAGCTAGGTCATCGTAAAGCTTAGCATCTCGACGAGATCTCAGCCGAACTATTCGGCACCCCATTGTAACCTATTATCATCATAATCAAGAACAGATAGGCAGGACGTAAGGGTTTTACCTCATCGAGGGCCCCGAACCTGGGTAAATCGCTCTCCCCGTTTGTCTGTGAACCGATGTCTCGTGTCAGCTTGCAGGATTCCATCAACCCTAAGCCCCTATCGGAGGGCATTGCCGAGGAGCACCCTCGACAATTGGCGCCGTCTGTGGGAACCCTGCTGGCACAAGATCGGTCATCGGCAGATCCAGTCATGTCATCGACGTCTTCATCGACACCGTCATCACCAAACCTGGGAAGCCCGATTCGATTCGGCTCCTATGAATTCACCCCGCACAGCGATTCTTCTCGCTCAAACTTCTCGGATCTACAAGGAAACATGGAGATGACCATCGGCAGCGTCCACTACAACGTCAACGCAGAAGGAATTCTTCAGCTGCTGGAATCACCCACCTCCAGATCAACGAGTCCTAGCGCGTCATCATCACTCGACCTTTTGGCTGGCCTGACAGGATCGATGAGCTCGCCCGCGCCCTCGACTCCCCGTTCAGCGTCTTCCATGTCGGTAGGATCCGACGATCCCACATCTTCGGAGTTAACCTCGTACTACTGCTTGAACTGCGACGCCAGGCACGGTTTGGGATCAAGCGACACATCGTTCATCTGTAATGCCCAGTATTCATCGGGAGAGGACAGTGTCGACAGCATCGTCCGAGGAACCACCCGAAGAACGGCACACCATCAAGTTTATGCCGCCAACAACACAGGAAACACAAGGCACAGAGGAGACGGAGACCACACGCCTCGTTCTAGTAGGCGAGCAAGTTTCGAAAACAGCGCCAGCAACCGCGACAGCGATTACACCATCGCAGACGAGGAATGGGCGGCAGCCAGGGCAGCCGTACTTAACAACACCCCGCTCCCCGCAGGAACCTCGGTTGGAACCCTAAATGCCTACCGCTCTATATTAGAGAAAAACCGGGAGCACCTGGGGTAGAGACTGTAATATCCCAGGTATTGGGGTTACAAAAATAGAGGAAACAGATGTGTGCATTGCATTCATGCATAGAAAATCCGGGGAATTTTCGCGCTTTAAAGTAAAACAATCACAGTAACTGAAGTTTCACTTGATCTTGGTGGAATTGAAGTAGCTCATCAAGTCAAGCGCTATAAACCTCAATGTGACTTTGTTAAAACCTTGTTTTGGGTAGAAATGATTTGATCTAAGGGGTTAGATCAAATGGAACTAATAATCAACACAACAACACTTTAATCAATGATAAATTGCTTGATCTTATAAAAGATTATAATATGGTAATCCTTGTCATAACATATGAACACCTATTCAATTGCAAATCAAGTAACAATAAGATGGAGAAAACATTCTTGACTTATCTTTTCCATGTCTTTAACAAATAAATATTCTTACCATGAACCTCATGGTATTTCTTGAACTAAACTTGTGAATTTAACACCAACACAAGCTTATCATTAAACCATAGAGATGGGAGAGGTTTATACCCATCAAAGAGATAAGAAACAAACTCTAAATTATTAATACTTAAAAGTTGAGCAACTACCTTGGGGGTATAATTAATTCACTTTAAAACTTATTACTAAATATGGTAAAACACAAGGACCTAAGTGCATAAAAGCCACACATTGTTATTTTAATCATAACTTATTAAATATGTGGAATATCACAAAACTAAATTCATTTACATTACGAATTATAGTTCAAACTATTTGAATAAAATTAACTATGAGTATTTTGAAACTCATATGATCATGCCTTGGTGAAATCAAACATCACCATTCAAAATTGAGGTATAATCCATGCCTTTGACATTTTGATCCCAATTACAATATAAACACAATCACATATGATATAGTGACTCACCCACAAGCATAAAATCATTCACAAGATATTTAGTAACAAAAGCCACTTGGCCATCCCAAAAACAAATCAAATGAGAGGATAATACCCATGCCACATAGGATGGAAATATCTACATAGCTTGAATCCTAAGCTATGCCACCTCATGCTTAAAGGATTGCTATGGATGAGAGCATGACAACCAAGCACCTTACTCATCAAATCAAAGCAAGAGTCACCCACCTATGTGTCATGATACTAGAGCATGCCCAAGCCTATAAAAGGAACCCTCTACCTCATTCATCCCATCATCTTGTACCATGATACAAGCAAACCAAAGAGTTGGGCCACTCCATAATTTAGATAGGACCAAGATGAAGCAGCTAGGAGGTGGAGGCATACCACAAGATGCAGGTTTATCAGAATTCCTGAAGAACAAGCTACAGAAGATAGCAAGGTAGAATTCTTAGGCAAACCACATATTTAGATAATCACATCATCATTCCTTGAGTAGAACCCTAGATTATAGTCTAAGTCCTTGTGGAGTGAGAGAGGTAATTGGTATAACCCTAGCCAAATACATCTAGTGATACTTTGGGAAGCCCATACCATGCATGATCATCACCATTGGGTAATGATCATAAACCCTAAGAACTTTAAGTAAGAAGCTAATAAGAATAAGTGGATCATGATAATGCCATGATCATGCTTTGGAGATATAGGAGAATAAACTATAAGTTAAACCCTATATGCTAAGTAGATATCATTCACCACATGAAATTATAGGGAGATCACTAGTAAGCAAACCTAGGCTTATATCCCAATCTTAACTTGTGAATCACTTAGTGATCATAAGTAGAATCCTAGCACATCTATATTCATTCATTTCTCAATTAAAGAGCTTAAGAAAACCTTAGAGTCAAACTCTATAATTTATATGGTGAGAAACCATCCATCCATATGACCAAAGTTAACTATAAAAAGAACTATAACCAAGGTAGTTACTTTAATGATAAATTGAGGATAACAATAGAAATTAATTGGTAGAAGATAAAACCAATTCTCAAATCCTTAGTAATTAGAGAATCACATAAGACATGAATCAAGTAACCATCTTATCATGGTTAGGGGAGATTAAACCCTAATTAATACTCTAATGTGTCATCTCATTTCTACCACCTAGAGTTATATCTAAACCTTAGTTGGTGCATCATGGGGGTGATCACAACTAAAACCTAAGCTTGTTATCACCGGATTTTGGCCAAATCAGGAGATGGTCCGTAAGTGAAGATGGGCTTGAAGGACGTACATGTGGAGCATCTTCGAAGCGGCCTTGCGCTAAGAGTTTGGGCTAAGTTGCCCGTGTATCTGTAATATAGTAGATCGTGTCGTGTTTAGAATTAACAGATAGAGTCTGGCCCGTGCACGGTTAGGTGCACGCCTCAATTAGAAAGTCCCTTGGACTATAAATATGTATCTAGGGTTATCGGAAAAGAAGGACAATCACGTTCACAACAAACACAAATCAGGCGCATCGCCACCCCTTTCTTCGAGGGTTTCTTCCGGGTAAGCACCATGCTGCCTAGATCGCATCTCGCGATCTAGGCAGTATACGTTTATTCGTCTACCTTGTACTGCTCGTGCTGAAGCGTTGTTGATGGCGAGCAGTACTACTTATCATTAGGTGTTTAGGGGCTTGCATTGATGCTTTCTCGTGCATATCTGCGTGGCAATGCCGTCCCTCGACACCTAGCTGCCCTTACACCTATCTGGGTGTAAGGGCAGCATCTTGCTTGTTCGTTACTTAGTAGATCCGATCCGTTATAGTTGCTCCTTGCTCCGCAGGATTAGTTTAATATCTGCATAGTTAGGCCTTATGCTGGGGTCGGACGATCCGGTAGTGCGTTAGGTGTTGTTTACCGTCCCTGCGAGGGATGTTCCGGGAATCAACGTTATGTTGGTTTTTAGGCCTCTTGTAGGGGTAGTTTGCATCATCTTCCGTAGCTGCTAGGCCCGATCACACGTAGGACGTTCCGGTTATGCGGTGAAAACCCTAAACTATCGTAGATCGGTTTAGCTTTGTTTTGATCAAGCAGGATCCCCATGTCATTGCAAATCCAACGTGAACCATGGGGCGATCGGCTCCTTGAGCCGATCCACAGGGCAACCTGAGAGCCGATAGGGCTCGTATTTAATGTTTACGTGTCTACCATGCAGGAACAATCGAAGCACTCTAACACCTTCCTGATCGGGTCTAGGTCAGGTGGCACGCCCTAGCAACCGCCAGGACGTGGCTGGAAGATTTGCGGGACGACGCGAGGTGCCAGGGTCCACTAAGCGGCCTTGGGAGCCTCCCGGCTCTTCGTGTTGCTTAACCATTGCCCGTCGGTGGGTTTTGGAGGGTAACACATTCTGGCACGCCCGGTGGGACATCTTCTGCAACATCCACGTCAACACCGACATCCGAGATGGCAGAGGAACAGATCACATACGAGGATCTTCCTGCTGATCACAAGAAGAAGTACGATGACCTGAAGGCCATCATTGAAGCCGAACTCATCGGCTCCTTTGAGAAGACCCGTTCGCACGGCATCAGGTTCAAAGGATTCACGCCACAAGGCGTCCTTGAAGGGGTGGATCTGTCTCTCCCTTCACAGGAACGTACCAGAGCCCTGCGACAGGAAATCAACTACGTGGTGGCTCACTCGCTGCATCGGCATTCTGAGAGCCTGGTAAATTCTTTGGAGCGCGTTGCGCTCCACGTGGTGCAAGAGATCATGGAGCGTCGGTACTCCCCTTCAGGACCTGTTCTAGGGACTCACCAGGGAGAGGTGCAACTCCACACCAGGCCACCATTGCCGTACTCGATGGCAGCTCCACAGCAACAAGGTTCACCGGCATACGTTGTCTACAAGGTTGGAGGTGATCCGGGCGACTACAAGTTCTTATATGAGCCGCCCAAGGAGATCCCACACGGATACGTGTGCACGTTTGTGCCGGACTGCAACAACTGGACGCAGCGATCCAAGCTCCAACGGGAGGGATGGCCGGAGCAGGCGCAATTGTTCCGGCAGGAGGACGGCTGCACGGCGGGAGTTTGGGAGCAGATGCTGAGAAACAGGCGTGGCTAACCAAGTATGCCACTGCACCAATTCATGACAGCTCAGTTGCTACGTCCTCCACCGCGGATCAGATCAGTGCAGTCCTGAGAGATCAGTTCGGCATCCTGCCGAAGAAGAAGATAATCGGCTATTCCAAGCCGTACCCCAATGAGTTTGACCTGATCCCACTACCACCTAAGTACCGGCTCCCGGACTTCACCAAATTCAGTGGGTCAGAAGGATCTAGCTCAATCGAGCACGTGAGCCGATACTTGGCCCAGTTGGGCATGGTTTCAGCATCGGATCAGCTACGGGTGAGGTTCTTCTCGCAATCCCTCACCGGTCCAGCTTTTGGATGGTACACCTCGTTGCAGCCAAATTCAGTACGATCATGGAAGCAGCTGGAGGAACAGTTTCACACCCAATATCATTCGGAAGCTACTGAAGCTGGTATTGCCGAACTAGCACAGGTTCGGCAGAGGCGAGGAGAGACAGTGTCTGAGTACATTCAGCGTTTCAGAACTGTCAAGAACCGATGCTATTCGGTTCACTTAACTGAGAAAGAAGCAGTCGAGCTGGCCGTGGCAGGCCTTGCAGCGTCATTCAAGGATCTGACGTTCCAAGTGGAGTACAACTCGCTGGCGCACCTGGTCAGTAGACTGACCTTATATGAACAGCGCCATCCAGAACTGTACCAGGACAAGTTCAAGCGCGCGATAACCCTGGTCAATGCTGATGAGGATGAAGATTCTGCGGAAGATCAGGAAGTCGCAGTAGCCGAATGGACTCGGACGCCAGTACCTATGTCCTGCAAATGGGTGAACCCACCAGGGCCTCCAAGAGGGTTGGACTTTGATGTGAGCAAAACTGAACAGATCTTCGATCTGCTACTGAAAGAGAAACAGTTGAAGCTACCCGAAGGCCACAAGATCCCTACGGCACAAGAGATGAACAAAAGGCCATACTGCAAATGGCATCATACGTTCACGCACGCCACCAACGACTGCAAAGTATTGCGCGCACAAATTCAGATGGCGATAGAATCAGGCCGATTAACTTTCGGACAGTTTGCCATGAAGGTAGACATGCGTCCGTTTCCGGACGTCAACATGGTGGACCTAAGCCACTCCATAAGGGAGCCAGGGTTCTCTTTCGATGTCAATATGGCAGGGCTCGTGAGCCGCCATGGCAAAGATAAAGCAGAGAGCAGCCACTCCCGTGGCAAAGATAAAGAGGAGGCCGTTCCACGCGACCGGCCCCAAGATGATGATAGACGGTACCTAACCGAGGAGGAGGTGAGAAGCATACGGTATCAGCGCCCACTCTCCGTGCATCTCCTCAACAAATATGAGCAGCAATACGACCGACGTCAGCGCTACGACGAAGACGATGAAAAATATCGTCGGTCTGATGCAGAAAACAGGAGGTATCGTCAGCATGATGGAAACAACGACGGGTACGAGCGTCGCGCTAGAGGGAGGTCAAGGGAGCAAGACAACGTGGATAAGCACTGGGACTGTCCTTTCTTCAAACATTGCTGGGACTCAGGAATGAGCCGATTGCCAACAATCGAGAATTGCCCAGAATGCAAACAGCAAAGGAGGAGGACAAATGAAGTTTCAGTGTTCGAACGTCTAGGGCCTCTCCCACCTCAGAATAAACGAGCTGAGTCATCTCAAGAAGAAGACTTTGAGGAGTCAGATGAAGAAGATAGGTATCACCGACCAAGGTGGTGCCCCGATGGACTCAGCCATTCTTAGAAGCGTAGGGTGCAGCGGCTGCGGAACTGGAAGAAGCCGAGGCACGCACTGACACGTTGAGAAGAGCACGGCCGATCTGGCCGTGAAAATTCAGCAGACATTGGAGACGAAGGCGCGCCCGCCAAAGAAAGTATGGCGCGCTAAACAGACGAAAGCCGATGCACAGGCATCGGCTGATGCCGATGCAGAGGCATCGGCTGATACAAACATGGTATCCGTGATCCGGACGGAGTAGCAGGTCCAAGACATTGGACGTACGTGGCAAGGCCGATCCCTGAGATCGGCCCTCAAAAAATGAAAAGCAAAGGATCTTATCTCCAGCATGCCACGTAGCTACAGTGGAAATCCGAGAAGTTGCAAACCATCGTCAAGCATTGCAATGAAGAGGGAGGCCGATTCCCGCAATCGGCCAAAATTATCCTCGACACACGTTTTGTCTATGTTCAGCATTGATCCGACAGATGCCTGAAGAGCCGATACCATCAAGTACTTGACAGAATCGGCTCGGGGGGCACATAGATGGATGAGACACGAGGATACGAAGCTGAGGATGCATGCCAAAGGCCCAGTAGCTCAAGGTTTAAAAATGGAAAATCCAAAAATTTTGAGCACAGCCGATGCGTAGTCATCGACTTAAGAATTCAAAGCCGATGCACGGCCATCGACTCAAGGGGTACAAACTGTTATAAGAAGAAGCCTGATGAGGTAGTCTTCGAGTTACATGGCGAGGCTCTACTCTGCGAGGACCTCCAACTGATTGGTGACTCAGGTCTTCTCTGCGAGGACCTCCAACTTCGTTTGCAAGCCTTCAAGTGTAGCGGTGCTAGCAGAAGCGTCAGTTTGGGCGCCCGAAACTGCCCATAGGCTTGACCAAGGTGACGATCTCAATATTCTCACCAGAAGCCGCATCGTTGAATTGAAGGAGCTCGGGGGGCATATACAGAGAAGGTACAAGGCGTACAAGACCGCGAAAATGTACCCAGGTGAGCCGATTCAGAAATTAATCGGCTGGTAAAAAATCGAAAAAATACGAAAAATTTCAGCATAGCCGATGCTTGGACATCGACTCTAGTACAATTACACAAGATCTACCAGCTGCATGTTCAAGATGCGAATTCGGCAGTACTGTCAGAAGCATCAGTTAAGCTGTTGGTGATTCATCTACAACATCGGCTTTCAGTGGAGGGAAGGTAATCAAGGGGGGCAAGTTTGGCTGGTTCTGCATAGTGACTGCCTCAAATTACCTACAAAGCCCTTTGTTCGATCTGCGCATCCTCACCGCTAGTCTCGCCTTGACTGAGGCTCGGGGGGCAGCTGGTCTGGTGGATGTTCTGTTTTAGAAGCCGATTGGGATATCATCGGCTGATCCTTCGCCGCAACTTTCTTCAACAAATGATGAATTCTTGAAGATTACCAGGTCTCAAAGTCGTCAGTTGAGGAATGGAAGGATGGATTACGTAGGACCGATGCGTTAACATCGGCTTATTAAGCATTGGTTAAGTAAAATCGGCAAAATCAGTTGAGAGAGAATCGGCTAAATCAATTTGAGGAAAATCGACAAAGTCAAATTGGAGGAAATTCTTCATTGATAAATCAGATTTCTTACATGGAAGAGCTGATTACTCAAACAAAAGGGGAACAGATTGCTACTGCTAGTCTTATGCTAGTGAATCCCTACTCTAAGGGCTGTTGCCGTCTTCGTCGTCGCTGGGGTAGCTGCCCTCATCGCTACTGTTGACGAATTCCTCGTCGCTGCTACTGTGACCTTCAGCGGAGGCCTCTTCCTCGTCATCATCATCCTCCTCATCGGACCAGGCCCAGCCACGGATGCGCTTTGGCGGCGGTTCCTCGGAGGAGGTGTCATCCTCTGTTCCTTCTTCGTGTCGGAGGAGACGTCTTCGTCTTCGTCGTCCTCTTCTTCTTCTTCCTCTTTGGTGGAGGAAGTGAATTTACCCCGGAAGAGAGGGTCGTTGCTGTCGCTCTCCGCCTCTAGTTCTCCATCGATCAAGAACCGAAGATCATCTTCCCCGTCAGTCAGGGGCATGTCACCATCCGACCAGACGAGGTCTTCGGGTCGGCCTTCGGGCACGAAGTCGAAGTCACTTGCTCATCCCAATGCTCGGGAGCGCGCCGGTTGTATGCTTCCGTCTGATTGACCTCCGGCTCTCCCTCGCTTGCGGAAGAGGATTGGGAAGAGGAAGGAGAAGACATGGCTATGAAGGAGGAGGGTTTTTTGGCTGACGGCTGGTTTGGAGCAAGGGGATGAGGAAGAGAACTGTTCGATGCGGTTAAATAAAGGGGGATATATTGGAGATCAATGCTCGAACAGTTTCCGAGGGTATAGGGCCAAAATTGTCAAATCATGCAGAGGAGTTGAGAAGGCAAGACGTCATGATGAAGAATACTGCGACGGTTCTGCTCTGCCACGACACGACCCCTCGAAGGAAAAACAGATGGTTTTGATATTATCATTACCAAAACCAGGGGGCATGTGTTATCACCGGATTTTGGCCAAATCAGGAGATGGGCCGTAAGTGAAGATGGGCTTGAAGGACGTACATGTGGAGCATCTTCGAAGCGGCCTTGCGCTAAGAGTTTGGGCTAAGTTGCCCGTATCTGTAATATAGTAGATCGTGTCGTGTTTAGAATTAACAGATAGAGTCTGGCCCGTGCACGGTTAGGTGCACGCCTCAATTAGAAAGTCCCTTGGACTATAAATATGTATCTAGGGTTATCGGAAAAGAAGGACAATCACGTTCACAACAAACACAAATCAGGCGCATCGCCACCCCTTTCTTCGAGGGTTTCTTCCGGGTAAGCACCATGCTGCCTAGATCGCATCTCGCGATCTAGGCAATATACGTTCGTCTACCTTGTCTGCTCGTGCTGAAGCGTTGATGGCGAGCAGTACTATATCATTAGGTGTTTAGGGGCTTGCATTGATGCTTTCTCATGCATATCTGCGTGGCAATGCCGTCCCTCGATACCTAGCTGCCCTTACACCTATCGGGTGTAAGGGCAGCATCTTGCTTGTTCGTTACTTAGTAGATCCGATCTGTTATAGTTGCTCCTTGCTCAGGATTAGTTTAATATCTGCATAGTTAGGCCTTATGCTGGGGTCGGACGATCCGGTAGTGCGTTAGGTGTTGTTTACCGTCCCTGCGAGGGATGTTCCGGGAATCAACGTTATGTTGGTTTTTAGGCCTCTTGTACACTACAAGAAAAGTTGCCATGGCCGACGAAGTTGAAGTCGCGCCGTGGTTGCTGGTGTACCATGGCCGACGATTTTGGTCCCTCCGTGGTGCATGTCAAAACTTTTTTTTCTCGTTTTTGAGGCCACCTAGCCCGACGAAAGCGGCCAAAACGTCGCGTATGGTGGCCCGGGACGTGGTGCATCTCGAAATCTCGGGTTCGTCGGCCGAGTCAACGCAAATCTGCACCGCCGAGGGATGTAGGGCCCAGATGGCAGCCTCTCTGGCATTGTTTTTTTCTAGATCGCGCCATCTCGTTCAACGTTCTCCGATCGAGCCGTTTACGATGCAGGATCATGGGTCCCGCATGTCATCCTCTATGAACCAAAATTCTTTCTATTCTTGGATTTTTTTTGACCCCCTGATTTCTGGCTACTTCCTTTTCTTTTGATCCCTTGCCGCCTTGGAAACGTTGAGACCGCTCCTGCTAAATGGGACCCGCATGTCATCCTCTATGTGCAATCAACTTTCTTTTCTTGGAGTTTTGGCACCTCAAATTTGGTCACTTGCCTTTTTCTTTCGATCCCCACCGCCTCTCAAACGGTGATACCGCTGCTAATGGGACCCGCATGTCATCCTCTATGTACTATAAAACTTTCTTTTCTTGAATTATTTTTGGCACCTCATATTTGGTCACTTACCTTTTTCTTTCGATCCCTGCCGCCTCTCAAACGGTGATACCGCTGCTGCTATGGGACCCGCATGTCATCCTCTATGTACTATAAAACTTTCTTTTCTTGGATTTTTTTGGCACCTCATATTTGGTCACTTGACTTTTTCTTTCGATCCCTCGCCTCTCAAACAGTGATACCGCTGCTGCTAAATGGGACCCGCATGTCATCCACTATGTACTATAAAACTTTCTTTTCTTCGATTTTTTGGCACCTCATATTTGGTAACTTGACTTTTCTTTCGATCCTCCGCCTCTCAAACAGTGATACCGCTGCTGCTAAATGGGACCCGCATGTCATCCTCTATGTACTATAAAACTTTCATTTTTTGGATTATTTTTGGCACCTCATATTTGGTCACTTGACTTTTTCTTTCGATCCCCGCCGCCTCTCAAACGGTGAGACCGCTGCTACTAAATGGGACCCGCATGTCATCCTCTATGAGCAATCAACTTTCTTTTCTTGGAGTTTTTTTGGCACCTCATATTTGGTAACTTGACTTTTTCTTTCGATCTCATGCCACGTTTGAAACGTTGAGGTACCTGCTGGCTCATGGGACCCGTATGTCATCCTCTATGTGCTATAAAAGTTTCCTTTGTTGGTTTTTTCACCCTCGATTTTTGGCTTGCCTTTTTCTTTTGATCCCTGCCCCTTTGAAACGTTGAGTAAGTTGTTGGTTCAAGGGACCCGCATGTCATCCTCTATGTCCATCAACTTTCTTTTCTTGGATTTTTTCACCCCCTAATTACTAGCTACTTTCTTTTTCTTTTGATCTCAAGCCGCATTACAAACATTGAGACCGCTGCTGCAAAATGGGACCCACATGTCATCCTCTATGTACAATAAATCTTGGATTATTTTTGGCTCCCGATATTTGGTCACTTGCCTTTTTCGATCTCATGCCGCCTTTGAAACGTTGAGTAAGCTGCTGGCTCATGGGTCCCGCATGTCATCCTCTACGAACAATAAAAGTTTCCTTTCTTGGAGTTATTTTTTACCCCTAATTTCTGCTATTTGCCTTTTTCTTTTGATCCCCTGCCCCCGTTGAAACGATGAGGACGCTGTTGGCAGGTCGGTCCCACATGTCATCCTCTATGAACAATAAAATTTTCCTTTGGTGGATTTATTTTTGACCCCTAATTAATTTCTGGCTATTTCCTTTATTTTTCTTTTGATCCCCTGCCGCCTTGGAATTGTTGAGAATGCTGCTGCCTCATTTTTCTTTGGTCCCGTGCCGCCTTGGAAACGTTGAGACCGCTGCTACAAAATGGGACCCGCATGTCATCCTCTATGTACAATAAAGTTTCTTTTCTTGGATTATTTTTGGCTCCTGATATTATGTCACTTGCCTTTTTCTTTCGATCTCATGCCAACTTTGAAACGTTGAGGATGCTGCTGCCTCATGGGTCCCGCATGTCATCCTCTCGAACGATAAATGTTTTCTTTTCTTGTATTTTTTTACCAACTGATTTTTGGCTTTTTATTTTCGATCTCGCCTTTGAAACGTTGACTCCCTGGGCTCATGGGTCCCCGATGTCAGCCTCCCCGTACAAGAAACATGTGATATTTTATTTTGCAGACAATAAACGTTGTATTTCGCTCTGAGCTATTGCAAACGGATAAATTAAATCTTTATATCTACATAAACAAACTTATATGTTGAATCTCCTTGTTTTTTGTTTCCATAGTTTTTTTTTTTTTTTTTGAAAAATCCGACCTTTCCTGTTTTGGAGTGGGCTGAAATTGTACGAGTCAAAAGGCCCAGCAGGATAGTTCGAAGGCCCAGATGTCCAGATACAGCCCAATTGAAATCTTTCTTTTCTTGGATTTTTTCACACCCTGATTTCTGGCTACTTCATTTTTCTTTCGGTCATGTGCCGCCTTGGAAGCGTTGAGACCGCTGCTGAAAAATGGGACCCGCATGTCATCCTCTATGTACAATAAAGTTTCTTTTCTTGGATTATTTTGGCTCTGATATTATGTCACTTGACTTTTTCTTTCAATCTCATGCCGACTTTGAAACGTTGAGGAAGCTGTTGGCTCATGGGTCCCGCATGTCATCCTCTATGAACAATAAAAGTTTTCTTTGTTGGATTTATTTTTTTCCCTAATTTCTGGCTATGTCTTTTCTTTTGATCCCTAACCCCTTTGAAACGATGACGACGCAGGTGGCAAGTCGGTCCCACATGTCATCCTCTATGAACAATAAAAGTTTCCTTTGATGGATTTATTTTTGACCCTAATTAATTTCTGGCTATTTCCTTTTTTATTTTGATCCCCTGCCGCCTTGAAATAGTTGAGGATGCTGCTGCCTCATGGGTCCCGCATGTCATCCTCTCGAAAGGTAAATGTTTCTTTTCTTGAATTTGTTTACCAACTGATTTTTGGCTTATTTTTTCTTTCGATCTCCTGCCACCTTTAAAACGTTGACGACGCTGCTGGCTCATGGGTCCCCAATGTCAGCCTCCCCATACTGCAAATCCTCTTTCTGCAAAGGTTGTATTTCTAGATAGATAAGGTGGATTCGAATCTGCCATGGTTCAGGCAGCTCAGGTAAGCCTTCTTGCACTAATTAATGGAAGTAGTGTATCGCAAGGTCAAGACATGTGGCTCGGTGTAATGAATCTATATGAATCATGTTGTGGGTTCAATCTGATAGTTCTCTAACAGGTCAGCCAAAATAGAAATTAAGTTTTTTTCTAAAAGGGAAATGCAAATTAAGATGAACACAAACATTAGTTATCATAATAGCTGATCATACATACATACTTGCTAAGAGCAAAAGCTTGCCAGAGTTTTACCACCCATACAATTAATTAGCAGTTCAGATAAGATAACCTTATATAAGTATAACTACAAATGCATTTGCTAAGGGCTCATGGGACAACAGAACTAGACAACCGCGAACTTTATGACCAGCATGTCACAGCGGCATCGAAAGATCTTGACCTTCAACTTTGATCCAATGCGAAGTTTGGCACCGTCAATGAACTTTTTCCACCTGGAAGTAACAGCCAAGCGGCCATCTGTGGGACTGACAGAGTACCGTCCCTCCACGGTGAGACCTTCACTCTCCATGACGAGGGATATCTTGCCCCTTCGGCCAGCATTGAGATCCTTGGAGATACTTTTAGGCAATTTCTGATTCAAAGCAAGAGATACCACCAAAAATTAGTCAATGGCACCAATGCACTGAACCATGTGAGACTTTGAGCAGAGAAGACATCAAGATAAGAGCAGTTATGTTGTCATATACTCACGAACATAGCCTTCAGATGCGTCCTGGTCACCACACGGGTGGCCACAGCAATGAGCTGAGACCTCGGTGATGCTGGTCAAGGTGTGCATGAGCCTGGCTGGTACACGAGCTGGTGCTGATGCGAGAGACTCTGGGCGGTGCGGTAAACGGTGCCTCTAGAGGAACCGGTGCGATGCAGAGAGACTGTTGGGCAGTGCAGAAATGGTGCAGCCTAGAGGAACTCAACGTGCAGAATTCTGGCATGTGTAGTATAGGGCCTCTACAGGAACTAATGCGATGTAGGGGACCTGGGTAGATGCAGTAAATGGAGCTGGTACAGGAACCGGTGCTGATGCAGGAGAGTGGGAAGCCGGTGCCGGTCTGGTGTGGTTGCCTTTGTGACATCCGCTCCTGTTCCATCAGGGGATCTGCAGCTTTGATCATGTTAAACCCAGCAAGCTAGAACAGGGGAATGGTTTAGAACAACGCTCAGAATGCGATTTATCAAAAGATATGAGTAGAAAAAGTTACATATTATATATTTGGAAGTGTCTCCAACTCTGTAAGCAGTTACGTATATCTGCCCGTTTGAGTTTCTGATCCTCAGCTCGTCGCCCTTCTTCAGACCGTAGTCAAAAGCAAACTTTCTCCAATCATGTCCATACAAATATGTGATGGCCTGCGTCTTGTAGACATACACCTCATAGACCGTGTAGGTGTTCATCAATTTGCCATTGCCATGCATAGTGAAAGATCCTTCATGCGGACACATCTGGTTAATCATTGGACGAAGTTCACAAGGTACAGTCTGCATGTGAAAATTGATACAAATGTAAGAAGCAGGAAGACTAAAAACAAGACTTTACTATATGCCAATTCATGCTAAACCACTGAGAATACATACCTGTAACTCTGTGAAGGAGCTACTAGAAAGGTAGATAGAGCCATAGGAGGTGTTATATGCGGGGTATGTACATGGGCCCGCCATATTCCCGCAAGCTCGGCATCGGGATGGTGAAGGAAACATGGGAGGTACTACTGGTGCGTAGCGCTGAACGTAAGTGGAAGAATTAGGTTGTGTAAAGTGCATAGTTCAGAGCAATGCAAATGTTGACAAGCAAGTGCATAACACTATGTTACAAACTGAACAGTGAAAAATTAGTGTATGATGAATATAAGCATGCTAATTTGGTGTTTCCGAATTCCAAAAAGCATTAGACAGAGCCGGTGATAATATCAGACATAAATCATGGCATGTATATGTGGCTTAAGAAAATATACCCGAACCCTTGGATGGTTACGGCCCGGCTGATCCTTGGACTTGAGCTTATATAAGCATCCAGAAGGTGGGGCTGACAGTAACTTGGTGGCAGCCTCTGCAGATGCCTCATCAGCAGCAGTTGCAATCCTTTTGACCAATGAAGGCTTAGCAGTTTCAGTCTGCATATAAAAATTGAAGAGCAACAGACATCAGCAGTGATATATAAAATGAATCTATGAGACACTGATGCATATAGTGCTGGATGTAAGTGGAAGAATAGGTGTGTGTTTCTGAACTATTGGTAAGCATTAGACAAAGCCGGCAATAAACAGACAAAAATCAAATCATGTATGAGGATTAAGAAAATATACCTGCTTACTGAAAAGGGTACCACCCAGCTGGCCCGTGGCCTTGTGCTTGAGGAGGTTTTCAGAAGATGGTGGCAGCACCATCGTCTTCACAGCAGCCTCATCAGGATCATTTTTTATCCATTTGAGTAGAGGAACAGAAGTTTCATCCTGCATATGAATAGCAACAGAACTCATCATTGATATTTAATAAATCTATGAGATAGACTGATGCAAATAGTGCGGGTGTAAGTGGAAGAATAGGGTTGTGCATAGAGAACAGTTGACAACAATGCAAATGATTACAAAAGAAGCCAATGGAAATCAACAGTTTATATACTGGATGAGACAGACTGAAAAGTGAAAAATTAGTGTATGATGATTGTAAGCAAACGCAGTGTTTCTGAACTTTTGGTAAGCATTAGACAAAGCCAACAGTAATTAAACAGATAATAATGAAATCATGTATGTGGATTAAGAAAATATACCAGATTCATTAAAAGGTCACCACCCAGCTGGCCCATGGCCTCGTGCTTGTAGAGGTTTTCGGAAGATGGTGCCGGCACCATCGTCCTCACAGCAGCCTCATTAGCCCCATTTTGCATCCACTTGAGTAAAGGCGCAGCAGTTTCAGCCTGCATAAGAATGGGAACAGATCTCAGCAGTGATATTGAATGACTCTGAGACAGACTGATGCATATAGTGCTAGATGTAAGTGGAAGGGTATGGCCGTGTATGGACAACAGTTCACAACAATGCAAGGGTGTGTTCGGTTCTGAAACAGCGTGGAATGGAATGGAATGGTTCCATTTCAGAGGAATGGAATGGTTACATTTTTGTTCGGTTGGGAAAAATGGAGAGCAGAAGAGATCGAGGTTAAACTAACCAATTGTCTCAAAATTGTAATTAACAATTGCAAATGACATTTTAATCTCAAAGTCGTAATTAACAGCGCCTAATGGTGCTCTTTTAATCTAAAAATCGAAATTAACATCATTTTATGTTGGGTTAGGGGAACTGGAGTAGATGAACATTATTGTATGATGATTGTAAGCAAACGAATTTGGTGTTTCTAAACTTTTGGCTTCGAGATCTTATGGGTTTCAACTCTAGCCTACCCCAACTTGTTTGGGACTGAAAGGCTTGGTTGTTGTTGTTGTTGTAAACTTTTGGCAAGCATAGAAAAAACCGACAATAAACAGAGAAAAATCAAGGCATGTTTTGTGGATTAAGAAAATATACCATATTCATTAAAAGATCACCACCCAGCTGGTGCGTGGCCTTGTGCTTGTAGAGGCATTTAGAAGATGGGGCGGCATCAACATACTGGCAGCCTGATCAGCCGCAGTTTTGATCTTCCTTTTGAGTAAAGGCCCTAAAGTTTCAGTCTGCATATGAATAGCAAAACAAAAGGCAGACCTCAGCAGTGATATTGAATTACTGTATGAGATAGACTGATGCATATAGTGGATGCTCTTAGCCTTTTGCAGCGTGAACACTAGCTATGGACAGACAAAAAAACTAGTTAACTCAGCTTTGTCTAGATATGAATGTACTACCACCATCCAAAAGCTTAAGCCTTATTTATTTTTGAGAAATCAAAACAAGCAAAGTTTGACCAAAATTTTAGAACATTCTATCAACAAATATAATACTGTGTAGATACCGTAGGAAAATATATTTTATTATCTATTTAATGATATTAATTTTGTATTTTGCATGTTACTGATTTTTGGTAAAAGCTTAGTCAAACATGGTATAGTTTGACTTTCTAAAAATAATATAAGCCCAAAGCTTTGGGATGGAGGCAGTAGTATCTAGAGCTAAAACACATCTAGATACATCCGTATCTACAGATAGTTGAGTCAATTAATTTGGATCTGAGGGAGTATCAGATTCAGACTACATCATGGTAAGTTGGTTAAAAAATTACCCCTGGGCGGTCCCTGCCCAGCTCGGCAGTGGCATTTCGCTTCTTGTGCAGATCGGGCCATGCTCCTGCAGCAGGTGGGGCGCTATTCTCGTTCCCCATAGCCTCAACACGGAACCTGGAGGTACCAACCTGATACAGAGAATATAGAGCATGGTGTCACAGAGGCTTTACGCACAAACAGCTGAAGACATGTGCTACTTTAAGCATATTCTAGAACAGGAACAGATTGAGGATGCAGAGACCAGAGAGACACTTAAAAGGTAAAGAGTGGATAAGCAAACGGAGTACCTGCTTCGCGGGGCTGGGGACGCAGCTCAGGCTCAGCCAACTGCCCACATGCGTGGTGGCCTTACGCTCCATTGCCCCCACCGCCGAGGTCTTACCTTTCTGTACAAGCTGACAAAAGATACAGTGAGGATCAGCAGAAACTACAAAGGTTGCAAATGTCGACAAATAAAGGAAGAACACCCCAATCCAAGCAAAGGTAGCCCCCGCCCCCACCCCCATCAATCACTCCCAGCTCGAGGGTGACCAGAAAGACACCCCTTCGCCCAGAATAGGAAAGAGATGCGCAAGATATCGAGGAGAGGAAAAAAGAACCGATCTCGAGAAAGGAGAGAACATTACTAGTCCTACCTAATCCGCTTGGGCTAGATGCAGCTTGCCCCTCCAAGCTGGATGCCTGGACGGTGGAGGCGAAAGGAGGGGATCGAGCTAGCGGCTTGCATCCGTCGGCAATCGGCACTCGATCGGGAGAGAAGGGGTGCTACATAAAGGGGAGGGGTAACATATTTTATTACACAGTGAACTTACTGATGTGACTAGTCATTACATGTCTCACTGAAACTAGGGCCCATAGTGTGGCACCCCAAATTTACTTGAAGCTGCCCGGCGGGACGCATTGGCGCGTCAAGAAACCCCCGAATTGTAGCGGGGAAATGAAACATTTCACAAAAATTCGAAATTCAAGCACACCGCCACGCGCCAAGCACGCGGCTGTTCCTTCCTCTTCCTCGGTTCCTCCTCCCCTATCCGAAAAAACCCCAAATCCCAAGCTCAAACCAAAAAAAAAAAAAAACAAATCCTGGCCGCCATGCATGTCCTCGTTAACCCGCTGGAGATCGTTCCCGGACGATGCGGACCACCCGCCCTGAGATCCAGAATTCCGTCCACCTCGAGGCACTGCGTGCTGTCTCGCAGCAGCGGCTTGAGGGCGCTGAAGAGGAAGTTCCGCCGGAAAGTGCTCATGGCAACCGTGCAAGCTCACCGGCGTGTTGTATCCCGAGAGGAACTGGTCAAAGCTTTGCTATTCGCCACACAAAAAAATTGCGGGCCAAGATCTGGTCAAAGCTTCGTCGATGGCTTGCCGCGAGAGGCTTGGAGTCCAGAGTCAATAAACTAGCTGCTCGAGGACTTGGGCGGTTTACACGGATTCATATTAACTGACTCAAGTTTGTTAGTCTAGTTAACAAATGCATCTAGATACATCCATATCTAGACAGAATTGAGTCAATTAATATGAATCAGAGGGGAGTACCTGAAAGTGTTTCATGCTACCAACTAATGCGCTGGCAGGAATCGCTGTAGAAGTAATTGTGCTACTACTCATACGATGAACTGATTGTGTGGGTGTCAAATTTTGCAACGCGATCATCCACTGAATGCTTAATCTAGCGCCAAAGGCGTACAAATCATAACATACTACAGCACCAGAACATAAGAGTACGAATCATAAAGTAGCTCAACATTTTGCATCAGGGCTGGGTGGTCCTGAGACTGGACGCCCCTGATGATCTCCGGGTGTGCATCCTCTTCAACGCAAAGCTGTGTACTCGGTCCACGGCCTCCTTCTGTAGGCTGGATAATCTCAGGTGCAGGACCTTCGTCTATGAGAGGCTCGTCATCAGTACCATCCACAGGTGCATCAGGGCTGGGTGGTCTTGAGGGACGCCCGTGATGATCTTCGGGCGTGCATCCACTTCAACGCAAACTGTGTACTCGGTCCACGGCCTCCTTCTGTAGGCTGGATAATCTCAGGTGCAGGACCTTCGTCTATGAAAGGCTCGTCATCAGTACCATCCATAGGTGCATCAAACTGAGATTCATCTTCAAATCTCCCATCAAACTGAGAGACCTCTTTAACTCTATGCTTCTGCAATTAGTACATCAACCGATTAGACAAACATCTAAGGGATGCAACCTGAACAAATGCCGTTTTACATATTTACCTTCTCATCTGGCACAGCACATGTCCCAGAGCTGAAACCCGTTTCCTGAAGCAAGCGCTTTTTCTCTCCTTCCCGTCCATCCATCTGCAACAAGTTAAATTTGAGTACAGAACCTTGCACAATGCAAACTATTGATTGAAACAGTGGCAGCATCAATATAAATAATTAACTACATATGCCAGCACACATACAGTGTGAGCAAGATCTGCTTCTCCTGCTAAAGGATCATTATATGGTTCACCATGCTAAACCCGCCTAACATATGTGCGGTCCATCCCAAAAATGTGTAAATGATCTGCCACTACAGGGTGAGGCCTCTTCTCACCATTCATACATGTGCAGCGCGGGCAATACACGTCCAGGTTGTGACCATCATGAGCTCTAATAAACCCCATAAAGGGTTGAACACCATTTATATATGAAGGGGAACATAAGTGTCCATGCAGTATCCAAGTTTTGTCCATCTGTTTAATTATGAGATACAGTGGTTGGTGATTAATTTAAGGCAAAGTAGGAAATGTATATCCATCGAGTACAAAACTATACTACATGATTATGCATTTCAGCAATCATGTCGAGTACAAAACAAAAAATGCCCATCGACATTTTAGCAAACAGATCGTGTACAAAACTCTGCCATGGCATTTCAGCAAATTAACGGATCGAGTGCAGAACTGACTCTATATGCCCACGCAAATGAACAAATTGATCGATGACAAATCGAGCGGAAAACTATAAAGTGCCAATTAGTTCGAGCATACTGACGATTTTTTTAGCAGCATCAAGAAAATATAAATCGTTAGGCTGTCTTGCCCGATACATGATTGAGCTAGAGATAGCAGCCCTACCGTGGATCAACTTGACCGCCGGTGCGTCTCGAGAAGAACGACGGGGAGGGGAAGCTTCTTCTTCGCACGGACGGGACGGGGAGGGGAAGCTCTTCGCACGGACGGGGATAAGTTGTGTACGGGTGGGTGGGGGGTCATGCGGCCGGGCCGCCGGGGTGATAATTAAGGTCGGTAGGTGGCGTTTAATGGAGTTGCGTGTGTAATTTGCCGTGCACAAGGTTGAGGAATAGGCGGTTCCCTTTGCCGCGCGCACAATTCAAACTATCCCGCCCATGTAGTTTAAATTCGCCATATTTTCGTTAAATCGACATAAAGTCATGTGAGTGGGGAAAATTAGCAAAGTTGCTTGAAAAATAGTAAAACTCTGGAATTATCCTTTAAATATGCTCTACTTCGTGTGAAAATCGGGGTGTGGAAGCATGTTGAGCTGTTTTATTTGTACTTTCTTCATTAAAACTCCCATTTTATGCACTTTGGATGGAAAGAAATCATTTGTACATAAATTTTGACAACGCCATTTGCAAACACTAATTGTTTACATGCCAAGATGCACCCATCCACCAAATATATATGTGGCAAAAGTTTATCACAATCTAGCAGATATGCATAATTAGTGAGGGACCCCTTTTGATTTTGTGCAATTTCCACTAATTAGGTAGAGATCGAGAAGGGTTAATTAATTAGGCCATGTTAGGGGTTATGTGTTTTAGATTAGGTTGTGTGGATTCAAATACAACTTCTTTATTTGTGTGCTATGATTAATCAAAACTAGATTAGAGGCGCATGCCTTTGCGCACAAAGTGCATGTGTGTGTTGTTGGCCACCAACGAGAGAGAGAGAGAGAGAGAGAGAGAGAGAGAGAGAGAGAGAGATACAGAGCGATTGAAATCCCAAATTAAACACATATATATGCATGGCACATTTAATTTAATTAGAGGACCGCGAGGCACCCCTGGCCTGCTTGATGCATAATTAAGTGTCATTGGCCTATATATAGGGTTTAATTAGGGTTTAGGGTTTAGGGTTAGGAGGTTAGGGTTTAGGGTCTAGGGTTTAGGGTTTAATGTTTATGGTGTTTAGGGTTTAGGGATTAGGGATTAGGGTTTATTTAGGGTTTAAGGTTTAGGGATCATCGATCGAGTGCGCACACACACATTATTAGAGGCACACGCGCCTTTGCGCATAAAGTGCATGCGTATATGTGTGTGTTTTTTGGCCACCAACGATATATAGATGATCGAGAGAGAGATTGAAATCCCCAAGAATATGTTCAAATATATATTAAAATATATGCACGAATGCATGCATGGTAGGCCATGCACACTAATTATATATATATTATGAGGAAACTTAATCAAATGTGTTTTCATTCGAGAGAACTTGTCAAAATTCAAGTTAATTAATTTATCATCGATAATTATATAATTAATTAATGAATCTCAGGGAGATGTTATACAACATATGATCGATATATAGGCCATGTATATATTAATTGGTTTTAATCTACCGTTTAATTTGCTAGCTAGCTGCATGCTATATATAGAGCATGTTTTATTAGATCGGGTTATAGCTAGTATAGTTTAGGGTTATGTGTTTTAATTAACTAGGGTTTGATTAGCTAGGGGTTAGTTATATATATATGGTTTAGGGTTAATGCATGTCACATTTAATTTAACTAGAGGACCGCGAGGCACCCTGGGCTTGATGCACAATTAAGTGTCGTTGGCCTATATATATAGGGTTTAATTAGGGTTTAGGGTTAGCTAGTGGGTTTAGGGTTTAGTGTTTTGGGTGTTTAGCTAGGGTCTAGGGTTTGGGTTTAGTGTTTACGGTGTTTAGAGGGTCTAGGGTTTAGTGTTTAGGGTGTTTAGGGTCTAGGGTTTAGGGTCTAGTGTTTAGGGTCTATGGTTTAGGGTTTAATTAGTGTTTAGGGTGTTTAGGGTTTAGGGTTTAGTGTTTAGGGTGTTTAGGGTCTAGGGTTTAGGGTTTAGTGTTTAGGGTCTAGGGTTTAGGGTTTAATTAGTGTTTAGGGTGTTTATAGGGTTTAGGGTTTAGGGTTTAGGGTTTAGGGTTTAGGGTTTTAGGGTTTAGGGTTTAGGGTTTAGGGTTTAGGGTTTAGGGTTTAGGGTTTAGGGTTTGGGTGTTTAGGGTCTAGGGTTTAGGTTTTAGTGTTTAGGGTGTTTAGGGTCTAGGGTTTAGTGTGTTTAGGGTGTTTAGGGTTTAGGGGATTAGGGATTAGGGTTTTAGGGTTGTTTAAGGTTTAGGGATCATCGATCGAGTGCGCACACACATTATTAGGGGCACCCGCGCTTTGCGCATAAAGTGCATGCGTATATATATGTGTGTTTTTTGCCACCAACAACGATATATAGATGATCGAGAGAGAGAGAGATTGAAATCCCCAAGAATATGTTCAAACATGTTCAAATATATATATATATATCAAAATATATGCACGAATGCATGGTAGGCCATGCATGCACACTAATTATATATATATTATGAGCTAGGCAACTTGATCAAATGTGTTTTCATACGAGAGAACTTGTCAAAATTCAAGTTAATTAATTTATCATCGATAATTATATATATAATTAATTAATGAATCACAGGGAGATCGATAATTAATTTAGGGTTTTAGGGTTGTACGTTTAAGGTTTAGGGATCATCGATCGAGTGCTCACACACATTATTAGAGGCACCCGCGCCTTTATGCATAAAGTGCATGCGTATATATGTGTGTTTTTTGGGCCACCAACGATATATAGATGATCGCGAGAGAGAGAGAGAGATTGAAATCCCCAAGAATATGTTCAAATATACATTAAAATATATGCACGAATGCATGGTAGGCCATGCATGCACACTAAAATTATATATATATATTATGAGGCAACTTAATCAAATGTGTTTTCATTCGAGAGAACTTGTCAAAATTAAAGTTAATTAATTTATCAAGATAATTATATAATTAATTAATGAATCTGAGGGATATGTTATACAACATGATCGATATAATATAGGCCATGTATATTTTAATTGGTGTTAATCTACGGTTTTCTAGCTAGCTGCTATATATATATATATAGAGCATGTTTTTATTAGATTGGGTTATATCTAGTATAGTTTAGGGTTATGTGTTTTAATTAAGTAGGGTTGATTAGCTAGGGTTAGTTACATATATATGGTTTCGGGTTAATGCATGGCACATTTTTAATTAGAGGACCGCGAGGCACCCCTGGCCTGCTCGATGCACACAATTAAGTGTCGTTGGCCTATATATACATAGGGTTTAATTAGGGTTTAGGGTTAGCTAGGGTTTAGGGTTAGGGTTAGGGTTAGGGTTAGGGTCTAGGGTCTAGGGTTTAGTGTTTAGGGTGTTTAGGGATTAGGGATTAGGGATTAGGGATTTAAGGTTTTAGGGGTTGTTTAAGGTTTAGGGATCATCGATCGAGTGCGCACACACATTATTAGAGGCACCCGCGCCTAAATTTAAGGTTTTAGGGTTGTTTAAGGTTTAGGGATCATCGATCGAGTGCGCACACACATTATTAGAGGCACCTAAGAATATGTTCAAATATACATTAAAATATATGCACGAATGCATGGTAGGCCATGCATGTACACTAATTAATTATATATATATTATGAGGCAACTTAATCAAATGTGTTTTCATTCAAGAGAACTTGTCAAAATTCAAGTTAATTAATTTATCACGATAATTATATAATTAATTAATAAATCTGAGGGATATGTTATACAACATGATCGATATATATAGGCCATGTATATTTTAATTGGTGTTAATCTACGGTTTGCTAGCTAGGTGCTATATATAGAGCATGTTTTTATTAGATCGGAGGTTATATCTAGTATAGTTTAGGGTTATGTGTTTTAATTAAGTAGGGTTAATTAGCTAGGGTTAGTTACATATATATGGTTTAGGGTTAATGCATGGCACATTTAATTTAATTAGAGGACCGCGAGGCACCCCTGGGCACTCGATGCACAATTAAGTGTCGTTGGCCTATACATAGGGTTTAATTAGGGTTTAGGGTTAGCTAGGGTAGAGGGTTAGGGTTAGGGTTTAGGGTTTAGGGTTTAGTGTTTAGGGTGTTTAGGGTTTAGGGATTAGGGATTTAGGGGTTTTAGGGTTGTTTAAGGTTTAGGGATCATCGATCGAGTGCGCACACACATTATTAGAGGCACCCGCGCCTTTACGCATCAAGTGCATGCGTATATATGTGTGTGTTTTGGGCCACCAACGATATATAGATGATCGAGAGAGAGAGAAATTGAAATCCCCAAGAATATGTTCAAATATACATTAAAATATATGCACGAATGCATTGGCAGGCCATGCATGCACACTAATTATATATATATTATGAGGCAACTTAATCAAATGTGTTTCTTCAAGAGAACTTGTCAAAGTTCAAGTTAATTAATTTATCACGATAATTATATAATTAATTAATGAATCTCAGGGATATGTTATAACATGATCGATATAGGCCATGTATATTTTAATTGGTGTTAATCTACGATTTGCTAGCTAGCTGCTATATATAGAGCATGTTTTTATTAGATCGGGTTATAGCTAGCTAGTATAGTTTGGGGTTATGTGTTTTAATTAAGTAGGGTTGATTAGCTAGGGTTAGTTACATATATATGGTTTAGGGTTAATGCATGGCACATTTAATTTTATTAGAGGATCACGAGGCACCCATGACCCGCTCGATCGATGCACAATTAAGTGTCGTTGGCCTATACATAGGGTTTAATTGGGGTTTAGGATTAGCTAGGGTTTAGGGTTAGGGTTAGGGTTAGGGTACGTTTAGGGTCTAGGGTTTAGGGTTTAGTGTTTAGGGTGTTTAGGGTTTAGGGATTAGGGATTTAAGGTTTTAGGGTTGTTTAAGGTTTAGGGATCATCGATCGAGTGCGCACACACATTATTAGAGGCACCCACGCCTTTACGCATAAATTGCATGCATATATGTGTGTGTTTTTTAGCCACCAACGATATATAGATGATGAGAGAGAAGAGAGATTGAAATCCCAAATATGTTCAAATAAACATTAAAATATGTGCAGATGCATTGTAGGCCATGCATACACACTAATTATATATATTATGAGGCAACTTAATCAAATGTGTTTTCATTCGAGGGAACTTGAAAGTTCAAGTTAAGTAATTTATCACGATAATTATATAATTAATTAATGAATCGCGGGGATATGTTATACAACAGGATCGTATAGGCCATGTATATTTTAATTGGTGTTAATCTACGGTTTGCTAGCTAGCTGCTATATATAGAACATGTTTTTATTAGATCGGGTTATATCTAGTATAGTTTAGGGTTATGTGTTTTAATTAAGTAGGGTTGATTAGCTAGGGTTAGCTAGTTACATATATATGGTTTAGGGTTAATGCATGGCACATTTAATTTTATTAGAGGATCGCGAGGCACCCATGACCCGCTTGATGCACAATTAAGTGTCGTTGGCCTATACATAGGGTTTAATTGGTGTTTAGGATTAGCTAGGGTTTAGGGTTAGGGTTAGGGTTAGGGTTAGGGTATGTTTAGGGTCTAGGGTTTAGGGTTTAGTGTTTAGGGTGTTTAGGGTTTAGGGATTAGAGATTTAAGGTTTTAGGGTTGTTTAAGGTTTAGGGATCATCGATCGAGTGCGCACACACATTATTGGAGGCACCCGCGCCTTTACGCATAAATTGCATGCATATATATGTATATATGTGTGTTTTTGGCCACCAACGATATATAGATGATCGAGAGAGAGAGATTGAAATCCCCAAGAATATGTTCAAATATACATTAAAATATATGCACGAATGCATGGTAGGCCATGCATAATTATATATATATATTATGAGGCAACTTAATCAAATGTGTTTTTATTCGAGAGAACTTGTCAAAATTAAAGTTAATTAATTTATCACGATAATTATATAATTAATTAATGAATCTAAGGGATATGTTATATAACATGATCGATATAGGCCATGTATATATTAATTGGTGTTAATCTACGGTTTGCTAGCTAGCTGCTATATAGAGCATGTTTTTATTAGATCGGGTTATAGCTAGTATAGTTTAGGGTTATGTGTTTTCATTAAGTAGGGTTGATTAGCTATGGTTAGTTACATATATATATGGTTTAGGGTTAATGCATACATTTAATTTAATGAGGATCGCGAGGCACCCCTGGCCTGCTTGATGCACAATTAAGTGTCGTTGGCCTATATATAGGGTTTAATTAGGGTTTAGGGTTAGGGTTAGGGTTTAGGGTCTCTAGGGTTTAGTGTTTAGGGTGTTTAGGGTTTAGGGATTAGGGATTAGGGTTTTAGGGTTGTATAAGGTTTAGGGATCATCGATCGAGTGCGCACACACATTATTAGAGGCACCTGTGCGCATAAAGTGCATGCGTATAGTTTAGGGTTATTTGTTTTAATTAAGTAGGGTTTGATCAGCTAGGGTTAGTTACATATATATATGGTTTAGGGTTAATGCATGGCACATTACATATAGTTTAAATCTCAAGAATGTTTATACATGATAGGCCATATGTGCAAAGAATTTTTTCCCGTGAACTTGTCAAAATTCAAGTTTATCAGTGCCAATGAAAACTAGTCCAAAAAATTACATAGAGGACCAAAAGTACTAGACAATAACTAATAGAACCTGCAACTTTACAAAAAGGACCCCAAAACATATAGAAGAAAATCAATCGAGTCCTTCTCGACCGCACATCAGATCTCTGCTCCGCATCCTTTCCAGCAACTCCGTCACCGGGGACGCACCACTTGGGACGGTGTCGCCGGTAGTCGCCAGGACGAAGGAGAAGAAGGGCCTCAGCAACGGCATATTGGCTCTGAGAAGGGTCGCTGAAAGTCCAAGATGTGCACGGGCAAGACGGATGACGCCATCGTATGCCCCGAGCTTGTGAACTTTAGCAGCTTGACTTCCCCATTGGCCAGATCTGAAGCACTGACCAAAGCAAGCCTCACCGTTAGCGCCATCACATTGATGGCACCAGATCGGGGTTTGGCCGGCAAGATCCGCCAGATTCACCATAGGCCAGATCTGAAGCCGATGACGAGATCCCCGACTCCATTGCGCCATTCTGCTCATGGGAAACACTGGATCTAAGCTTACAACAACACTAACTCCCTCGGATCCAAATTAGCTGACTCAACTTTGCTTATCTAAATATGGATGTATCCACACATGTTTTTACTCTAGATACATACACGTCTAAGGAAAGTTGAATCAATTAATTTAGTTCGGAGGGTGTACAATATACAGAGAGAAGTCGGCCTCGTCTCCGGCCGGCGAGGCCGCCGGAGAGAAGGGGAGAGGAGCCGGGGGAGTGGGAGAGACTCGAGAGAGAAAGAGAAGAGGAAGAAATGAGAGCTCCCTGGGGAAGAACATTATTTTTGTCGTTCTGCTCGTACTGTAGCTTGAAACTGAAAATTTCGGCCACGCGCCAAATCATCCCGCCGCATCCATTCGAAAATCCCGTGACCAGTTTTACCCTTTTAACCCTGGTCCGGAAGCTACAACCCACCAACCATGGAGGGCTCATTCGGTAACAATGAAATATCTTGCCTAGATCCCGAACCCTCCCCACAGGCCCACACCCACCCACCAACCATTCGCCCCATTAGCTCAAAAATACTCTCACACGCCAAAGCTCTGACTCTCTACAGTACTAGATCTGCTTCGCCGCCAGCTCCTCCACAGCGTAGCCTTGATCGTGTTGGCTGTCCACCCACCAGATCCGCTCCCCCGCCGCCCTCGTCACCGACGGATCTGCTTCACCGCCGACCTCGCCACCGACGGATCTGCTTCACCGCCGACCTCGCCACCGACGGATGCGCTTCCACCGCCCAGGCCCTCGCCACCAACTACCTCGCCGCGACGGGTGTATCCTTCACCGAATACTGCGCAGCCAACCAGATGCCTTCCCTCGCCGCTTCTCTAAAACGGGTCGATTCATCGTCTCCGCCGTTCGCCGCAGCGGAGATACAGAAGTTGCCTTACATCCACCCGCATGACTTGGTTAGTACGCCCGTTGAATCGCGGTGTTTCTTTAGCCATGTTTTGTGTAGTTATTTGCAGATCTCATATGCCGTTAACTTTCCTTGATGTGTTGCTTCGCATGAAGTTTGTTTAAATGTTGTACAGTACAAAAGCATTATCCGGTCGCTACCATCCTATTCATTCTACTGACACCTGTGTGCATCCACATATTTATAGCCTTGTACCCATTCATTTGCTGCCAACTGTTTTTGTACTGCATGCTATTGTCGCCTGCTTTTATAGTCGTGCTATGGGCATTTCCAATCTGCTTGTTCTTATACCACGTCATTAGCTCACCGCTAGTTGTTTTCTCGTGTCTGCTATTCTCACACTGCTTTTATAATCATGCTATGTGCATTTCCAATCTGCTTGCTCTTATACCTCGTCTTTAGCTTATATAGTTATTGTTGCGTGCATGTCTGGTCTTTGTATTATCATAGACTGACTTGTCAATGTTATTTTTCCTAGGGATTGATCATGTGAACCACTTATTAGAACATCCAACATTAACAGCGGGGACGCTAGGTAAGGTTGGAATCTGAGTTCGTGGTTGGTAATTTTGGCAGTTTACTTCCGTTATTATCTATAACCTATATGCATTGTTCCTTATGCAAGAGATTAACACTTGGAACCCTGCCATAGCAATGCCATTCATGCTTTACTATGTTTCTGCCTATTTGATATGCTTGTCTTGGAGAAACTTCGAGGGTGATTTGAACCTGACATTTGGTCATTCTTAATGCTAGTTTACTTTATGTGTAAAACCTTGGCATTACCCTACTCTAAATCTGAATGTCTGAAATTCGTATCTCATGCAAAGCAACATCTAGTTGGTTTTAATCTGATATCTGGTAAATATTGGCTTATTCATTTGGCAGCTCAAGTTTTTTGTTATTTGAAACCAGCTGACTTGGTCTTAAATGTGATATCTAAACACAGATTAAGGACAATGGAGCAGGAGGATTAGCATTTCACTTGATGGCTGAACCTAAAATGATAGGCATGTTGACCACGACTAGTGCACGCAAGAGAAGGACCTGCAGTGAGCCAGTATGTGCTTAGTACATGCATCTTATCTTATCTTGTGCTTATTTCTGCTACATGTTGTTATCTGATCTCTACATTGCGTAATACATGTTTGAATAGTTAATTGTTGTAACTATGTTTACAATGTTACCAGAATGCAGTTTTAATGAAGCAGTCATCATTAGAAGATAGTCGCCAAAAAAGGATCTGTAGCGACCTTGTGCAACATTATGATGTAAGTTTGTGCTTAGTACAAGTTCCATACATGTCTTATTTATGCAACTTGTTATTATCTTATATCTACATTGCATAATAAATGTTTGCATAGTTCATCGTTTAACTCTTTTTTGCATTATTATCAGAATGCAGTTGTGATGAAGCAATCTTCATTACCAGTGAGGCCCACAAAAAGTTCTGATCTTTCTTCTGATGCATCTTCTCATAGCCGTCAACCTAGACCATTTCTTTCATCAAACAGTAAATATCTCAAGGCTGTACTTTATAAAAGACATGGTATTGCTGCTTTAAGATCTGTAGCTGATATGTTGACAAAGAGTACACAAGATTCAATCAAGGCGATTGCCAAATGTCAACGTGTTATTGATGATGCTAATAGAAGTTCTCAATGATTCTATGTAATTTTTTTATTTGGGCACATTAATTGCCTTGTAATTTTCCTATTTGTTTTATTTGTGTATGTACTTGTGTGTATCATTGAAATCAGATTTTAGGCTCATGAAATTTAATGCAAGTTGACTAGTCAAACAAGTAGGGCCCTACAACAGAGTGGGCCGGCCCACTTACAGTAGTGTGGGACCCACTTTCATTTTGGGCCGGCCCACTTCTTTAGTAGGCCGGCCCGGTTACACGATAATGGGCTCCACATGCTTATTGGGCCGGCCCACTTGCTCTATGGTGGTCCCACATGGTAAATGGGCAGCCCTTTAATAGAAAAGGTGGGACCACTTTTTGGCCCGGCCCACTATCTTGTTGGGCCGGCCCCCTTTGCTATATGGTGGACCCCACATACTAAATGGGCCGGCCCTTTAACAGGAAGGTGGGACCCACCTGTGTTTTTGGCCCAGCCCACTATCTTGTTGGGCCGGCCCACTTTCTATATGGTGGACCCCACATGCTAAATGGGCCGGCCCTTTAAGAGTGTGGGACCCACCTGTGTTTTGGCCCGACCCACTATCTTGGTGGGCCAGACCCACCTGCTATATGGTGGGCCCCACATACTAAATGGGCCCCCTTTAACGGGGAAAGTGGGACCCACCTGTGTTTGCCGGCCCACTATTTTGTTGGGCCGGCCCACTTACTATATGGTGGACCCCACAAACTAAATGGTGAGCCCTTTGCTTGAAATTAGGACCCACAGTGTTTTGGCCGGCCACTAGCTTGTTGGGCAGCCTGCTATACGGTGGACCCACACACTAAATGGGCGCGCACTAACGAGGAAAGTGGGACCACTGTGTTTTGGCTGGTGACCCACTTGCTTCTGGCGCGACCGATTCTTTGTAAGGTGGACCCCACATGTTAAATGGGCCGGCCCATTTAAGTTTTGACCAGTCAACCTTAGAGGTTAGGCCCCACGTAACTAATGGACCAGCCCAACTATATAGTTGACCGGTCAAACTATGTCATCTGGCCCGACCCGCTTAAGACGTGGCAGGGCCTCGTGTGGGCCTACCATCTACCACGGGGTTTAAATGCGGTTAACGCCGTCAAGCGCGATTAACGACGTCTGCCAGTGTCGGTTGCATGATAGAGCGGTCAACGGGCTCAGAAAACACTTCCATGGCAGTCCGATTTTAAGTCAATCGGAAGGAAACAACGTGACAGGGCCAGAAAAATAAATCGGTGGACTTTGCACAGCCTTGCGGTTTGACAAACGGAACCCATATAATCCAGGTTGACCCATAGGCGACGAAAAATGCCCCTTAGTTGACGATTATGTTGTCTATCAGAACTTTTCTTGTAGTGGTAGGGGGTAGTTTGCATCCCATCTCGTAGCTGCTAGGCCCGATCACACGTAGGACGTTCCGGGATTGTGCGGTGAAAACCCTAAACTGTCGTAGATCGGTTTAGCTTTGTTTTGATCAAGCAGGATCCCCATGTCATTGCAAATCCAACGTGAACCATGGGGCGATCGGCTCCTTGAGCCGATCCACAGGGAAACCTGAGAGCCGATAAGGGCTCGTATTTAACGTGCACGTGTCTACCATGCAGGAACAATCGAAGCACTCTAACACCTTCCTGATCGGGTCTAGGTCAGGTGGCACGCCCTAGCAGCCGCCAGGACGTGGCTGGAAGATTGCGGGACGACGCGAGGTGCCAGGGTCCACTAAGCGGCCTTGGGAGCCTCCCGGCTCTTCGTGTTGCTTAACCATTGCCCGTCGGTGGGTTTTGGAGGGTAACACATTCTGGCACGCCCGGTGGGACATCTTCTGCAACATCCACGTCAACACCGACATCCGAGAATTGATCATGTGTTTAACTATGGAACATAAGATGAACCTAATGCTAAATCTTATAATTGAAACTATATGCGTGGCTATCAACCACTTATTTCATATATCAAAACTAAACCATGATAAGAGTATTATTAACTCTAAGTATTTCAAGGTGACATTAAAATATCATGTGAAAACAATCTGAATATTTTCAAAGGCTATTGTTCAAATACATGTTCATATGGAGACTTAAACCTACATACCAATACTATTTAATAAACAAATGTTATAGTATCATATTAAATTTGCAAATACACCACTCAAGAATTTGTAGTACCCTGAACTAATTCTTGTATGAATGAAATGAGCAAGACACCTTAAAAATAGAAAATAATTCAAGTATGAATTCAAAATAGAATTCAAAACAAGAAATAAAAACAGAAATAAGAAAAGAGAAGAGAGAAATGGACTTACCTGGCCAGTAGAGCCCAGCAACGGAGCCCATGGTGAAGTCCAGCACCACGGCCTAGCACTGGCCCAAGCCCAGCCCACCATACCCCTTCGTCCCAAAAGATCAACGTGAGGAAGCTCGTCCTCATCTTCTCCTTCTCACAGGAGCTCGACAGCACGATGGCGTGACCCCTTTCCCCTCGCCGCTGTCGACGTCTCCTTGCTCGGATGCGTGGCGAGGCAGGTCGATGGAGCCTATAAATACCCCAGGACAAACCCTAGCTCCCCATTTCTTCTTTTTCCCTCCGATTTTCTTCTCAGACCGAAACCCTAGCTCGCCGGCCATCCCTTCTCGCCGGCGATTGGAGTACTCCCGAGCCACGCCGTTGATGCCATCGACATCGCCATCGTCTTCTTGTTCAGACCCTGCAAGGAATCGGGTCGAGGACCTCTGGAGCGTCTTCGCCGACCCCGTCTGCTCCGACACCGGCCACCATCACCGTCGTTGATTGCTACCACCATACGCCCCGCAGTCAAGCTCTCTGTGCTCCTGGTGAGCTACTCGTTCCACTGGTGCCCTCGGCCAGCTCAATTACGTTGTACATCATTGCCGCACCGGAGCCTGTGAGCGCCGCCGCTTCGCCTCGCCGTCGTTCATGCTCCGGCGACCATTAGGTAGCGGCGATAGCATCATCCGCTTCCCCATCGTGTGCTGAAGCGGTAGTCCCCAATCGTCCGGGGATGGCCCGAGTCGCCGGCGTCGTCGGCGACTGCCTCGCCGGAGAGCTTCTCCCGCGCCACGTCCCGATTTTGACTTGGTCAGCCTCACGTGGCAGCCAACGTGGCATTGGCCCCACTGGTCAGTCACAAGGGTAGCACTAGACCGGGTAGCTTTAGTGTTTCTGTTTATAATTTAAAATCTAGAAAAGAACTGAAACTTTGCCAAATTATATAAAATTCATTACAACTCCGAAAAATACAAATGAGATATCAAAATGATCCTAAAAATAAGATCTATCCAATAAAAATATAATATGAAATTGTTATTTTTAATAAAAATTCAATTATTTATTACTTGTTATTTAAGCCTTTAATTTTAATTCTAAATTTAATTAAAATTCAATAATTAGTAAAAAATCCCAAAATTAAATAAAAACCAGTAAATAAATAAAGAAAACATTAAAACTAATTTTCTTTATTTGTTATTTTGTTAAATCATTACTAGAGAGATTTAAACCCTTATTAAAAATTACCCTAATTATTAATTGTTTAAAATAATAAATGCCATATTCAATATTATTTTGAAGCTATTAATAACTTCAAATTAAAACAAAGTTATTAATCATAGAACTATATGGTAAATAGTAAACCCTAGTTCTATATGGGAGAAAACTAGAAACCTATCATTTCATGAGAAACCCTAAAACCCTAACTCCATTAGGAACCCTAAATCCAATATTACATGTGAACCCTAAATTGCTTCTAACCTAAACCCTAGGTTAGAACATGTGATCATGATACTTTCCTTTTCAAATCATAGAGCCATGATTAGCAACTAAAAACATACCTATGCCCACCTAAAATAATAGAGGCCCATCTCTAATACATTGGTATTACAGGTGTTCATGCTTAGCTGATCAAATAGGACCAACCCTAGATCCTATCTTCTGAGACACCAAGCTTAGTTATCCATGCTTAGCATCACACCAGTGTGATGAACCTCAGGAACAACTATGCCAAATTTTGAGCATTACCTAACCATATTCCACTAAACCCTACTAGTGATGGATACTTATCAACCATCCTATTTAGGAGTCAATTATTCCTTACTTAGTGAATCAAATAGCAAACCCTAGACAACCTCAATCCTAAATTGTAATACTTCTTATTACTTAAGAAGTATGTTCTTCAAAAGTTATTCTTTTGAAGAAAATAAAGAATAGTCATCAACCTTGCCTAATAGGACCTATAAAACCTAGCTAGCTATCACCAGCAAGATAAACCAACCTTAATAGAAACCATATATAAACAATTGCTTAGGATGCCAAGGCTTAACTCAACCTTACAAGCCCTAGGTGTTGATGAAGCCAACCTTGTTTGGATCCATCTAATACTTACTCCAGAAACCAATTGGAACCATAGAAAACCATAGAACCCCACAAACCCAATTGTCATCCTTGTTCTTTATTAAAGAACATGTTCTTCAAAAGTTATTATTTTGAAGAATATAATAAGTAATCATCAACCATGTACTATAGGACTTAAAATTGTCAACTGCTCTTTACTTATTATACAACTACTATTCCTGGGTGTGTATGATTGTTACTATGCATTTTACCACTTGCTTATGATTCTAAAATAACATAACCCTGAATAAGAACCTTGTTTGTGAATCACTCTAAAAGAGCAACACACCCTGAATTAATCATTACCACTCACTATTCCTAAATCATCGGGGTTAGGTCACGCTTAGAACGATGCATCTCATACTTATGCATTATTGCATCCTTGCCAATCTTTTAAGATCGTCCTTACCGGGCGATGATGCTATTCAATTTGGAGTTATTGCGTATCGAAGACCTTGTCTGCATAATCTGCAGTCAGAAAGGCAAGTTCATCGCTTGCTCATGCCATTTGAGTATTTTTACCAAATTACTTGCAAAGTACTATGTTTATCACTATTGCATAAAAGCAAAACCACTATTTTCATAACTATGAATATGACTATGTGGTGGGCAATGGAACCATGGATTGTGTTGATATGGTGGAGGTTCCATTGCAAGGGTTTATATCCATCTAGGATTAAACAACAAATGTAATCCGATTTCTTGTGCCGTATAACTGTGTTACCATAAGATCCGGAGTGGTGGAATAGCCAATTGTATTTCCACCTCTCTACATACGGACGCGCTTACTGAGAACACTTGATTCCTGGGTGCATTTGTGTTCGGAGGTAGTTGTTCTGGCTTTGTCGAACACTTGTAGCCCGAAGATCATTTGGTGGTGAGCCAAAGTCCCCACAGTGCATTGCGGTCTATGGGGTGCATCTACCGGAAAGAGTTTGGTTCGATCCCAACCGTCGTCGTGGTGGGGTCCACCCGTAAGTGGGAATAATGGGACCGACGAGGACCCAGGTCGGGGATGCAACGAAGGGTGGTGTCGAGGTAGCGGAGCAATATGAACGGCTAGGACCTTATACTGGGCCTCACACCAAAGGAAGTGTGGACGGGAAAGCCCGGTTGGCACCAAGGTTAAGATCTCTTATGGGTAAAGAAACACACCTCTGCAGTGTAACGAATCGTGACAGTCCTCCTCAGTTCCGGGTTTTGGAATGCGAACGCTGCCGAAAGGAACTCCATGAAGTTCTAGTCAGCCGGTGAAGGCCGACGGACATAGCTCTTCGTAATAGAAGCAACCTTTTGAAGAAATGTTTACAAAAACTTGCATTGCATATGACTTTCTAGTCTATGGTTGTAGCTAGTGCATTAAACACCTCTTTCCTAAAATGAACTTGTTGAGTACGCTCGTACTCATCCCACTCTTAAATCCCCGCTTAGGTATGGAGGCATAAAGGAGGATCTACGGTGCAACTCGAAGGCCGAGGAGTCAACAACTACTTCAGGAGACAGGACCATGTCAGGAGAGTCAGATACCACATTCAACAAGGAGAAAACCTAGATTAGCAATAGAAAGGAACTAGCTTCCTAAACCTAGCTCCTATTTAGCTAGAATCTATTCTTAGCCTCTATAGCTAGTTAAATACTCTTCAAATAGAGTTCGTGATAGGATTAGACTACGAGTCGTTCTTATGGAGTTTATTTGCAGTTTTACCTCATTGTAAAGTAGGAGGCTGTGATGATCTTATGTAACAGTCTGTGTGTAATTCTATAGACATGCCTTGGACCCGCATATGTTTCCCACTCTGAGCGATATAATACTAGTGGAACGGTGTTTCATTGGTGTTATATCAGACTTGCATACTACACCATGCAGTGGTATGCCGGGTCACCACAGTTGGTATCAGAGCAAATGCTTTGACCTTAGGATTAAAACCCTTTAAAGGAGACCTATAGGATATATTGGTAGTGTCTATAGGAAGTTGTCTTAGCTAAACCAAATTCTCTTATGACTTGAGATGGATATTCACTTGAGAATAATCCTGACACACTTGAGTCAACCTTTCTTACCTATCTTTCCTAAGTGAAGTTAGTTAGCTAATCCCAAGTAGGTAGCATACCATTAAGACCCTAAAATAATATATGAGTAGACCACAGTTGGTATACAATACATGGTAGTCCAAAGAGAGGATACAACCATAAGGAAGATATCCTATTGGAAGATGTGTACCAACACTTGTTATGGTTAAGTAAGAATTATTCCGACCGGAATAGGAACGATATCAAGTAAGATAAGTATAATAAGGAAGATATCTTGTTAGATGATGAATACAAGACAAGTAATAGGTAACTAAAAATTTATCGAAACTTGTGAAATAATTGATAGTAGGTGACAAATATAAGTTGTATAAGGTAGTATAGACCAGGATGAGTCAATCATGGGAGGTATGGAAGAGCGATAGGAATAAAATATGTCTGGTTTACATGGTAGAGATAGTAATCATATAAGATTCAACTGAGAATCATTAGGTGATGGACTAGAACATCATAAAAAAAATTAGGAGTAATACAATAGGAAGTTAAGTTAGGTGTTCCACGATAGTGCAAGATCTATATTCCAAAGTCATGGGAAGTGTGCCAAGCACATCATGACCATAGTCTTATGATAGAAACACTAGGAAGTATAGGAGCTATATCTCTAATAGTTATTAGTTTAGAGTAGCTATATTAGAATCTAGAGATAGTATGTGTAGTAGTCCTCAACCAAATGGAAGTTAAGTTAGTACTTCCAAAGGAAATTAAGTTAACCTTAACTATCCTAGACCACTTTGTTTCAAGTTTATCTCATTGCAAATGTGCAATCAGGATAAATGTTGAGACAAATAGTAGAAATCCACATATTCGTGCTAAGTATCACGATATAAACCTATCTTAAGTGGTGTTATGTACTACACATCAGAGCCTGATGTTTCGAGATGTCTTACTCAACTATTATATTCAGGCTTATAATGGTGTGTATTATAAACACAAAGCTGAATCTTCTTGGATTTTATTGGATTTTCATTGTTTGACTAGAGCCATACATGAAGTTTGACTTCGATATGCAAATGCCTGTTGCAATATCAAGTTCTTACTTGATGCTATAGATCTAGAGGGTAATGGTATTTGTGTGAGGAAGTGACGATTAAAGATTAAGACAAGATGAAGGTTCATCAGAAGAAAAAGAAAGAAAATTTGTGGGAAGCAACCACAATATTCAGAAATAAGCACTAATCAAAATTCATGCTTTACCTCAACCGAGGAGTACTTTAGTACATAAGAAGCATGAAGGTGAGAAATATGATGATTATGGTGAAGTATAGAACCATAGTCATTATAGAAGAGGGAATGCATGGGAAATCACTCAGAATACTATATTCATAGTGTCAGATAGTGGTTTTCTTGCAAAATGAACCCTAAAGAAAGGAAGATGATATATTAAATCATAGCAGATAGAAGAAGACCATAGTTGATATCAGAAGACCATAGTTGATATAGGATCAATACTGCGAGATAAAGTAGAAGATGTCTCGTCCAGTTGATCAGAACCTATAATAGAATCCATTTTTAGATAACAAATAGCCACAATTGGTACCCAGTAGTCCACCATTGGATTATTCATACCAAGAAGTTGTGAACAAATAAAAAAAATTCAACCAAATTAAATAGCAATGACCTATAATCATTTAGTCGAAGAATTAACATTGGATGTCCACAATTGAGTGGATGCACCACAGATATTCTTCACAATACCTAGAAGGGTACAAACCATAAGCTATACTTAGACCAATATTCCAACCATTAATCCAATGGTTAGAAGAAAAGGAGTTGAAGACATAAGAAAACTCTAAGGGGTAGAGTAAAGATTGAGTTGGATGTACAGTAACTCAATACTTTAAGCTATATAGAAGCAGAAGGTCTGAACTGAGAGGAAGTTCGATCTTATTTTCATAAGATTGTTGAACACTACTTTCAGAAGGATGTCAGACCAGAAGCCGAGGTTTATACCTCGAGGAAGAAAGAAGTGGACTATAACTTGAGAAAGTGAGTAGTATTTTCTCAGAAGTACGAAAGCTCAAGTAAGTCAAGCATAAAGAAGTTGGACGAAGGAAATACCGGAGACCAAATATAGCTTAAGAAGGCCAAAGACATAAGAAGTTTGTTCATACCAGAACCAAAAGACTAATACCAAGATTCCTTTCATGGAACCTAAAGAACCTAAAATAGTTATAGATATCAACTATAATCCATCATTGGATAGATTAAATGAGTCTAATCCACTCTTAGGGAAATAAACCATCAAGACCATTTCTATGGTAAGTACCTTACTAAGTACCATTATTGTAGTTTTGGTAGTAAGGGAAAACAAAGACCTATTTAGCAATTAGGAGTTTATTATCAAATTAGCCTTCAAATAAGACCAGCAGCACCAGAAGAAGTCTCAATCATTGAATCTTCAATGAGAAAGGAAACAAGCCTATAGAGTTGGAAGAAATTAAAGAATCAAAGTATGAACCAAGGTTCAGAGACAAACCCTAATGGATTCCAGGAAGAATCTGGACAAGGGATATACTCAATTATATCCAGTAAGATCACCACGGAGTTCGAGAAAAGATATAGTCTGCACAAGTCAGATCCACACTCCGAAACGTGAGAGAGATCAAACTTCGAGGACGAAGTTTAGTTTAAGGGGTAGAGACTGTAATATCCCAGGTATTGGGGTTACAAAAATAGAGGAAACAGATGTGTGCATTGCATTCATGCATAGAAAATCCGGGGAATTTTCGCGCTTTAAAGTAAAACAATCACAGTAACTGAAGTTTCACTTGATCTTGGTGGAATTGAAGTAGCTCATCAAGTCAAGCGCTAAACCTCAATATGACTTTGTTAAAACCTTGTTTTGGGTAGAAATGATTTGATCTAAGGGGTTAGATCAAATGGAACTAATAATCAACACAACAACACTTTACTCAATGATAAATTGCTTGATCTTATAAAAGATTATAATATGGTAATCCTTGTCATAACATATGAACACCTATTCAATTGCAAATCAAGTAACAATAAAATGGAGAAAACATTCTTGACTTATCTTTTCCATGTCTTTAACAAATAAACAATTCCTACCATGAACCTCATGGTATTTCTTGAACTAAACTTGTGAATTTAACACCAACACAAGTTTATCATTAAACCATAGAGATGGGAGAGGTTTATACCCATCAAAGAAATAAGAAACAAACTCTAAATTATTAATACTTAAAAGTTGAGCAACTACATTGGGGGTATAATTAATACACTTTAAAGTTTATTACTAAATATGGTAAAACACAAGGACCTAAGTGCATAAAAGCCACACACTGTTATTTTAATCATAACTTATTAAATATGTGGAATATCACAAAACTAAATTCATTTACATTACGAATTATAGTTCAAACTATTTGAATAAAATTAACTATGAGTATTTTGAAACTCATATGGTCATTCCTTGGTGAAATCAAACATCACCATTCAAAATTGAGGTATAATCCATGCTTTTGACATTTTGATCGCAATTACAATATAAACACAATCACATATGATATAGTGACTCACCCACAAGCATAAAATCATTCACAAGATATTTAGTAACAAAAGCCACTTGGCCATCCCAAAAACAAATCAAATGAGAGGATAATACCCATGCCACATAGGATGGAAATATCTACATAGCTTGAATCCTAAGCTATGCCACCTCATGCTTAAAGGATTGCTATTGATGAGAGAATGACAACCAAGCACCTTACTCATCAAATCAAAGCAAGAGTCACCCACCTATGTGTCATGATACTAGAGCATGCCCAAGCCTATAAAAGGAACCCTCTACCTCATTCATCCCATCATCTTGTACCATGATACAAGCAAACCAAAGAGTTGGGCCACTCCATAATTTAGATAGGACCAAGATGAAGCAGCTAGGAGGTGGAGGCATACCACAAGATGCAGGTTTATCAGAATTCCTGAAGAACAAGCTTCAGAAGATAGCAAGGTAGAATTCTTAGGCAAACCACATATTTAGATAATCACATCATCATTCCTTGAGTAGAACCCTAGATTATAGTCTAAGTCCTTGTGGAGTGAGAGAGGTAATTGGTATAACCCTAATACATCTAGTGATACTTTGGGAAGCCCATACCATGCATGATCATCACCATTGGGTAATGATCATAAACCCTAAGAACTTTAAGAAAGAATCTAATAAGAATAAGTGGATCATGATAATGCCATGATCATGCTTTGGAGAAATATAGGAGAATAAACTATAATTTAAACCCTATATGCTAAGTAGATATCATTCACCACATGAAATTATAGGGAGATCACTAGTAAGCAAACCTAGGCTTATATCCCAATCTTAACTTGTGAATCACTTAGTGATCATAAGTAGAATCCTAGCACATCTATAGTTCATTCATTTCTCAATTAAAGAGCCTAAGAAAACCTTAGAGTCAAACTCTGTAATTTATATGGTGAGAAACCATCCATCCATATGACCAAAGTTAACTATAAAAAAAAACTATAACCAAGGTAGTTACTTTAATGATAAATTGAGGATAACAATAGAAATTAATTGGTAGAAGATAAAACCAATTCTCAAATCCTTAGTAATTAGAGAATCACATAAGACATGAATCAAGTAACCATCTTATCATGGTTAGGGGAGATTAAACCCTAATTAATACTCTAATGTGTCATCTCATTTCTACCACCTAGAGTTATATCTAAACCTTAGTTGGTGCATCATGGGGGTGATCACAACTAAAACCTAAGCTACAATTAAGTTCCAATCCATGTATCATTAGATAAATAACAATATAACCCTATAAGTGCACTCTAATTAAATCATGTGTTTAACTATGGAACATAAGATGAACCTAATGCTAAATCTTATAATTGAAACTATATGGGTGGCTATCAACCACTTATTTCCATATATCAAAACTAAACCATGATAAGAGTATTATTAACTCTAAGTATTTCAAGGTGACATTAAAATATCATGTAGAAAACAATCTGAATATTTTCAAAGGCTATTATTCAAATACATGTTCATATGGAGACTTAAACCACATACCAATACTAATTAATAAACAAATGTTATAGTATCATATTAAATTTGCAAATACACCACTCAAGAATTTGTAGTACCCTGAACTAATTCTTGTATGAATGAAATGAGCAAGACCTGCAAAATAGAAAATAATTCAAGTATGAATTCAAAACAGAATTCAAAACAAGAAATAAAAACAGAAATAAGAAAAGAGAGGAGAGAAATGGACTTACCTGGCCAGTAGAGCCCAGCAACGGAGCCCATGGTGAAGTCCAGCCACGCCTACTGGCCCAAGCCCAGCCACCATACCCCTTCGTCCCAAAAGATCAACTGAGGCTCGTCCTCATCTTCTCCTTCTCGCAGGAGCTCGACAGCACGATGGCGTGACTCCTTTCCCCTCGCCGCTGTCGACTTCTCCTTGCTCGGATGCGTGACGAGGCAGGTGATGGAGCCTATAAATACCCCAGGACAAACCCTAGCTCCCCATTTCTTCTTTTCCCTCCGATTTTCTTCTCAGACCGAAACCCTAGCTCGCGGCCATCCCTTCTCGCCGGCGATTGGAGTACTCCCGAGCCACGCCGTTGATGCCATCGACATCACCATCGTCTTCTTGTTCAGACCCGCGAGGAATCGGGTCGAGGACCTGGAGCGTCTTCGCCGAGCCCCGTCTCCGACCCGGCCACCATCACCGCCGTTGATTGCTACCACCATACGCCCCGCGGTCAAGCTCTCTGTGCTCCTGGTGAGCTACTCGTTCCACTGGTGCCCTCGGCCAGCTCAATTACGTTGTACATCATCGCCGCACCGAGAGCCTGTGAGCGCCGCCACTTCGCCTCGCCGTTGTTCATGCTCCGGCGACCATTAGGTAGCGGTGATAGCATCATCCGCTTCCCCATCGTGTGCTGAAGCCAGCGGTAGTCCCCAATCGTCCGGGGATGGCCCGAGTCGCCGGCACCGTCGTCGACTGCCCGCCGGCAGAGCTGCTCCCGCGCCACGTCCCGATTTTGACTTGGTCAGCCTCACGTGGCAGCCAACGTGGCATTGGCCCCACTGGTCAGTCACAAGGTAGCACTAGACCGGGTAGCTTTAGCGTTTCTGTTTATAATTTAAAATCTAGAAAAGAACTGAAACTTTGCCAAATTATATAAAATTCATTACAACTCCGAAAAATACAAATGAGATATCAAAATGATCCTAAAAATAAGATCTATCCAATAAAAATATAATATGAAATTTTTATTTTTAATAAAAATTCAATTATTTATTACTTGTTATTTAAGCCTTTAATTTTAATTCTAAATTTAATTAAAATTCAATAATTAGTAAAAAATTCCAAAATTAAATAAAAACCAGTAAATAAATAAAGAAAACATTAAAACTAATTTTCTTTATTTGTTATTTTGTTAAATCATTACTAGAGAGATTTAAACCCTGATTAAAAATTACCCTAATTATTAATTGTTTAAAATAATAAATGTCATATTCAATATTATTTTGAAGCTATTAATAACTTCAAATTAAAACAAAGTTATTAATCATAGAACTATATGGTAAATAGTAAACCCTAGTTCTATATGGGAGAAAACTAGAAACCTATCATTTCATGAGAAACCCTAAAACCCTAACTCCATTAGGAACCCTAGCTCCAATATTACATGTGAACCCTAAATTGCTTCTACCCTAAACCTAGGTTAGAACATGTGATCATGATACTTTCCTTTTCAAATCATAGAGCCATGATTAGCAACTAAAAACATACCTATGCCCACCTAAAATAATAGAGGCCCATCTCTAATACATTGGTATTACAGGTGTTCATGCTTAGCTGATCAGATAGGACCAACCCTAGATCCTATCTTCTGGGACACCAAGCTTAGTTATCCATGCTTAGCATCACACCAGTGTGATGAACCTCAGGAACAACTATGCCAAATTTTGAGCATTACCTAACCATATTCCACTAAACCCTACTAGTGATGGATACTTATCAACCATCCTATTTAGGAGTCAATTATTCCTTACTTAGTGAATCAAATAGCAAACCCTAGACAACCTCAATCCTAAATTGTAATACTTCTTATTACTTAAGAAGTATGTTCTTCAAAAGTTATTCTTTTGAAGAAAATAAAGAATAGTCATCAACCTTGCCTAATAGGACCTATAAAACCTAGCTAGCTATCACCAGCAAGATAAACCAACCTTAATAGAAACCATATATAAACAATTGCTTAGGATGCCAAGGCTTAACTCAACCTTGCAAGCCCTTGGTGTTGATGAAGCCAACCTTGTTTGGATCCATCTAATACTTACTCCAGAAACCAATTGGAACCATAGAAAACCATAGAACCCCACAAACCCAATTGTCATCCTTGTTCTTTATTAAAGAACATGTTCTTCAAAAGTTATTCTTTTGAAGAATATAATAAGTAATCATCAACCATGTACTATAGGACTTAAAATTGTCAACTGCTCTTTACTTATTATACAACTACTATTCCTGGGTGTGTATGATTGTTACTATCCATTTTACCATCTGCTTATGATTCTAAAATAACATAACCCTGAATAAGAACCTTGTTTGTGAATCACTCTAAAAGTGCAACACACCCTGAACTAATCATTACCACTCACTATTCCTAAATCATCGGGGTTAGGTCACGCTTAGAACGATTGCATCTCATACTTATGCATTATTGCATCCTTGCCAATCTTTTAAACATCGTCCTTACCTGACGATGATGCTATTTCAGAATTTGGAGTTATTGCGTATCGAAGACCTTGTCTGCATAATCTTGCAGTCAAGAAAGGCAAGTTCATCGCTTGCTCATGTCATTTGAGTATTTTTACCAAATTACTTGCAAAGTACTATGTTTATCACTATTGCATAAAAGCAAAACCACTATTTTCATAACTATGAATATGACTATGTGGTGGACAATGGAACCATGGATTGTGTTGATATGGTGGAGGTTCCATTGCAAGGGTTTATATCCATCTAGCATTAAACAACAAATGTCGTCCAATGATTCTTGTGTCGTATAACTCGTGTTCACCATAAGATCTGGAGTGGGACGGAGTAGCCAATTGTATTTCCACCTCTCGTACATCAACGGACGCGCTTTACCGGAGAACACTTGATTCCTAGGGTGCATTTGGTGGCTGGGGAAGCCTAAAGTCCCCACGGCTTTGTCCGTAGAACACTTGTAGCCCGAAGATCATTTGGTGGCTGGGGAAGCCTAAAGTCCCCACGGTATTGCGGTCTATGAGGGGTTGCATCTACCGGCGAAGGAGTTTGGTTCGATCCCAAACTGTCGTCGTGGTCGGGGTCCACCCGTAAGTGGGAATAATGGGACCGGCGAGGACCCAGGGTCGGGGATGCAACAAAGGGTGGGTGTGCGAGGTAGCGGAGGAATATGAACGGCTAGGACCTTATACCGGGCCTCACACCAAAGGAAGTGTGGACGGGAAATTGCCCGGTTGGCACCAAGGTTAAGATCTCTTATGGGTAAAGAAACACACCTCTGCAGAGTGTAACGAATCGTGACCAGTCACTCCTGTTCCGGGTTTGGAACTGCGAACGCTGCTGAAAGGAACTCCATGAAGTTCTAGTCAACCGGTGAAGGCTGACGGACATAGCTCTTCGAATAAAAGCAACCTTTTGAAGAAATGTTTACAAAAACTTGCATTGCCTATGACTTTCTGGTCTATGGCTGTAGCTAGTGCATTAAACACCTCTTTCCTAAAATGAACTTGTTGAGTACGCTCTACTCATCCCACTTAAATCCCCTGCTTAGGTATGGAGGCATCAAAGGAGGATCTACAGTGCAACTCGAAGGCCGAGGAGTCAACAACTACTTCAAGAGACAGGACCATGTCAGGAGAGTCAGATACCACATTCAACAAGGAGAAAACCTAGATTAGCAATAGAAAGGAACTAGCTTCCTAAACCTAGCTCCTATTTAGCTAGATTCTATTCTTATCCTCTATAGCTAGTTAAATACTCTTCAAATAGAGTTTGTGACAGGATTAGACTACGAGTCGTTCTTCGGAGTTTATTTGCAGTTTACCTCATTGTAAAGTAGGAGGTATGATGATCTTATGTAACAGAGTCCGTGTGTAAGTCTATAGACATGCCTTGGACCCGCATATGTTTCGTTGTACCACTCTGAGCGATATAATACTAGTGGAACGGTGTTTCATTGGTGTTATATCAGACTTGCATACTACACCATGCAGTGGTATGCCGGGTCACCACAGCAAGCCACCCTCGAGAGACGTTTATCTGCGGCAGACCGATCCAGTGAACGACGAAGAGGTTCGCAAGGAAGCGCTTCTCGAAGTACTCATGGGTAGGCAAGCACCGATCAAGGCTATCCAGGCTCTCGGAAGATGACGCTAGAGAAATAACGTCGAACCTAACCAAGTACTTTATGACCATGGACACCGCGGGATGCACGGTCGCACGTTGCGAGCAAATGTACCTAGCTGCGTACACTCATCAACCAGCGCAGAAGGATCCATGGCTCAAGCTCACCGAGGCGCCCTGGAAAGTCTCGCGATATTAGGAGATAACCTAGTTCCACAAGGAAAAACCACGTTGTGCTAGTGGTTCAAAGCACCGTGCGAGAGACGCTCGGGATGAAATCACCCAGAGCAGGATCGACAAAGCAAGGCGACGACGTGCTGCTAGAGAGGAGGATGACAGCGATTCTTCGGATGAGAATCAGGAGTACGACGGCGAACTTAGGGGAGCCGACTGTTTAAGCTACAAAATCCGCGAGGCGATGCCACCCAAAAGTTCAAGCCTACCCCTACCGACGCTGCCAAATACGATGGGCAGCAGGAGCCAAGATCTTGGATAGACGACTACCGCAGACCGTGATCTCTGCATAAGGGGAACCAGATAGCAGCAATGCAATGCTTGCAGCTTTACTCAAAGGACTCAGCGCGAGCCTGGCTAAGGGGGCTTCCAAGGGTTCCATCAAATCATGGGATGATCTAGATGCCTTCACGCCAATTTCCAGGCAACATACAAGAGACCCGCGGGATTGAAGAGTTACGCAACCGCCAAGAAGCAGAGGGAGTCGATGCGCCATACATCGGGAGATTCACCAAACTCCTAAACGCCGCCGAAGATGTATCCGTCGACGTAGCAATCGACGCTCAGCGATGGCGTCCGACGAAAGCTACATAGAAGAACTGGACAAGAAGCCAAAAACCATAACCAAGTTAATGGAAATTGCCAACAGCTGGGCTGATGGTGAGGACAACGTGCGAAGGCCGCGGCAACGCAGCGATGACGAAGATGACGACCAGCCGAAGCAGACTCGGGTCGAAGATCGCCACAAGAGAAGGAAGAACCGCAACTATGACGACAACAACCTGGTAGCCGGGATACTCCGATCGGCAGGACGATCGATATGAACAGAAGAGACGATCGACAGGACGGCAATCGGAATAACTCGAAACCGTGGCAACTACAAACCACGGCAGCAGAGGACGCCCGAATTGCCCTATGCCGAGCAGATCAATGCCCCCGTTATCTGCACTCTATGTCGATTCTAAGGACGGCAAAACGCCACCTGCTCAGTGGACTGCCGGCGTTCATCGACATGCACAAACTCATCCAGCAGGCAGCCACAACCACCACCACCACCTCCACCACCTCCACCGCAGCCCATCCGTTCCCACCACCACGTGGGCAGATGAGCATGATCCATAAGACAGGTGTCTCAAGAAGAGAAATGAAGAAGCTCACCCGAGAGATTAATTTGGCCGAAAGCATCATGGCAAACATCCCGAGTATGTCGAGTGGTCCTCTCAGAACATTACGTTCAGTCGAGCAGATCACCCGATGACCATACCAAAACCAGGACACGCCGCCTTAGTAGTCGAGGCACAAATCGGGGGATTCAAAATGAGCAAAGTCTTTATGGATGGTGGAAGCGGGTTAAACCTGATATTCGTCGACACAATCAAAAGCATGGGGATCACAATGAGGATGCTAGAAGAAACAGACACTTGCTTCCATGGGATCCTTCCAATCGCACCGGGCTACTCTCTTGGCAAAGTTTACCTGAACGTTGTCTTTGGCAAGACCGATAATTTCAGGAAGGAAAAGATCGAGTTTGAAGTAGTGAACTGGGAGTCACAGACACGCTATACTCGAAGACCAGCTTATGCCAAGTTCATGGCTGTGCCGCACTACGCATACCTTAAGCTGAAAATGCCTGGGAACAACGGGACAAACATCACAATCTATGGAAGTTTCTCACGCTCGGACAATTGTGATCGCGATTTTCAGAGGATTGCTGCGAAGTTTGGGTTCAAGCAAGAAATCATCAATCCGCCACCTAAGCTGTCGATACGTGAAATTAAGGAGGAGAAGCAGGTCAGGGAAACCAAGAAGAAGCCAACCGACCTTGCTCTTAGAAGCTTCGGCAGCAGAAACTTCTCAGTGATGGCAAAGCAGGAAGAACCAGGCATGCTGCGTATTTTTTAGTTTCAAGGACCTTCCGGACGTTAAATGGACCCAAACCTTTTGCCATGTCATTTTTTGGTAAAAGCCAGAGGATGAGAAGAAGTGCATGAGGAGGCCAACGAGACGCCTAGTGGGGACCATGGCACGGTTGCCCCTTTGGCCACGCCATGGGGGCCCACGGCCGCCTCGTGGCACCTTTCGCCTCGGTTTTGATGCCCACACCATGCAAATATAGCCCACGGCAGAAGATCAGCAGTTTGCAAGAAAAGCCTCTACGAGTGCTAAAGAATAGAAAACAAGGATGCTAATCCTTCTCTCTGCTTATAGATGCCTTTACTAGAAAGCCAGAAATAGCAAGAGCTCGGAACATATAAACACAACCCACGTTCGATATTTCACTTATGGAAATATCAAAGAACAACGGGCTCATCGGCAGAATCACTACACCCGAAATATTCGGGAGTGCCTGTCGAAACATACATCGGTTGAAAGCAAAGTTGCACATACAACGGGTTTTAGCAAGACCTGCAACACGAGCTGATCACTCACACAATTTGCTGACCAACGAATATGAAAAACGTTTTAACGAGCAATTAAAATTTGTTCCTTCAAAATTTGCCAACGGCATCAACACGGTAAAAGTACATATACATGTATCTACCGAATATACAGCTTCGGCTAAACAATCATAACTCTTGGATAAAGTAGCCAAAATAGCCTATTTACAAAGTAACATCAATCCCTGAATTCACCCTTGAAGAGTTTCTCTTTCTTCAGGTACCTTTGAATCCTTTTCGAGTCTGTCGACAATTATATTGGCGGGCAGCAACACTTTCGGATATAGAATCTCCAAGTCACCAACCGCGTTGGCGATAGCAAGCAGATTTGCTGAAGGGTAACGTGCAAGCACAAGGGCAAGTGTAAACCTGGCCCCTGCGAAAACTTGAGCTCGCACCAAGTCTCGAATCTTCTTGGCATTTCCAAACTCGCACATCGAGTCGTTAGCAGTAGGAGGAATTGCGTTAAAGAAACATCGTTCTCCAAACTACCCTCATGATTTTGTAGCACTTGTCAAGAAATGGTAATTGTTGAACCCTGCCTCGAAATTAAAGCCATGTACCCGGCTCTTCAATCGTTTCCGCCAAAATCTTCGGCTGATGACAACAAGTTAAAGCATGTACACGCTTTCGTGAATCCGCTTGTTCTCTTCCGCACGGTTCAGAGAAGAGCTATGACTGGCAAAGGAATCAATAGAGGATCAGACAAGGCGCTGTTGATAAAAGAGTGCAAGGATAAAGAAACTTACAGTTCAAACTCTCCGTAGCTTTATGCAGTTCAGTAAGAGCGTACCGCTCCACGTCGGCTGCAATCTCGCTCTTCTTATTAACAATAGCGGCTAAGGCATAAGTGCTGCGCAGGTCCTTTTCCATCTGAGTGATCCGATCCTTCATGCGCTGGATTCGATCACTTTCAGGAAGAGCACCCGAAGATTCATCGACAAACGAGGGCACTGGGAAAACCTACGGGAAACAGCGTTAAAAGGGGTGACGGATCGGACCAATTTGAGCATCCGAAGTAACTCCCATCGGGAGAAGTGCAAGTAAAAACATTATAACAAAGGTATAGTAGCAACATTGCCAGCACGGAGTTTATTACAAAACATAAGTTCTTTGGCGAATCATCGTTTCACATCGAATCAAAAGAAAAACTTGTTACAAAAAGTCAAAGGGCTTGAGTTTGGGATGATAGACTTGGTCCAGCCGGTGTTTTCTTCGATGAAACCAGGTCAAGGAGCTGGCGTGCGCATTGAACAGCCGATGTTGTAAAGATGCTTAAATCAATAAACCGCCCATCCTGATCCTTCGGTAGTTCCCTAGACATCTTCTTGATATCGGCCTTGAAGCCATGACCCATCATAAGTTGGAAGGCTAGGAGGGCACCATAAGTACGCGAAGTACGTTTGAATACCTCGATAACCTCCTTGGTGTCGACTCGCGGCGTCAATTAGCTGCCCCAAAGTCTTGTCTTGACTAATCTTGGGGAAGATCATCGAGTGCATCCGCGCCAGCGCACCCTTTCCTTTTTCAAGAAGCTCCCGCGTAAGCTGGTGGGAGGCGAGAATCATCGACACGCCATTCGCAGGGGAGTTATCTGGAACTTTGTCCAAGGCATCAGCGGGGATATTGGCACTCTGCAAAAGAATAGAATGGAAAGGATCATTAACAGAAGATCGAATTTGTAAAACACGATAATCGATAGGGAAGTATAAAGAGATTACCAAGCAAAGCCAAGAAGATTGGCGAAGGAGTTCATCTTTGTCGGCTGCTTGAGCTTCGGCAGCTAGCCTTGACGCCTCTTCCTCCTTCAGCTTTTCTTTCAGCTTGCCCAGTTCCTCCTTCAGGGAGTCGATTTCTCGGTGAGCTTCAGCAGCTATCTTGATTGCGCCGTCCAACTTCGAGGAAGAGGACTTAACTTCCTTTTGCAGTCGAACCTTGTCCGCTTCCAGAAAAGTAAACTGGGAAGCGAAGGCCTCCAACGAGGAAATAACACCTCGAAGGTCCTTTGAGGAAAAAGGATGTTTTGCAAAGAATCATTAGACAAGGCACATACCAAGAAATTCGTGTTCTACTAAAAAGGGCTTACAGAAAGAGTCATGGTGGCGGAAACATCCTTCCCCTTGGAGAGGGAAGAAGCAGTCGAAGCCTGAGCCGCGGGAGCTGCCTTAGGAGCTGAAGCTTCGGAAGCTGCAACAGCCGGCGGAGCAGCATCAGATTTGGCTTTCTTAGACGGAGGCTCATCGAAACCTTCTTCGCTACAAAAAGGAAATGATCGACAGAAGTTATGAAAAGAATGCGAGAAATGAGGGGACAAAATATGACAAAAAGAAAGAAGGTACTTACAAATCGAGGAGATCATCTTCGTCGGCAAAGCCGCCGATTGATCTCTTCACGGGTGAAGCCTTGGTCTCCTCCACTGTTGCATTAACAAAGGCATCATGATCAGCGTCATCATCACGCACTGATCCCTCTGTGTCGTGAGCGTCATCGGCTGGGGGAGGAAGATCGGTGTGAACAGTTTCAGAATCTATCGGATCATCATGATCGCTCTCTGGGTCTATATGCTCGACAGTGTGAAAATCAACGGGTACTGAGGAGCCTCTCCCCTCAGAAGTATCGTTTGGCAATCATGCAAATTCCCAGAGACTATGGGAACCTGTCAAAAAGAAAAACAAATAAGAACAATGGTAATTATGTTAACTAAGTAAGAGAAGCATAGTAAGAATTCAAAAGGGAAAGTTACCTCTGGCGGTGGATGTTCGGCATCAAGAGGAGAGAAAGAAGATATCAATGGGATCGAGTCTTCCTGACTAAAGAAAGTAAGGCGACGGACTTCATCAAGCAGTTCTTTTTCCGACGCAGCATTAATCTTGGTTTCATCCTTTGGACCCGAATACAACCACATCGGACGCTCTGCCATGATCGGTTGGACTCGACGTTTTAGGAACACCGCTGCCACCTCTGTGCCAACCATAGTTTGGCCATCGGCCTCTTTGATTCGAAGAAATTTGGCAAATAATTCATCGGCTGCTACTCTTTCGTTGGGAGAGAGAATGTTCTTTCAGGAATTCTTAGGCTTGGCTTCAAGGATGTCGGCAAAGCAAGGAAGTTGGGATTCGGGTGACAAGGAATCCTTGACATAAAACCATTTCAGCCTCCACCCTTGCACAGATTCTCTCATTGGGAAATTGAAACAATTAATCTCCGAGCGAGCCACAAACCCCACTCCTCCGGTGACGATACCCACTATTGTACCGCTTTACGTAGAAGATCTTTTTCCACAATCCAAAATGAGGCTTGATGCCCAAAAACGCCCCGCAGAGGGTAATGAACACGGCGACGTGAAGAATCGAGTTAGGGGTGAGTTGCCACAGTTGGATTTCGTAAGTCCGCAGAAGATGAAGGAGGAACCCATGAACGGGAAGCGAAAGACCCCGATATAGGAACGACAAGAACATCACGGTAAAGCCAGCAGGAGGATTGGGCCGAGAAATCGCACCTGGAAAATCACATTCCCCTCGTCGGGGGAGATTAATCCCAGGCTTCGTGATCTCGTCGCGCTTGGTGATGGTCGACGCTATCCAATCTCCAGGCTTGGCTATCAAGCTCGGCGGCGCCGGTGGCACCGGAGCCGGGGAGGAGCGCTTGAGCGCCCTCCTCCTAAGAATCGAGGAGGATTTAGCGGCGGCGCTCCGCTAGTGGAGCTGGCGGCGTGGTAAGGCTCTTCTTCTTCACCATCGCGAGATCTAGGGAGGATCGGAAAAGCGGTGGTGGCGGCGCGCAGTTGTGGAAGGAAGGAAGAATAAGAAGGCGAGAGAGATTATGGCAAGACCGGAAAGGATAAGAGATTTTTGTTCTTTGAAGATTTTAAGAGGAGGGAGAACTTGAGGGCTGCGTGGGCACGTGTCATTGTTGCCAGTTCTTTAAGTGGTCCTTTTCGTTAAAGATTGCGGAAATTGAGGAGGCATCTTGTGAATCGAGCAAGAAAGCCGGATGTTGCTTAAAAACGAGGCTAGACAGAGAAAGAATAGGCCCAGCGGGTCGTGTCCTGTCAGTCAAAATCAAGATATCAGCAAAACGTCATCAATGACGTCATGAGAAATGTTTGAAGCGTTCGAAGGAATAAAAGAAAGTATCGGATAGTGAACTTGAGTCTATGCGTAGATTGCAGAGCATTCACGCTTAGACTCGGGGGCTACTCCCATCGGGAGCATTGACGCGCACCCGATAAAAAGAAGACGCGCATTCGAAAGAATGAGGACTCGAAGATATATTTAAAGAGAAGGATGGAATGTTCAACTTAAGTCTGCACCCGAACATAAAGCGTTCGTGTCCAGACTCGGGGGCTACTCCCATCGGGAGCACTGACTGTGCACCCGATAAAACTTTTTTGCACTCCAGGATCATGCCCGGGGACTTCTGTGTAGAGTAACGTTGTTTTGCCATCGGTAGTTAACCAACAAAAGTTGGGCACGTTACTCATCATCCCTTGCATAAGGAAAATATATCGGATGATCTACGAAGACTTGCAGAAAAACTTCGGCAGAACGAAACGTTCGAGTGGTACAACTTGAGTCTACGCACGGATTGCAAGCATCCGTACCTAGACTCGGGGGCTACTCCCATCGGGAGCGCTGACGCGCACCCGACTGAAGAAGGACAAGAACAATCAAGAAAAAGGATATTAGAAGGAGCCATGCTTTAGTCTCTACCCGAACTATCTTCGGCTAGACACTCGGGCACTGACGTGCACGTGGCCTTCGGGTAACCGGGCTAGAGATGAACATGTCCGTTGGGAACCCCAAGTGGAAGGTATGATGACAAAAGAAGTTCCCCCGCATGAAACCAAGGTTATCGAACCAGTAGGGAGCCAAGAAGCACGTTGAAGGTTGATGGTGGCGAATGTGATGCGCGCAACACCAGGGATTCGCGCCAACGTGAACCGCACAACACATCTAAAGTACTTTGCCCCAACGAAATGGTGAGGTTGTCAATCTCACCGGCTTGTCAGAACAAAGGATTAACCGTATTGTGTGGAAGATGATTGTTTGCGAAGAAAACAATAAAGAACAATTGCATTAGATTGTATATGTAAAGAATAGGACCTGGGTCCATAATTCACTAGAGGTGTCTCTCCCATAAGATAAAAGCATGTTGGGTGAACAAATTACAATCAATTGACAAATAGAAAGGGCATAACAATGCATATACATGATATGATAAATATAGTGAGATTTAATCAGAGCATTACACAAAGTACATAGACCGCCATCCAAGATGCATCTATGCCTAAAAAGTCCACCTTCAAGTTATCATCCGAACCCCTTCAAGTATTAAGTTGCAAAGCAAAGCAATTGCATTAAGTATGAATGTAATCAACAACTACATCCTTAGACATAGCATCAATGTTTTATCCCTAGTGGCAACAAGACATCCACAACCTTAGAACTTTCTGTCACTGTCCAGATTTAATGGAGGCATGAACCCACTATCGAGCATAAATACTCCTCTTGGAGTTAAGAGCAAAACTTGGCCGAGCCTCTACTAATAACGGAGAGCATGCAAGATCATAAACAACACATAGGTAATAGATTGATAATCACCATAACATAGTATTCTCTATCCATCGGATCCCTACAAACACAACATATAGTATTACGATAGATGATCTTGATCATGTTAGGCAGCTCACAAGATCCAACAATGAAGCACAATTAGGAGAAGACGACCATCTAGCCATCGCTATGGACCCATAGTCCAGTGGGTGAACTACTCACTCATCACTCCAGGCGATCATGGCGATGAAGAGTCTCCTGGGAGATGATTCCCTCTCCGCAGGTGCCGAAGGCGATCTCGAATCCCCCAAGATGGGATTACGCGGCGGCTCTCGGAAGGCTTCCGTATCGGGCTCTGCACAGGGCTCACACGAAGACTTTAAGTAGGCGAAGGGCAACGCGGGCCACACGAGGGCCCCACACGCTAGGGCCGCGCGGCCAGGGCCTGGGCCGGCCTAGTGTGGCGGCGCCTCGTGCCCCACTTCCTTTCCCCCTCGTTCTGGAAGCTTCGTGCAAAAATAGGACCCTGGCGTTGATTTCGTCCAATTCCGAGAATATTTCCTTCCTAGGATTTCGGAAACCAAACAGAAAAAACAGCAACTGGCGCTTTCGCATCTTGTTAATAGGTTAGTGATACGCGTAGATGCACACGTCCGTTGGGAACCCAAGTGGAAGGTATGAAGCAAGTTTCCCTCAAGATGAAACCAAGGTTTAATCGAACGTAGGAGCCAAGAAGGCTGAAGGTTGATGGTGGCAAATGTGATGCGGCGCAACAACAGGGATTCCGCGCCAACGTGGAACCGCACAACACAACTCAAAGTACTTTGCCCCAACGAAATGCTGAGGTTGTCAATCTCACCGGCTTGTCAGAATAAAGGATTAACCGTATTGTGTGGAAGATGATTGTTTGCAAGAAAACAAGAAACAAGTATTACAGAGATTGTATGCGATGTAAAGAATAGGACCGGGGTCCACAGCTCACTTAGAGGTGTCTCTCCCATAAGATAAAAGCATGTTGGGTGAACAAATTACAAATGGGCAATTGACAAATAGAGAAGGGCATAACAATGCATATACATGATATGATAAATATAGTGAGATTTAATCCGGCATTACGACAAAGTACATAGACCGCCATCCAATCGCATCTATGCCTAAAAAGTCCACCTTCAGTTATCGTCCAACCCCATCTGCATTAAGTTGCAAAGCAACGACAATTGCATTAAGTATGGTGCGTAATGTAATCAACAACTACATCCTTAGACATAGCATCAATGTTTTATCCTAGTGGCAACAGCACAACACAACCTTAGAACCTACTGTCACGATCCCAGTGTCAATGAAGGCATGAACCCACTATCGAGCATAAATACTCCCTCTTGGAGTTAAGAGCAAAAACTTGGCCAGAGCCTCTACTAATAACGGAGAGCATGCAAGATCATAAACAACACATAAACAATAGATTGATAATCACCATAACATAGTATTCTCTATCCATCGATCCCGACAAACACAACATATAGTATTACGATAGATGATCTTGATCATGTTAGGCGTCCAAGATCCAACAATGAAGCACAATTAGGAGAAGTTCACATCTAGTTGCCGCTATGGACCCATAGTCCAGGGGTGAACTACCCACTCATCTAGGCGATCATGGCGATGAAGAGTCCTCCGAGATGAATCTCTCTGCAGGGAGGCGAGGCGATCTCCCGAATCCCCCGAGATGGGACGCGGCGCGCGTCTCGGGAAGGTTTTCCGTATCGTGGTTCTTGATGGGCTCTGCGATGGAGGCTTTAAGAGCAGGCAGGGCAGGTCAAGAGGCGGCGCGAGGGCCACACACAGCCGGCGCGCTGGGCCCGCCGCGCGCCATGGTGTGGCCACCTGGCCCCACTCTCCTTCCTCGGTCTTCCGAAGCTCCGTGCAAAAATAGGACCCTGGGTTGATTTCATCCAATTCCGAGAATATTTTCTTAGGATTTCAAAACCAAAAACAGCAGAAAATGGCAACTGGCTCTTCGGCGTTAATAGGTTAGTTCCAAAAATGCGTAAATACGACATATATAATGTGCATAAAACATGTAGGTATCATCAATAAAGTAGCATGGAACATAAGAAATTATCGATACGTTGACGACGCATCATGAGTTTGCTCTCGTCCAGGTAAAACGATAACAAAGATAATTTCTAAAGTGACATGCCATCATAATCTTGATCATACTATTTGTAAACATATGTAATGAATGCAGCGATCAAAACAAAAGTAATGACATGAGTAAACAAGTGAATCATATAGCAAAGACTTTTCATGAATAGTACTTCAAGACAAGCATCAATAAGTCTTGCATAAGAGTTAACTCATAAAGCAATAAATCAAAGTAAAGGAATTGAAGCAACACAAAGGAAGATTAAGTTTCAGCGGTTGCTTTCAACTTATAACATGTATATCTCATGGATATTGTCAACATAAAGTAATATAACAAGTGCAATATGCAAGTATGTAGGAATCAATGCATACCACAAGTGTTTGCTTCTTAAGGTGGAGGGAGATAGGTAAACTGACTCAACAATAAAAGTAAAAGAAAGGTCCTTCAAAGAGGAAAGCATCGATTGCGTATTTGTGCTAGAGCTTTTATTTTGAAAACATGAAACAATTTTGTCAACGGTAGTAATAAAGCATATGAGTTATGTAAATTATATCTTACAAGTTGCAAGCCTCATGCATAGTATACTAATAGTGCCCGCACCTTGTCCTACTACTTAGCTTGGACTACCGGATCTTTGCATGCCATGTTTCAACCAAGTGTCACAAAGTGTACCTCCATGCCGCCCGTACAAAGGTCTAAGGAGAAAGCTCGCATTTTGGATTTCTCGCTTGATTATTCTCAACTTAGACATCCATACCGGGACAACATGGACAACAGATAATGGACTCCTTAAATGCATAAGCATGTAGCAACAATTATTATTCTCATATGAGATTGAGGATATATGTCCAAATCGAAACTTCGACCATGATTCATGGCTTTAGTTAGCGGCCCAATGTTCTTCTAACAATTTTGCATGCTCCAACCACTAAGGTGATAGATCCTTCGGACAAGACGGACATGCATAGCAACTCACATGATATTCATCAATAGTTGATGGCGTTCCCCAAGCATGGTTATCGCACAACAGCAACTTAATAAAAGATAAAGTGCATAAGTACATATTCAATACTACGATAGTTTTTAAAGCTATTTTGTCCCATGAGCTATATATTGCAAAGGTGAATGATGGAATTTTAAAGGTAGAACTCAAGCAATTTACTTTGGAATGGATGAGAAATACCATGTAGTAGGTAGGTATGGTAGACACAAATGACATAGTAGTTGGCTCAAGGATTTTGGATGCATGAGAAGTATTCCTCTCGATACAAGGTTTAGGCTAGCAAGGTTATTTGAAGCAAATCAAGGATGAACTGTGCAGCAAAACTCACATAAAAGACATATTGTAAACATTATAAGACTCTACACCGTCCTCCTTGTTGTTCAAAACTCAATATTAGATATTATCTAGACCTTAGAGAGACCAAATATGCAAATCAAATTTTAGCAAGCTCTATGTATTTCTTCATTAATGGGTGCAAAGCATATGATGCAAGAGCTTAAACATGAGCACAACAATTGCCAAGTATCACATTATCCAAGACATTTTAGAATTACTACATGTAGCATTTTCCAATTCCAACCATATAACAATTTAACAAAGAAGAAACTTCGCCTTGAACATTATGAGTAAAGCCTAAGGACATATTTGTCCATATGCAACAGCGGAGTGTGTCTCTCTCCCACAAAGTGAATGTTAGGATCCATTTTATTCAAACAAAAACAAAAACAAAAACAAACCGACGCTCCAAGCAAAGAACACAAGATGTGACCATAAAAATATAGTTTCAGGGGAGGAACCTGGATGATGTTGTCGATGAAGAAGGGAATGCCTTGGGCATCCCTGCTTAGACGCTTGAGTCTTCTTAATATGCAGGGTGAACCACGGGGCATCCCCAAGCTTAGAGCTTTCACTCCTCTTGATCATATATATCATACTCCTCTGACCCTTGAAAACTTCCTTCACACCAAACTTCAAGCAAACTCATTAGAGGGTTAGTAACAATTAATAATTCACATTCTAGAGGTGACACAAAAATTCTTACACTTCTGGACATTGCATAAAGCTACCTGGACATTAATGGATCAAAGAAATGAATCCAACATAGCAAAAGAGGCAATGCTAATAAAAGGCGTAATCTGTCAAAAATAACAATCCGTAAAGACGAATTTAAAGATGGCACCCACTTGCTAAATGGAAAAACTCAAAACTAATGAAAGGCGTACATATCCGAGGATCACGCTCGTAAATTGGAAGATTTTTTAGAATTTTCAAGAGGCTCGTGCTCAGATTGGATGCATAAAGAATGCTGTTTCTGAATGATCCCAAATATAACATCAACTTTGACATAGAAACTTTACTTGGCACAAAAACATGATAAGGAGAGGTTGCTACAGTAGTAAACAACTTCCAAGACTCAAATATAAAACAAAGTACTGTAGTAAAAACATGGGTTGTCTCCATAAGCGCTTTTCTTTAACGCCTTTCAAAAAAAAAAGTGCAAATCAAGTAACATCAAGAGTAGAAGCATCAACATCATAACTTGTTCTAATAATAGAATCAAAAGGCAACTTCATTCTCTCTAGGAAGTGTTCCATACCTTTCTTGAGAGGAAATTGATATTTAATATTACCTTCCTCATATCAATAACAAGACTAACCAGTTCGAAGAAAAGGTCTTCCAAATACAATAGGACAAGATGCATTGCATTCGATATCCAAAACAACAAAATCAACGGGGACAAGGTTATTGTTAACCGTAATGTGCACATTATCAATCCTCCCCAAAGGTTTCTTTTTAACATTATCGGCAAGATTAACATCCAAATAACAATTCTTCAATGGTGGCAAGTCAAGCATATCATAAATCTTTTTAGGCATAACAAATACTTGCACCAAGATCACATAAAGCATTACATTCAAAGTCATTGAATTTCATTTTAATGATGGGCTCCCAACCATCTTCTAACTTTCTAGGAATAGAAGTTTCAAGTTTTAGTTTCTCTTCTCTAGCTTTTATGAGAGCATTTGTAATATGTTTTGTAAAGGCTAAATTTATAGTACTAGCATTAGACTTTTAGCAAGTTTTTGTAAGAACTTTATAACTTCAGAGATGTGACAATCATCAAAATCTAAATCATTATGAGCTACAACAATGGGATCATTGTTCCCAAGGTTGGAAAAAATTTCAGTTTTATCACAAGCGCTTCAACAGTTTTAGCAATTTCAGGCAGTTTTGTTCGCTTTGCACTAGGAGTAGAAACATTGCAACACCAATTATTTTACCATTGATAGTAGGAGGTGCAGCAACATGTGAAGAATTAGCATTACTAGTTGTGGTAATAGTCCAAACTTTAGCTACATTATTCTCTTTAGCTAGTTTTTCATTTTCTTCTCTATCCCACCTAGCACGCAATTCAGCCATTAATCTTATATTATCATTAATTCTAACTTGGATGGCATTTGCTGTAGTAGTAATCTTATTATCAATATCATTATTGGGCATAACTTTCAATTTTAAAAGATTAACATCAGAGGCAAGTCTATCAACTCTAGAAGCAATAATATCAATTTTATCAAGCTTTTCCTCAACAGATTTGTTAAAAGCAGTTTGTGTACTAATAAATTCTTTAAGCATGGCTTCAAGACCAGAGGGTACACTCCTATTATTGTTGTAAGAATTCCCATAAGAATTACCATAACCATTACCATTAACAGAAGGATATGGCCTATAGTTATTACCAGAGTTGTTCCTATAAGCATTGTTGTTGAAATTATTATTTTTAATGAAATTCACATCAACATTTTCTTCTTGAGCAACCAATGAAGCTAAAGGAACATTATTTGGATCAACATTAGATCTACCATTCACAAGCATAGACATAATCACATCAATCTTATCACTCAAGGAAGAGGTTTCTTCAACAGAATTTACCTTCTTACCTTGTGGAGCTCTTTCGTGTGCCATTCAGAGTAATTTATCATCATATCATCAAGAAGTTTGTAGCCGCCCCAATGTGATGGACATAAAGGTACCTCCAGCAGCTGAATCCAATAAATTCGGGAAGAAAAATTTAGTCCTGCATAGAAGGTTTGGATGATCATCCAAGTAGTCAGTCCATGGGTTGGGCAATTTACCAAAGTTTTCATTCTCTCCCATGCTTGAGCAACATGTTCAGTATCTAATTGCTTAAAATTCATTATACTTCTCAAAGATATAATTTTAGCGGGATAATATCTACCAATAAAAGCATCCTTACATTTAGTCCATGAATCAATACTATTCTTAGGCAAAGATAGCAACCAATCTTTAGCTTCCTCTTAATGAGAAAGGAAACACTTTCAATTTAATAATATCACCATCTACATCCTTATACTTTTGCATTTCACAAAGTTCAACAAAATTATTGAGATGTGCAGCAGCATCATCGTAACTAACACCAGAAAATTGATCTCTCATGACAAGATTTAGTAAAGCAGGTTTAATTTCAAAGAATTCTAGCTGTAGTAGCAATGGAAATAGGAAATATTATTTATTTGCATCTGTGAAGTCACACAACTTGGTATTTTCAGGGGTATTCATTTTAGCAACAGAAATAAAACAAACTAGATAAAGTAAATGCAAGTAACTAATTTTTTTGTGTTTTTGATATAGTGAGCAAGACAATAAATAAAGTAAAGCTAGCAACTATTTTTTTGTTTTGTTTAGGTGCAGCAAACAAAGTAGTAAATAAAATAAAGCAAGACAAAAACAAAGTAAAGAGATTGAGAAGTGGAGACTCCCCTTGCAGCGTGTCTTGATCTAGGCAAGGCGCCAAAATTTAGCTTGATACGCGTAGATGCACACGTCCGTTGGGAACCCCAAGTGGAAGGTATGATGCGATAGAAGCAAGTTTCCCTCAGATGAAACCAAGGTTTAATCGAACCAAGAGGAGCCAAGAAGCACGTTGAAGGTTGATGGTGGCGAAATGTGATGCGGCGCACAACAGGATTCCGGCGCCAACGTGGAACTGCACAACACAACAAAAGTACTTTGCCCCAACGAAACAGTGAGGTTGTCAATCTCACCGGCTTGCTGTAACAAAGGATTAACCGTATTGTGTGGAAGATGATTGTTTGCAAGAAAACAGTAAAACAAGTATTAGTAGATTGTATGCGATGTAAAGAATAGGACCGGGTCCACAGTCACTAGAGGTGTCTCTCCCATAAGATAAAAGCATGTTGGGTGAACAAATTACAATGGCAATTGACAAATAGAGAAGGGCATAACAATGCATATACATGATATGATAAATATAGTGAGATTTAATGGGCATTACGACAAAGTACATAGACCGCCATCCAACCGCATCTATGCCTAAAAAGTCCACCTTCAAAGTTATCGTCCGAACCCCATTCAGTATTAAGTTGCAAAGCAACATACAATTGCATTAAGTATGGTGCGTAATGTAATCAACAACTACATCCTTAGACATAGCATCAATGTTTTATCCCTAGTGGCAACAGCACAACACAACCTTAGAACCTACTGTCACGATCCCAGTGTCAATGAAGGCATGAACCCACTATCGAGCATAAATACCCTCTTGGAGTTAAGAGCAAAAACTTGGCCAGAGCCTCTACTAATAACGGAGAGCATGCAAGATCATAAACAACACATAAACAATAGATTGATAATCACCATAACATAGTATTCTCTATCCATCGGATCCCGACAAACACAACATATAGTATTACAGATAGATGATCTTGATCATGTTAGCAGCTCACAAGATCCAACAATGAAGCACAATTAGGAGAAGACGACCATCTAGCTACTGCTATGGACCCATAGTCCAGGGGTGAACTACTCACTCATCACTCCTGACCATCATGGCGATGAAGAGTCCTCCGGAGATGAATCCCCTCTCCAGGGTGCCGTAGGCGATCTCCGAATCCCGAGATGGGATTCCGGGCGGCGGCGTCGGAAGGTTTTCCGACGTGGCTCTCGATGGGGATTTCGCGACTGAGGCTTTAAGTAGGCGAAAGGGCAGGGAGGCAGAGGGCCCACACCACAGGCCGGCGCGCGTGGCCTGGCCGCGCCTATGGTGTGGCCCCTCGTGGCCCCACTTCCTTCCCTCTTCGGTCGGGAAGCTCCGTGCAAAAATAGGACCCCGGGCGGTGATTTCGTCCAATTCCGAGAATATTTCCTTACTAGGATTTCAAAAACCAAAAAACAGAAAACAGCAACTGGCTCTTCGGCATCTTGTTAATAGGTTAGTTCCGTAAAATGCGTAAATACGATATATAATGTGCATAAAACATGTAGGTATCATCAATAAAGTAGCATGGAACATAAGAAATTATCGATACGTTGGAGACGTACGCTAGTGCCTAAATGTAAATACGATATATAATGTGTATAAACATGTAGATATCATCAATAATGTAGCATGGAACATAAGAAATTATCGATACGTGGAGACGACGCATCCTCAAGCTTAGTTCTGCTCGTCCCGAGCAGGTAAACGATAACAAGGATAATTTCTGAGTGACATGCCATCATAACCTTGATCATACTATTGTAAACATATGTAATGAATGCAAAGCATCAAAACAATGGTAATGACATGAGTAAACAAATGAATCATAAAGCAAAGACTTTTCATGAATAGTACTTCAAGACAAGCATCAATAAGTCTTGCATAAGAGTTAACTCATAAAGCAATAAATCAAAGTAAAGGTATTGAAGCAACACAAAGGAAGATTAAGTTTCAGCGGTTGCTTTCAACTTATAACATGTATATCTCATGGATAGTGTCAATGTAAAGTAATATAACAAGTGCAATATGCAAGTATGTAGGAATCAATGCACAGTTCACACAAGTGTTTGCTTCTTAAGGTGGAGAGAAATAGGTGAACTGACTCAACAATAAAAGTAAAAGAAATGTCCTTCAAAGAGAAAGCATCGATTGCTATATTTGTGCTAGAGCTTCTATTTTGAAAACATGAAACAATTTTGTCAACGGTAGTAATAAAGCATATGAGTTATGTAAATTATATCTTACAAGTTGCAAGCTCATGCATAGTATACTAATAGTGCCCGCACCTTGTCCTAATCAGCTTGACTACCGATCATCGCAATACACATGTTTTAACCAAGTGTCACAAAGGGGTACCTCCATGCCGCCTGTACAAAGGTCTAAGGAGAAAGCTCGCATTTTGGATTTCTCGCTTTGATTATTCTCAACTTAGACATCCATACCGGACAACATGGACAACAGATAATGGACTCCTCTTTGCATAAGCATGTAGCAACAATTAATATTCTCATATGAGATTGAGGATATATGTCCAAAATCGAAACTTCCACCATGATTCATGGCTTTAGTTAGCGGCCCAATGTTCTTCTAACAATATGCATGCTCCAACCATTAAGGTGGTAGATCTCTCTTTTTTCAAAGACGGACATGCATAGCAACTCACATGATATTCAACAAAGAGTTGATGACGTCCCCAGAAGCATGGTTATCGCACAACAAGCAACTTAATAAGAGATCAAGTGCATAAGTACATATTCAATACCACAATAGTTTTTAAGGCTATTTTGTCCCATGAGCTATATATTGCAAAGGCGAATGATGGAAATTTAAAGGTAGCACTCAAGCAATTTACTTTGGATGGCGGAAATACCATGTAGTAGGTAGGTATGGTGGACACGAATGGCATAGTGGTTGGCTCAAGGATTTTGGATGCATGAGAAGTATTCCTCTCGATACAAGGTTTAGGCTAGCAAGGTTATTTGAAGCAAACTCAAGGATGAACCGGTGCAGCAAAACTCACATAAAAGACATATTGTAAACATTATAAGACTCTACACCGTCTTCCTTGTTGTTCAAAACTCAATACTAGAAATTATCTAGACCTTAGAGAGACCAAATATGCAAACCAAATTTTAGCAGTGTTTCTTCATTAATGGGTGCAAAGTATATGATGCAAGAGCTTAAACATGAGCACAACAATTGCCAAGTATCACATTATCCAAGACATTTTAGAATTACTACATGTAGCTTTCCCGATTCCAACCATATAACAATTTAACGAAGAAATTTCAACCTTCGCCTTGAACATTATGAGTAAAGCCTAAGGACATATTTGTCCATATGCAACAGCGGAGCGTGTCTCTCTCCACAAGTGAATGCTAGGATCCATTTTATTCAAACAAAAACAAAAACAAAACAAACCGACGCTCCAAGCAAAGTACATAAGATGTGACTGAATAAAAATATAGTTCCAGGGGAGGAACCCGATGATGTTGTTGATGAAGAAGGGGATGCCTTGGCATCCCCAAGCTTAGACGCTTGAGTCTTCTTAAAATATGCAGGATGAACCACGGGGGCATCCCCAAGCTTAGAGCTTTCACTCCTCTTGATCATAGTATATCATACTCCTCTCTTGACCCTTGAAAACTTCCTTCACACCAAACTTCAAGCAAACTCATTAGAGGGTTAGTGCACAATTAAAAATTCACATATTCAGAGGTGACACAATCATTCTTAACACTTCTGGACATTGCACAAAGCTACTGGACATTAATGGATCAAAGGAATTCATCCAACATAGCAAATACAATGCGTAAATAAAAGGCAGAATCTGTCAAATGAACAGTCCGTAAAGACGAACCTGAAAGGGGCACTAGACTTGCTCAAATGGAAAACTCAAAACTAATGAAAGTTGCGTACATATCTGAGGATCACGCTAATTTTGCGATATTTCGAATTTTTACAGAGACTTATGCCAGAATTCGTGATGGAGAATGCAAGTCACAGCGATCCCAAATATAACATCAACTTTAGCATAGAAACTTTACTTGGCACAAAAACATGATAAGGAGAGGTTGCTACAGTAGTAAACAACTTCCAAGACTCAACAAAACAAAATTGCTGTAGTAAAATAAACACATGGGTTATCTCCCAAGAAGTGCTTTTCTTTAACGCCTTTCAGCTAGGCGCAGAAAGTGCAAATCAAGTAACATCAAGAGTAGAAGCATCAACATTATTTTTCTTGCAAACACAACTTGTTGCAGAGGGTACTTTAGGTGCTCCATTATCTAAATTTTCTATGGTGATGCTAGGGGTTTTAGCAATTTTAGGCCTATAATAATTTTTTCTTGCAAACACAACTTGTTTAGGCACTTTAGAGGCATACATGAATTTTTGCTCTTTACCCACATAAGCTTTCTCATTATACTTGAGAGAAGAAAAGGTTGAACCCAAGGTTCCCATAGCTTTTTCAAGTTCATCAATCCTGTTGGTTTGATTATCATGGACAACACAAGTTCCTAGGACATTAATTCTTTCATCAACTCCTCCTAGGGATTTATCAAGTTCATCAGTTTTATCCAATAACATTTCCAATTTAGTTTCAATACTTGGAAATTTTTTCTCTATGGTTTCCAATTTTTTCATAACATCCTCAAGAGAGATTTCAATTTTAACTTCATTAACAGTGGTATTCCAACTAGACTCTCAATGATGCAATTAGCTTCTAAAGCGGGAGTACCTAGGAAATTACCTCCCAAAGAGTATCAAGAACATACCTATTTCAACTAGATAAACCAACATAAAAGTTCCTAAGAAGGATAGTGGTGGAGTGTTTCTTAATGCACCTATGATGAGCATTACTAATTCTATACCAAGCATCTTTAAAACTTTCTCCCCTTGTTGCTTAAAAGAACGAACTTCAACTTCAGGATTACTCATGATAACAATAGTAAAAGTAACTAAGTAAATAAAGACAAGTAACTAATTTTTTTGTGTGTTTTTGATATAGAGAACAAGACAGTAAATAAAGTAAAACTAGCAACTAATTTTTTTGTGTTTTGTTTAGGTGCAAAAACAAAGTAGTAAATAAAATAAAGCAAGACAAAAACAAAGTAAAGAGATTGGGAAGTGGAGACTCCCCTTGCAGCGTGTCTTGATCTCCCCGGCAACGCGCAGAAATTTAGCTTGATGCACGTAGATGTACACGTCCGCTGGGAACCCCAAGTGGAAGGTATGATGCGCACGCAGTTAAGTTTCCCTCTTATGAAACCAAGGTTATCGAACCAAGGAGCCAAGAAGCACGTTGAAGGTTGATGGTGGCGAAATGTGATGCGGCGCAACACCAGGGATTCCGGCGCCAACGTGGAATCTGCACAACAAAACCAAAGTACTTTGCCCCAACGAAACAGTTGAGGTTGTCAATCTCACCGGCTTGCTGTAACAAAGGATTAAACGTATCGAGTGGAAGATGATTGTTTGCAAGTAAATAGACAATTGCAGATTGTATGCTATGTAAAGAATAGACCGGGGTCCACAGTTCACTAGAGGTGTCTCTCCCATAAGATAAAAGCATGTTGGGTGAACAAATTACAGTGGGCAATTGACAAATAGAGAAAGGCATAACAATGCATATACATGATATGATAAATATAGTGAGATTTAATTGGGCACGACAAAGTACATAGACCGCCATCCAACCGCATCTATGCCTAAAAAGTCCACCTTCAGTTATCATCCGAACCCCATTCGTATTAAGTTGCTAAGCAACAGACAATTGCATTAAGTATGGTGCGTAATGTAATCAACAACTACATCCTTAGACATAGCATCAATGTTTTATCCCTAGTGGCAACAAGACATCCACAACCTTAGAACTTTCTGTCAGATTTAATGGAGGCATGAACCCACTATCGAGCATAAATACTCCCTCTGGAGTTAAGAGCAAAAACTTGGCCAGAGCCTCTACTAATAACGGAGAGCATGCAAGATCATAAACAACACATAGGTAATAGATTGATAATCACCATAACATAGTATTCTCTATCCATCGGATCCCGACAAACACAACATATAGTATTACGATAGATGATCTTGATCATGTTAGGCAGCTCACAAGATCCAACAATGAAGCACAATTAGGAGAAGACGACCATCTAGCTACTGCTATGGACCCATAGTCCAGGGTGAACTACTCACTCACTCCTGAGGCGATCATGGCGATGAAGAGTCCTCGGAGATGATTCCCCTCTCCGGCAGGTGCCGGAGGCGATCTCCGAATCCCCCAAGATGGGATTGGCGGCGGCGGCGTCTCTGGAAGGTTTTCCGTATCGTGGCTCTCGGTACTAGGGGTTTCGCGACGAAGACTTTAAGTAGGCGGAAGGGCAACGCGGGGGGCCACATGAGGGCCCCACAAGCTAGGGCCGCGCGGCCGGGCCTGGGCCGCGCCGCCCTAGTGTGGCGGCGCCTCGTGGCCCCACTTCCTTTCCCCTCGGTCTTCTGGAAGCTTGTGCAAAAATAGGACCCCGGGCGTTGATTTCGTCCAATTCCGAGAATATTTCCTTACTAGGATTTAAACCAAAAACAGCAGAAACAGCAATTGGCTCTTCGCATCTTGTTAATAGGTTAGTGCCGGAAAATGCATAAATACGACATATAATGTGTATAAAACATGTAGATTGATAAGGGCTAAGCCCAGGGATGTGCCCGATCTTCACGGATTTGAAGGGATACGTGGGGGTAGGTGGATGAACGCGATGAACACGTGGGGGAAATGCGGGGATACAACACACACACGCACACAATTCGAGTTTTCCCTCGTTGGCTCGAAACACCAACTTGATAGAGATTGCAGGAAAAGACCTTCCGGTAGAAGTCCCGCAAAGAGATCGACAAATCAAAGCTCGGGAGATCTAGAAGGGCGAAAAGACCGGAAGGTTTGATAGAAGTGCGAGCAAAAGACCAAATAAGGTAGAAGTGCAAGCAAAAGATCAAACAAACGGTAGAAGTCGCCAAAGAGATCTTCACGAGTTGATAAGGAGCCCGGGTGGGGATACAAGATCATAGATCTAGGTAGGGTTCCCACAAGGGTGAGCTAAGCTCAGGTTTTCTTTCAAATCAAGTCTAATCTCAGATCTGAGCCAACTAGGCTATTTATAGGTAGGGGGCGAAGGGTTAAGTTACATGCGAAAGTGTCGTTGTGCTGAAGTTCGTGGTGGCGGAAGTTCCGGCCATCTTGGGCGGAAGTTCCGTCAGGGGCGGAAGTTCCGGTCCTGGGGCCGTTCCCCAGGCCGGAAGTTCCGGCCAAGTTCCGCTGTTCCGAATTAGCCGTTTCCTTGCGTAACAACATCCGGGGCGTTGACGGACTTTCGGACTTGGGCGGAAGTTCCGGTCCCTCGGGGCGGAAGTTCCGGTCCGATGCTTTTTCCTGCGCGCCGGAGGGCATCTTGGGGGCATCTTGGGGAATCTGGCCGGAAGTTCCGGTCCTGGGGCGAAGTTCGGCCTGTTCGTAGCTCCATCTTCATCGTTTCCTCTCTCTCCAACGTCTTGGTCTCCATGGCTTGTGTCTTGTTCGATGTACCTGATTGAACATAGGGTATTTGCATGAAGTAGCAAGCCATCCAAGGGGGTGTCAAAGTCATAGGTGGAGAGGAGCGAATTCACCTCTTGGCGTAGTGCTTGGGCTCGAGCTCGTGTCATTGGACCACGAGGAGGGCTTGTCGGTCTTGATGTAGTGTCGACCTTGGGTGGGGCCGCATCATCTCCCCCCCTTGGGAAAGAGTCGTCCTCGCCTCGATGTTCTCCTCATCTCCATGGTATGGTGAGAGGCCGGACACATTGAACGTGTTGCTCACCAAGTACTTGGATGTTGGTATGTCGACGACGTAGGCGTTGTTGTTGATGCGCTTGAGGACCTTGAAGGGACCATCACCTCGGGGCTTAAGCTTGGAGTTTCGTTCTTGAGGGAAGCGGTCCTTGCGAAGGTGTATCCACACTAGGTCGCCTTCATTGAAGATCCGTGCTTTTTCTTCAAGTTTAGTCTTGTGGCTTGACGGAGAACTTGTTGCTCGATCGTTGCCCTTGTGTCTTCATGGAGTTTCTTCATGTATTGTGCTCGCTTGTCGATGTCCATGTTCACTTGCTCATGTAGCGGAAGAGGAAGAAGGTCGATCGCCGTAGGTGGTTCAAACCCGTAGACGACCATGAATGGGCTTCTCGATGTTGTAGAGTGCTTGGCGCGGTTGTAGGCAAACTCCGCATGTGGGATGCAATCTTCCCATGCTTTCAAATTCTTCTTGACAAGGACTCGTAGTAGCGTGGAGAGGCTTCGGTTCACCACTTCGGTTTGCCCATCGGTTTGGGGGTGCGAGGATGATGAGAACAAAAGCTTGACGTTGAACTTGGCCATTAGTGTCTTCCAAAGATAACTCATGAACTTGACATCTCGGTCGGAGACAATGCTTCTTGGTACACCGTGGAGTCTCACAATTTCCCTAAAAAACAAGGAGGCAATGTGTGAAGCATCATCCGTTCGGGAACATGGTATAAAATGAGCCATTTTTGAGAATCTATCCACTACCACAAAGATGGAATCATGACCATATTTAGTTCGAGGTAATCCTAGTACAAAGTCCATGCTTATATCGGACCAAGGAGCATAAGGAATAGGCAACGGTGTATAAAGACCATAAGAGTTGGAGGTGGACTTAGCTTGTAAACATGTCGTGCAACGGTTGCATAGGCGCTCCACATCGCGCTTCATTCGTGGCCAATAGTAATGGGTGGAGAGCATAGAGAGCGTCTTGTCAAGTCCAAAGTGACCCATGAGACCACCACCATGCGATTCTTGTAAGAGCAAGAGGCGAAGCGAGGACATTGGAACACAAAGTTTGTTGCCCTTAAACAAGAATCCTTGGTGCAAATAGAAATCATCGATGCCCTTTTCAATGGAACACTTTGCAAAAATTGGGCCAAAGAAAGTATCGGAGGCATATTGTTCTTTGATTTCATCAAGACCCAACACATGGAAATCCAAACGAGTGAGTAAAAGGGTGAGCTTGCGGGAAAGGGCATCCGCAACGACATTGTCCTTGCCCTTCTTGTATTTGATTACATATGGAAAGGACTCAATGAACTCAACCCATTTTGCATGTCTTTTGTTCAAAGTGTGTTGACTTTTCAAATACTTCAAAGATTCATGGTCGGAGTGAATAATGAACTCTCTTGGCCAAAGATAGTGTTGCCAAACTTCAAGAACACGAACCAAAGCGTAAAGTTCCTTGTCATAAATAGGATAGTTGAGGCGTGCGCCATCCAACTTCTCACTATAATATGCCACGGGTTTTCCATTTTGCATGAGGACACCACCGATTCCAAGGCCACTCGCGTCACATTCTATCTCAAATGTTTTAGCAAAATCGGGAAGAACAAGTAGTGGTGCCTCGGTGAGTCTCTTTTTCAATTCATCAAAAGCTTTTTGTTGTGCTTTGACCCAAACAAACGGAACATTCTTTTTAGTAAGCTCGTTTAAAGGGCAAGCGATGGTGCTAAAATCTTTCACAAAGCGGCGGTAAAATCCGGCGAGTCCATGGAAGCTTCGAACTTGACCAACATTTGTGGGAGTGGGCCAATTGTGGATGGCCTCAACTTTGGAAGAATCAACTTCAATCCCGTTGGGAAACCACAAAACCAAGAAAAACCAATTTGTTTTGAGCAAAGGCATTTTGGGAGGTTGGCATAGAGCTTCTCGTGGCGTAGTATGCATAAGACTTCTCTCACATGGTGAACATGGTCCTCGAGATTTTTGCTATAGACGAGGATGTCATCAAAGTAAACAACCACGCTCTTGCCAATGAGTGGTCTCAAAATGTGATTCATAAGACGCATGAAAGTTGAAGGAGCATTAGAAAGACCAAATGGCATGACAAGCCATTCATATAGACCAAGCTTGGTCTTGAATGCCGTCTTCCATTCATCACCAATTGCCATGCGAATTTGGTGGTAGCCACCACGCAAATCAATCTTAGAGAAAATGGTGGCGCCACTCAATTCATCAAGCATGTCGTCTAAACGCGGAATGGGATGGCGATAACGGACGGTAATGGCATTGATGGGGCGACAATCCATACACATCCGTTGCGTCTCATCCGGTTTAGGCACAAGAATCACGGGAACGGCACAAGGGCTAAGGCTTTCTCGAACGTACCCTTTAGCGAGGAGGTCTTGTATTTGGCGTTGAATTTGTGTCTTCGGGGTTGGTGCGTAGGCGGCGCGGTTTGGAAGTGGAGCACCGGGTATGAGGTCGATGCGGTGCTCGATTCCTCGAAGCGGTGGTAGTCCATGAGGTAGCTCGTCGGGGAAGACGTCTTGGAATTCCTTCAAAAGAGACAACAAAGTCGAAGGAATGTTGGTTAAGTCGTTAGTCTCCGCCGAGGGTCCCTTGCAAATGAGCACGTAGTGTAGGGTGGTGGATGGGTTGTGGTGCACTTCTCTCATCTCACTCTTGGTAGCTAGGAGGACACTTTTCATCTCACTCACATATGGTTTGTGGCGCTCACTCTCTTTTTGGTGGATCACTCTCTCACCTCTCAACTCACTAGTGATAGTGGCTTCCTTAGCCCTCGCTAAAGCCTTTGCATTGTCCGCAATTACTTGGCTAGGAGTCATTGGGCGTAGGATGTAGGTCTTGTCGTTGACCTTGAAGCTATAGGCATTTGTGTAGCCATCATGGTTGGCTTTCTTGTCGTATTGCCAAGGGCGACCAAGTAACATGTGGCACACCATCATAGGCACGACGTCACAATCAATGGTGTCTTCATAAGCGCCAATCTTGAAGGATATCGTGACGGTGTGTTGGATCTTCACATTTCCATTGTCGCTTAGCCATTGCACATGGTAGGGATGGGGGTGTTTCCGGAGCGGGAGGTTGAGCTTGGTGCATAGTTCGGTGCTTGCAAGATTGTGGCAACTCCCTCCATCGATGATAACCTTTATTGACTTGCCATTGATTCCGGCTCTTGTTTGGAAGACATTGCACCTTTGGTCTTCATTGGGAAGTGCATGGGTTGTCAACACTTTGGTCACCACAAGAGAAGGGCTTGCATCATGCACACATAGGACTTGCTCTTGGTCTTCCAAGGCATCATCTTCATGAGAGGTTGCGGCTTGTACCAAGGCTTCATATTCACCTTCACTCAAGTACTCCACATCTCCATCATCTCGAGTGATCATAACTCTTGTGTTCTTGCATTCAAAGGATTTATGTCCTTGAGCACCACACTTGAAGCAAGTGATGTTACTAGATCCGGTGGAAGCTTTGGAGGACATGGTTGATTGCTCCGGCTTGAAGCTTGTTGTCTTGATGGCACTTCTTGCTTGCTTTGGAGGATCCTTGGAGGCAAGTGGACTTGTGTTCTTGATGCTTGAGGAGGCATTCATAGCATTTCTTGCGGCGAAGAAGGTCTTTGTCTTTGCACTTGCTAGGTCTTCTCGCACTTGGCGCTCGGCCCTTGTTGCTTGGTGGAGTAACTCAACCATGTTTTTGTAAGGCAAGAATTCCACTATCCTCTTGACGGGGATGTTCAAGCCATTCAAGAATCTTGCCATAGTTTGCTCTTCTCGCTCATCCACATTTGCACTCATCATGGTCATGTGCATCTCCTTGTAATATTCCTCAACGGATTTGTAGCTTTGCTTGAGTTGAGTGAGCTTGTTGAAGAGGTCACGCTTGTGGTGAGTTGGTACAAAGCGGGTGTGCATGACTTCTTGCATCTCTTCCCATGTGTCAATGGGTGCTAAGTCTTCCTTCTCACGCTTCTTGTTGACCTCTTCCCACCAAACATTTGCATATCCTTCAAACTCAAGTGATGCCATGGCAACTTTCTTTGCTTCGGAGAAGTTGTGGATGCGGAATATCTTATCAACCTTGAGGACCCAAGACAAGTATGCGTCTGGATCTTCCTCTCCTTGGAACTTGGGCATGGTGAATTTTAGCTTCCCAAAGATTTCTTCCTCATTGCGGTCATTGCGTCTAGGAGGTGGTCTTTCTTCACCATGAGCTTGACGTTGTTGAGGTTGAGGTTGTGGACCTTGAGCATCTTCATTGTTGTTTCTTTGTTGTTGAGGAGGAGGTGGTCTTCCATGACCTTCATCTTGATCATCATTGTTGTGGCGTTGATGAGGCCTCACACTTTCTTCACTTGATGCTTGGTGATGATTTGAGTCTTCTTCCATCTCAACATCTCGTGCTTGATGAGGTGGTCTTCTACCATGAGGGCGATCATCATGATGACGACGGTTGTCTTGACCTTGACGGCGTGGTGCCCTATCACGAGGAGGTTGATCAACATTGATGATGCGGCGGTCTTGGTTCACTTCTTGTTCGGCATTATGGTGGTGCCTTTGAGCATTGGCCACTTGAGATGGGCGAGGTTGCCCTTGATGATGACGTGCGTCTTGCGCTTGGCGGAGCCTTTCTTGCTCACGTGCATGAAGGAGATCTTGATCATGACGAAGACGTTGTTGTTCCTCTTGGAATTGAGCATGGAGATGTTCTTGTTGAAGGCGTTCTTCTTCAAGGCGTAGACGTTCTTGGACAAGTCGAAGTCGTGCTTGCTCCGCTTCTTGAGCTTGTTGTTGAAGCACTTGAGCATCCACATTATGGTGGCGTGGGTCTTGATTGGAATCATGATGCGAAGATGTAGGAGCTCGTGACCTTGAGCTATGAGAGCGCGAAGACCTTGAATGGTGTCTTCTATCTTCTTGACGGTTGAGTGTATGGAGGATGTTGTCCAACGCCGTCTTCATTTCTCTTGTCTCTTGACCTTGCATGGCGAGTGTTGCCTTCAAATCGTTGCCTTGAGTTTCAATCTTCTCATTGAGTTCTTGAACTTGATTGTTGAGGTCAATCCTTTGCACTTGAGCTCTTTCTTCATAGCGGACGTTGGTATCCTTGAGCATGGCTTCAAATTGATTGAGCTTGGCGTGGACGGCTTGAGTAGCTATCCAATGTTGGTGCCGCGTCATCGGTAGTTGGTTCCCTTCTCCACTAGACATGGTTACAACTAAAACAAGAACTATGTGGTGGGTGGTTAGGAAAGACTACCAAAAGTATCAAAACTTGCAAACCAAAATCGAAAAGGTGTTTCAAGTCGAGGAACAACCGATATGTATGCACACACACAAAACAAAACTCTATATGGTGTTAGGTATGGATGTGGAAAGCCAAATGGAAGAACCAAACGAAAAGTCTATTGTCAAAAGTGGGTAAGATCCAAAAGTCACAAGTCAAAGGCGGTGATCACAAAAGGCATACACAAGATGGAACACACACGTGGGACAAAATGGGGTTAGCGCGACGGAAAATGAGCACGAACAAAATTGGTCCTAACGAAGACTACTAGCTCGGTGTCACGCTAACGCAAGAGAGACCGTGGCTTGGTTGCAAAATTGAGAAGCAACAAGATTTCGCAAGACGCCTCTCTTCTCTTTTCTCTCTTTGCTTATAAGCTTTGGACTCTTTTGTATAGGTGTCACTCACACTCTTTTTCTTTTTCTTTTTCTTTTTTTTTGTATGCTTAGAAGCTTTTTTTTTCTCACTATCTATGTAAGTATGTCACACTTCTTTTGCCTATCTTTTCACACGAGCTTGCTTCGTAGCTTTGCTCAACACACGCACACCCTCACGGTCGGGACGCTTGCGCAATGCTTCGCAACACTAGAAAGCCACTCTCGATAGGAAAGGTACGCAAAGGAAGCTTAGGCTACAAGTTAGGGGCAAGTTATACCACTTGATGACGGTGGCCGACGATGTTGAACTTGCTATGGTGGAAGGTGTCAAATGAACCGCTTGGATCCTCGGGTGCCGTCGTCGTTGATGTTGAAGCTTAGTGGTAGCTGAAATGGCACACACAACGAAGTCCAAACACAAGGGGTTAGTGCCAAAACGAAACGAAGAATGCTGTCAAAATTTCGCCAGCGGAACTTCCGTCCCGAGGGGCGGAACTTCGGTCCCTGGCGAACTTCCGGTCCTTCCGGGCGGAACTTCGTCGCAATCGATATGCGGGCTGTTCTTCGATTTGGGCGGAAAACCGGGCCAAAAATCTTCGAATTCGTGGAAAATTTGGCACTAAGAGCGGTGGGAAAGTGGGGTAATTGTAGATCAACACCAAAGGCAAGTTTCTATTGGACCAAAACCACCAAAAACCCAACAAATCGCGAGATCCAACCAAGGCCAATTTGGGGCTATTTTTTGGGAAAATTTTTTGGAAATTTTTTGGGCGAAATTGGTGAAATTGGTGGGTGTGGGGGTCAAATCCGTGGCAACCAAGGAGCTCTTGATACCATATGATAAGGGCTAAGCCCCGGGATGTGCCCGATCTTCACGGATTTGAAGGGATACGTGGGGGTAGGTGGATGAACGCGATGAACACGTGGGGGAAACGCGGGGATACAACACACACACGCACACAATTCGAGTTTTCCCTCGTTGGCTCGAAACACCAACTCGATAGAGATTGCAGGAAAAGACCTTCCGGTAGAAGTCCCGCAAAGAGATCGACAAATCAAAGCTCGGGAGATCTAGAAGGGCGAAAAGACCGGAAGGTTTGATAGAAGTGCGAGCAAAAGACCAAATAAGGTAGAAGTGCAAGCAAAAGATCAAACAAACGGTAGAAGTCGCCAAAGAGATCTTCACGAGTTGATAAGGAGCCCGGGTGGGGATACAAGATCATAGATCTAGGTAGGGTTCCCACAAGGGTGAGCTAAGCTCAGGTTTTCTTTCAAATCAAGTCTAATCTCGATCTGAGCCAACTAGGCTATTTATAGGTAGGGGCGAAGGGTTATGTTACATGCAAAAGTCTTTGTTGAAGTTCGTGGTGGTGGAAGTTCCGGTCATCTTGGCGGAAGTTCCGGTCAAAGTTCCGGTCCTGGGGCCTGAACCCGGCCAGCCGGAAGTTCAGCCCGCCAAGTTCCGAAAGCCCGTTTCCTGCAATAACATCCGGGGCGTTTTGACGGACTTTCGGAACTGGGCGGAAGTTCCGGTCCCTCGGGGCGGAGTTCCGGTCCGATGCTTTTTCCTCGCGCCGGAGGGCATCTTGGGGGCATCTTGGGGGAATCTGCCGGAAGTTCCGGTCCTGGGGGGAAGTTCCGCCCACGCTGGAGGCTCCATCTTCATCGTTTCCAGCCTCTCTCTCCAACGTCTTGGTCTCCATGGCTTGTGTCTTGATGTACTGATTGAACATAGGGTATTTGCATGAAGTAGCAAGCCATCCAAGGGGGTGTCAAAGTCATAGGTGGAGAGGAGCGAATTCACCTCTTGGCGTAGTGCTTGGGCTCGAGCTCGTGTCATTGGACCACGAGGAGGGCTTGTCGGTCTTGATGTAGTGTCGACCTTGGGTGGGGCTGCATCATAGATATCATCAATAATGTAGCATGGAACATAAGAAATTATCGATACGTCGGAGACGTATCAGCATCCCCAAGCTTAGTTCTGCTCGTCCCGAGCAGGTAAACGATAACAAGGATAATTTCTGGAGTGACATGCCATCATAACCTTGATCATACTATTGTAAACATATGTAATGAATGCAGCGATCAAAACAATGGTAATGACATGAGTAAACAAATGAATCATAAAGCAAAGACTTTTCATGAATAGTACTTCAAGACAAGCATCAATAAGTCTTGCATAAGAGTTAACTCATAAAGCAATAAATCAAAGTAAAGGTATTGAAGCAACACAAAGGAAGATTAAGTTTCAGCTTGCTTTCAACTTATAACATGTATATCTCATGGATAGTGTCAATGTAAAGTAATATAACAAGTGCAATATGCAAGTATGTAGGAATCAATGCACAGTTCACACAAGTGTTTGCTTCTTAAGGTGGAGAGAAATAGGTGAACTGACTCAACAATAAAAGTAAAAGAAAGGTCCTTCAAAGAGGAAAGCATCGATTGCTATATTTGTGCTAGAGCTTTTATTTTGAAAACATGAAACAATTTTGTCAACTGTAGTAATAAAGCATATGAGTTATGTAAATTATATCTTACAAGTTGCAAGCCTCATGCATAGTATACTAATAGTGCCCGCACCTTGTCCTAATCAGCTTGGACTACCCGATGCTTCAGAAACAAGGCAACAACTTTGGTTCCACACATTGTTTGAAAGCTTGCACTCTTTAGATCTAAGATCTTATCGTACAGATGGTCGGCCACCTCGCTCTCTTTGGCAGTCAAAGCGTTCTACCAAGACTTTTTTGGCACCACCTCGAGAACATCCTCAAATGGCGGCAGGTTGGAGCAATGGCCTGTCGCTGGGCGGTCCCTGAGATAGCTATTGCTAGCCCTGGACAGATTCCCTCATCGGAAAGCTGAAGTACTTGACTTCTTTCCTGACGATGAAACTGAATCCACCGACAACATGAGGACCTTCGCCTCCGCTGTGGCGCTTGACATAAAAAAATCCGCCAAAGACTCCAGTGGGATCAATGCCGAGGAAAGCCTCGTAGACGGTGATGAAAATGGCGAGGTGGAGAATGGAGTTTGGGGTCATTTGCCAGAGCTCAATGCCATAAGAGAAAATAAGGCAGCAGAGGAACTCGTGGGCAGGGAGAGATAGCCCACGGTACAAAAAGGCAGAAAACATGTTGGTGAAGCCCTTGGGAGGCTTTGGGCGAGAGATAGAACCTGGGTGAACGAAATCTAACTCATCAAAAGAGATGAGCCCCAGCGTCCTCAACTTGTTCTCATCGCGCTTCGAGATGGAGGAGGCCGTCCAGTCAAGATTGGCGGCGGCGCCCGCTTTGCGCGATGCGGAGGGCGCTTTGGCTCTGGTAGTGCTTGTAGTGGCACCGGAGCTAGCGGTCATCTTCTTCTTGCCCATGGTAGCAAGGGAGCTCTTGGATGTAGAGGCGATTGTGAGACAAAGGTAAGGAAGAAGATGAGCAGTGCGGCGGAGGTGAAAAGTTAAAACTAAACGCCCCCTTTTTATAATAAAGAGTTGTTGTGGATCGTGGCCGTTGAATCTGCATCGAGGAGAAGTGGACGAGAATATAGCTACACACGTGTCAAGATGGGAGAGAAACCAGCGGCCCATTACCTACACTACACACGAGAATCGAGGAAACGCCTCGGTCAATGCGCAAGGATCAGTCATTTCCTAACTGACCGCGCAGATATAGGGTGGGCCCGTTAGGTCATGTCCTGTCAATCAAGCCCCCTCAGAGGCCACGTCATTGATGATGTCAGCAAAATTATCGGCTCCTCATTTGTAAAGCATCCGAAGGAATCTACATCGTTGGACTACTCGACTTGAGTCTACGCACGGTTGCAAGCATCCGTCCTTAGACTCGGGGGCTAGTCCCATCAGGAGCGCTAGACGCACACCTGATAAAAGCTACTGGAGAAGAAGAAAAACGAACCTGAAGGTTCCAGAAGATCCAGGATCGAGCCTGGGGACATACTCAAAGAGGGATTCTTGACGAACAAGGCAAGAAGACACTGTACAAAGAAAGGCTAGAATAGATCTTGTTGTAACCTAGTCGAGTTCGCACAGGACTCTCGGGACCTGCCCTACTATATAAAGGCCAAGAGAGGGCCTGTCGAGACACAACTTCGATACGTAGAACCTCCGCAACTTATGATGAGGCCTAAGGGCTAGGATGTGCCCAGATCTCACGAATTGACCCGAAATCAAAAGGGGAAAATAGGGGGAGGTGAAGAACAAGAACACGAAGAACAACACACGCACACAAACCCGATACAGTCGATTTCCACTCCTGTGGCTCAATAAGCCACGCCGATAGAATCACACGGGGAGAGACCGCGAGGTAGAATCCCGGTGTGAGAGATCGGTAAGGGAGATGAACAAAGTTGTGGGAGAGAGAGTGGGATGCACTAGAATCTCACACAAACATCATCCAAATCACATAAGAGATAGCCTTGAGGAAACATAGGAGATCATCCCAGAGGTTTTGTGAGCAAAGCTCTAAAGATAATCCAATCTATGTCTAACCCTAATTTGTGGCTGGAGGAGCCCTATATATAGTCCAGATCTGAAACAGGGGTAACTTAGTCATTTGCGAAATAAACACATCACATGATTCAAATGGACGGTTTAGATGAAGTCAACTTGGGTGGGGCCGGAAGTGCTGGGGTGAGCCCAGCGGCAGTGCCGGCCAAGTGTTGTTGCTGCGTCTTCGGGCGGCAGTGCCGGTGCAAGGAGGGCGGCAGTGCCGGTCTGGGCCGGCAGTGCCGGGTGCGTCGGCCGGCAGTGCCGAGGTGCTCCCACCGGCAGTGCCGTGGTGTCTCCACCGGCAGTGCTGGCCTGTGGAGGGCGGCAATGCTGACCCTGAGCTGATGCCACCGGCTGAAGTTATTCTCCCTTCTTCTCTTCTTCTTCCTTGAACCATTGAGCTTCCTCCTCTACGGATCCTTGATGAGACTTGTACCTAGTGACACATAGAGCTTCGGCATGAGGTAGCATTTCATCCAAGGGTGTGTCAAGGTCAAGCGTAGAGAGGATTGAGTTCACCTTGTCATGTAGCGCTTTCACTCGGGCTCGAGTCATCGGTCCACTTGGGGGACTAGTTGGCCTTGGTGTAGTGTCATCCTTGGGTGCGGCTACATCATCTCCCCCCTTGGGAAAGAGTCGTCGTCAACTCTAGTTCTTCCTCATCTCCATGATAGGTGAGAGGTCCGAGACGTTGAATGTGTTGCTCACCTACTTGGATGTTGGTATGTCGATGACGTAGACGTTGTGATTGATGCGCTTGAGTATCTTGAAGGGACCATCTCCTCTTGGCTTTAGCTTGGAGTTGTGTTCATGAGGGAACCTTTCCTTTCGTAGGTGTATCCAAACGAGGTCTCCTTCTTCAAATAATCTTTCCTTCTTATTAGCGTTGAGGCGTGTGGCTTGGCGAAGTACATGCTCTTGGATGGTTGCTCTTGTGTCTTCATGTAGCTTCTTCATGGTGGTGGCGTGCTTGTTGAAGTCCATGTTCGTTCTTTCATGAAGAGGTAGTGGGAGGATGTTGAGTGTCGTGGACGGTTCGAAACCATATACGATCATGAACGGACTCCTTGATGTCGTGGAGTGCTTGGCTCGATTGTAGGCAAACTCCGCGTGGGGTAGGCACTCTTCCCACGACTTCAAATTTTTCTTCACTAGCGTGCATAGGGGCGTTGAGAGGCTTCGATTCACCACTTCCGTTTGTCCGTCCGTTTGCGGATGCGAGGATGACGAAAACAAGAGCTTGACTCCAAACTTTGCCATGAGCGACTTCCATAGATAACTCATAAACTTGACGTCTCGATCCGACACAATGCTTGCCGGTATTCCGTGTAGGCAAACGTCTTCCCTGAAAAACAACGAAGCAATGTGTGAAGCATCATCGATCTTATGGCATGGTATGAAATGGGCCATTTTAGAGAACCTATCCACTTCCACAAAGATTGAGTCATGACCATGTTTTGTTCTTGGTAAGCCTAGTACAAAGTCCATGCCTATATCCGACCAAGGAGCATATGGAATTAGTAAAGGCATATAAAGACCATAAGGGTTGGTGGTAGACTTAGCTTGTAAGCATGTGGTGCACCGGTTGCATAAGTGCTCCACATCTCGCTTCATCTTCGGCTAATAGTAATGGGTTGATAGCATCGAGAGTGTCTTGTCGCGTCCAAAGTGTCCCATGAGACCACCTCCATGTGACTCATGCAAAAGCAACTTACGAAGAGAAGACTCGGGTATGCAAATTTTGTTAGCTTTAAACAAGTAGCCATCATGCAAATAGAAATCATCAAATCCTCTTTCAACGGAACACTTTGCAAAGATGGGTCCAAAGAAAATGTCGGAAGTGTAAAGTTCTTTGATCTCCTCAAGACCCAAAACATGAAAGTCCAAGCGAGTGAGCAAAAGATTATTCTTGCAGGAAAGAGCATCCGCGACCACATTTTCCTTTCCCTCTTTGTATTTGATAACATAAGGGAAGGACTCTATAAACTCAACCCACTTAGCATGCCTTTGTTCAAATTGGTTTGGCTTTTCAAATACTTCAAGGACTCATGATCGGAATGAAGGACGAATTCTTTCGGCCAAAGGTAATGTTGCCAAATTACAAGAACATGAACCAAAGCATAAAGTTCCTTGTCATATATAGGATAGTTGAGGCGTGCACCGTCCAACTTCTCGCTATAGTATGCCACGGGTTTTCCATCTTGCATAAGGACTCCACCAATACCGAGTCCACTCGCATCACACTTAATCTTGCATGTTCTTGTTTTGACTCTCCTGGTACCTCCTCCTATCTTCTTCCATTGCTCTCATGTACTGTTGGAAATCTGGATGCATCATTGGGTGTGGTGGTGGTGGTGCATTCTCTGCTCTAGCTGCGGCATCCGCTTCCTCTTTTTCTTTCGCCTCTCGCTCTCTCCGAGCATCTTCGGTTTCAACTAACGCCATTTCCCCCTAGTCCTGTAACAAAGAGCGATTACTCATAATTACACCATGCAAATGTTTTCTGAGCTCAACTCATTGCCCAGAACTAGTCACACAATGAAATCAAGAAGCAAATCCAAAGCAAACATTTATTATGTATATACACCGTATATTACATAACATACACACATATATTACATGTGGTACATATATAACCACTTATTTGGCTTCAAGCCCAAGCCAACGGAATTTAAAATACGTTCTAGTACAATACCACCTATACTACTTTATTCTTCTCCAGGGCTTACTCATCATCATCTTCATTAACCTCCGCATACATTCCTGGAGTCCATCCGGTACAGCGACTTGTCTTTCGGACGCCGTCCGGAACAAAGGTCCTTCCAGTAGGAATGTAATCTGAATCGGACGAAGTGCCGAGACAGAGATCAGTCATGCCAAAGTAACTGGACAATGACTCGTATGTATCCCCTGTAGGATACATACCTCCTTCATTGGTCATCGATGAAGGATTTCGATTCACCTGCCCCCTCATCTTCTTCTTCTTCTTCTTTTCACTCCAGCTTTCACCTTCCTCGTACTGTGATGGTTTTGAGAACCCCATCTCCAAGTCTAAAGAAATGGAATCAGTACCTTTCTCTTCCTTCCCATAGTGTCGGTTAATATACTGGTTAACCCCGCCACTTTCATCTCCAGTGTCACATGGAATAGGTTCCTCCTCATCTCCAAAAGGTTCCCCGAAACGCCAACCGGTTGAGTTTTCGATTGGTGACTCGGAGCAGTTTAGGTTCCATGAGTTATCTCCCCCATATCCAGATCATATGATGCTGACACATGTGGATAGTGTGGGACAAAGTTGGGTGTAAGTGGATCTCTCTGGGTTGCCTGGCCACTCCAATCTACAGGGCTGTTTAGGCTAAAGAAGGGTGTTGTATATTGGGGTTGTGCCCTCAGATCATGCATCCGAGCTTGGACTTTATCAGGGTCCGTGAACTCAGCTAGCATGTGGTCAATCTCACCCACCATCTTTACATGTAGAAGGTACATCGTAGTCAGTAAAGACTTACAGCTGTCCATGTGTGCTGCAACTTCAGGATGTTTGTTTGCCATCAGCAGATGATTCAGAGTAGGATCCTCATCTTCCTCGGCATGAGGTATATGAGAATACTCCGAACATAGCAGTTCTACTGACTTGTGCTGCCTTATTTCAAGGATTGCCTTGAATATGGCCATGTGAAAGGTTGTGGTAAGGGTTTTGGCTTCTCCGTATGGCATTATACGCCTCATCTCCAGTTGCGCAGGTAGTTGAACTGAAACTCTGCACTTGGTTACTATCTCTCCATCATAATAGATGTACTTGAGAACAGGTATCCGAGTTTCACAATGAAGTTCCTTCAGCATCCCACGCAGGAGATCTGTAAGTGGTCCCTCATAATCACCGAGCCAGCCATCAACCTTCCTCAAAGTCCTCTTGGGAAATGTGTACGCCATTATGGCTGTATACAAAAGCAGAAAATTAGTAGTGATAGTGCATCATAATAATTATAATAAAGAATTATCGCACTAAAATATATGATTTTTCTATTCTCAAGTGAATAATCATCATATTTTTAGAGAATCCTTTACTATTTCAACTTAACTCCTACAGGTTTCTTCCCTATACTAGGTTTTTCCAACCTAAGGTCGCAACATTTACTCTGATACCAGCTGTGGTGACCCAGCATACCACTGCATGTTGTAGTATACAAGTCGTTGATATGATCTTCATGAAGGGACTTCTTCACAAATATCACATCCCTCAGAGTGGTACAACAGAAACATTGCAGGTCATAACACTCGATAATATATTACAATCATGGTCTTAACAAGTTGGTATTCTCACAGGTCCGATGAGAACACCCTACACTATTAAAGTACTATTACAAACCAACATAGATATGAAAAGAGAGCTCAGCAACTTATTTAAGTATGCCACTACGCTGCTCGGCTCTAAGATAACTACTACTCCTCCTCGCTTCGGTGTTGTCTGCTCCATAGACTATCCCATAGTCTACGCCTTCCACCCCTCCGGACAAATCTGGTTCCTCGTAGACCAGCTCGTAGTCTCCTTCCGGTGGTACCTCGGTGTTTGCCTCCACTTCCGGATCACAGTCTAGCAAGGGTGTCGAAAGAAAGTGAGTACAGGGTACTCAAGTTCAAAAGAGTAAAAGGTGTTTGATGCACTAGCTACGACCCTCGATCAGAAAATCTTAGGTCAATGCATGTTTCAAATCATTTCCTCAAAAGGTTTATTTTATTCTGAAAACTATGCCCGTCTTCACAAGTTGACTAGAACTTCACGGAGTTCCTTTCTCGGCGTCGTAGCTCCCTTCCGGAACAAGGAGTGACAAACAAATACACTCAGAGGTGCGTTACTTTTCCCATAAGAGATCTCACCCTTTTTGCCACCGCAGGGACTTGCCCCGTTCACACTTCCTTGGTGTGAGGCCAGGTATAAAGATCCAAGCCCACACCGCCTCTCCGCGACCCTTCAAACCCACCCTTTTGTCCATCCGTACACCCCGGTAGACATCTCCCGATCATACGGCTTTACCCACGGTGTACTATGAACAATCCCTCATAGACGGTAGAGCCTCTCATCCAAACGTCCGGATGGGGATTTTAAAGGATTTCCCAACCTACTGCAGTGTTATCTCCAACACCCCGCCAGGCTCTATCAAGTCCGTTGGCGTGTAGGAGGGAAAAGATACAGCTGGCTTCCCCAGCCATTATAGATCTTATGGTCAACGCGATATGTACGGCGCTAGAATCACTGGACGGCATTGGTACTTAGTCCTAGATGAATAGTACCCTTGCAATGGAACCTCCACCAATCAACACATACCATGGTTCCATTGCCACCCACATAGTCATATTCATAATTGGAAAAGTAACATTTCATTTTCAATGCAGGAATGATAAGTCATATAGCTTTGCATTAAATTAATAGAAAATACTCAAATTGACATGAGCAAGGGGGAACTTGCCTGTGAACTGAGGTAGTGCAGTTCAATGCGTTGGATGGAACCTGGACCTCGGGTTTTGTAAAGAAGCATCATTGTCCGGTAAGGACAATGTTATAAAATCCAAATAATGCATGCATGGATGTATTATTTTATGTGGAAACCCTGACCCTTATATTTAATTAAATTTAGGTTAAGTTAAGGTTTGTGCCTTTGGCAGTAATTTGCAATTATTTTAACTTATAAACTTGTATGAAGGAATACTTTTAAAAGCAATACAATTTCCTTCTCAAAAATATTTATTTAAAAAATCTGTTGAAATAATAGAATTTCTACTAATTTCTTTAAATGGAGTACTAAAATATTTTCCTTTGGAAGTATTTTCCTTTTAAAAGAAATGACTTGGAATTATAGAATTTTATTTTGAAATATTTAAAAAAATAAGTATTTGAACTTATTTGGGATTTTTCCTTGATTTTTTTAATACAAGGAAATAATAGTTTGAAATTCCAAATGTTTATTTTAAATTCATAAAATTCACAAATTTGAATTTGTTCATTAAATTTTATTTTATATTTTATTCTTGTTAAGAATAATTTTTCATTCACCAATCCAAATTTTAATGGATTTTTAGAGGTATATTTTATTTATTAAAATTTGGTGAAATTCTGGCTATTTTTAAAAGTGAAATGACTAAAATAGCCCTCCCTGGCCCCTATTGGGCCAGCCCACTAACTAAGGCCCATTAGGACAGCCCAATAAGGCTTGCCCCAAATCGGTTCGGTGGAACCGACTCGGCCCACCACGCTCACTCACTCGTCTCTCACTCGCTCTCGCGTCCTAACCCTAGCCTCTCGCGACTCCGTGGCGATGGCGTCGCCGCCATGGCCGCCGCCGTGCTCCGGCCGTCAAAGTGCTCTCCTGCCCTGGCCACCTACCGGATCTTGACCGCCGCGAGACGATCTATCGATCAGTCCGCGTGGTTTCTCCGATTCCTTCCTCTCCTGGCGAATCGCCTCCGCTCTGGATCCACTGGAGAATCGCCTTGGCGATTTGGTGGTCTCCGGTGATCCCTCGCCCTCGCCGTCGACGTGCACTCTCCTGAGACTGACCTAGCGCGGTGGTGCTCACGCGCCGTGTCGTCGTCCCTGGTGTGGTCGTTGCGGTGGTGGTGGCGTAACGCCGCGTCTACCTGGTTTGTGCGCTATGGCCGCGCGGGCACTGCCTCGCCATGCCATATCCTCTGCTACCAGGTGCTGGTAAGGTTCTCTTGCTCCTCCTCCTTCTCAACGCCATGTCTGTGCGCCTCCATTCCTCTGTGCTTCCTCCTTCTCTGCTGCTCAAGCCTCCTGATGATCCAATGATCATACAGGGCTTTGCTGCTGCTGCCAATGCTCCTTATGCTTCTCCTTGGCAAGCCCTGGCCAATTCACCAAGTTCTGGTGACTGGTCCAGTGTGTTGCTTGCTGTTCATGGCCAGTGTTGCTCTTTCACTGCATTTGTCATGCCATGCCCTGCTATGCCATGCTATACATGATTGTAATGTTGCTATGCTTATTGGCATGCTATCCTTGCTTGTCTAGGTGTATAACTATGCCTGTGCTGTGTTGGTGATGCTTACTGTCATGCTCTGCTGTGCTTGACACCTGTGCTGCTAGTGGTGTGTTCAGTAACCTATGCATGATCCAATTGATCTCTTGGATCATCATATATGCTTGGTTATTGTGGCTTCTTTTGCTAAATGGATGGGTTGCTTACTGGTACTGCTACTCAAACATGCTTATGCTCCTGTGTGTGTGGCTGTGGCTCTCCATAGCTTACTGGACTTAATCCAGAAGCTATGATGCATAAATACATACTTGTGTTGCCTCACAGAGTGCTGTTGTATAAATAATGCATGGATTTGTTATCTATTCATGCTTGGATGGATTAATTATGGATGAATTGATGTGCTGATTCTTATATTATTACTTGTTTAATAGTTTTGGTAGCCAGATAGGCATTACTGAAGCATCTGCTTCAGTAATCCTTCTGTGCAAGTCATGCTGTTACCAAGTTTTAATTTCTGTCAGTTATTCTTGATGAACCATGTTTGGTTATGATTCAATGCTCCAGCTGTTGCCTAAAGGAATTCCAAAATCATTTTGGAATACAAATCTTTGACTGAACCTGTGTGGTGATGATTTCAAATTGCCTGTGTGGCCTTGCTTGCATTTTGGGATGGTTTGTGACCTCAGTAGTCTTCTACTGCACCTGGTTGCATCCTATTTGGCTATTTGGTGGGTTTTGTGAAAATTAAACAAACTCCACAGTTGGGAATCACCAAGGTGAATGCCCTGTGGATGCTTTTGATGAAAAAGGGTTGGATCTGATGGTTTATTTCACCATAGGTGCTAGGTAAAATAGTTGGCTACTGTTCTAGGGTTTCAGTGTCATGGATAGCTAGCATATAGGCATATCCAGTGACTAGATCCACTAGATCTTGGTCTGGCCTCTTCTGCCTGGCATCACTTGGTGAATACCAAGTGATGATATACCCAGTGGAACAATCTGCTCCACAATATTTGTGTATGAGCATGCTTATGATGGATGGGATCATCAGATCCATCCAGGTATGATGTATACCTTGCTCCAGCTCCAAGTATGAAATCTTTTGTTGATGCAGTGCTTCTGGATAGTTGCTGTGATCATAGCCCTTCTCCTCCTAGCTTCTTGGTTAAGCTCTATCTTAAGTCACCATGCTGCTCTGATGTTTTACTTGTTGGTTTTGGGTTGACAGTTGGGTTCTGTGGTGGATGGTATTGTTCTTGAGCAAGAACAGGATGAACTCTGTGTGGTTAAGCTTCACCCTATCCTGTGAATCCTATCTGGTCGACTGGTTACTGCTGCTAGGGTTTATGCCCCTTTTATATGAGCTCTACTTTTGTTCCTGCCATGACACACAAGCAGGCTTTGCTCTGGTGACTAAGCTGGTGTACTGCCTTGTTGTTGTGTGCACAGCACACATGAGCAGTGTGCTCATATGCTGAAACTTGAGCCCCTGGTGGTGCTCAGTTTTGGTCTGCTCCCTCTTATCCTGATGCTGTCCTTGGTTTTGGACAATCACAAGTGTCAATGACACTTTGCTTACTGACCAAACTGAATATATGTAGCTTCTAATCCCCCTGGCTAGTTTCTTTGTTTATTTTGCAGGTTTTTGGAAAGTGAAGATGACCATGAAGAATCCTCCAAGTCATTAGTCTAGAATTTTAGTTTAGGATCCAATTATGTAATCTTCTTTTTATTTCTGTTTATTTTTCCTTTAATTCTTGTATCCAGAATATTGTAAAGACAATGTATGTGTGTGTATATCAATAAAGCTCAAATTTTGCTTATGAGCTTTTTGGTTTATGTAATGATTATATTTCTGGATCATTGTTGTATTTATATTTCAATTTGAAATCCAAAGTCCTTTGAATTCATAAGTTGAATTTAAATTGGAAATTCTATTTTCTATAATCATTATTGCTTATTGCTTAATGTTATCAATGTATTATTACTTGTCAAATAAAATCAACTCCCAAAATCAATAAGATACAAAAGAGATCATGTCGAAATTTCCCTAACTCACATTGCCTAACCCTAAGTGCAAAATGAGAGAGAACCTCGATCCCTCTTAGGTTTAGTTGCAATAAGGCGCGAAAATTTCCCCCGTTTTGCGATGCAATGCACATCCCATTTCTAAATCTACCCCTCGTTGTTCCTATGTTCTGGGTTATTACAAAGAGTCCACTTCAATGCCATTGGCGGAAACAACAAACCCAAGAAAAACCAACTTGTTTTGTGCAAAGGTGCATTTAGGAAGGTTGGCAAAGAGCTTCTCGCGGCGTAAGATGCATAAGACTTCTCTCACATGTTGTACATGGTCCTCGAGATTTTTGCTATAAATGAGAATATCATCAAAGTAGACCACCACACTCTTGCCAATGAGATGTCTCAAGATATGGTTCATAAGACGCATAAAAGTTGATGGAGCATTTGAAAGACCAAATGGCATGACAAGGCATTCATAGAGACCAAGTTTGGTCTTGAAGGTCGTCTTCCATTCATCAACAATTGCCATGCGGATTTGATGCTAGCCACTATGCAAATCTATCTTAGAGAAAATCGTGGCACCACTCAACTCATCAAGCATGTCATCTAAACGCGGAATGGGATGGCGGTATCGAAGGGTAATGGCATTGATGGGACGACAATCCATACACATTCTTTGCGACTCATCCGGTTTAGGAACTAGAATGACCGGTATCGCACAAGGGCTAAGGCTTTCATGGACGTACCCTTTAGCGAGGAGATCTTGTATTTGGCGTTGTATCTCCTTTGTGTCTTCGGGGTTGGTGCGGTAGGCGGCGCGGTTTGGGAGGGGAGCGCCGGGTATGCGGTCGATGCGGTGTTCGATGCCTCGAAGCGGTGGTAGTCCATGAGGTAGCTCGTCGGGGAAGACGTCTTGAAACTCCTTCAAAAGAGACAACAAAGACGAAGGAATGTTGGCTAAGGCATTAGTCTCCGACGACGATGCCCCCTTGCAAATGAGCACATAGTGCAAAGTGGTGGATGGGTTTTCTTGCACTTCTCTCCACTCGGTTTTGGTGGCTATGAGGACACTCTTTATCTCACTCATGTATGGCTTGTGGCGCTCACTCTCTTTTAGGTGGGTCGCTCCCTGTCCTCTCAAGTCACCATGGTGGTTGTGTTGTTGTGCCCTCGCTAAAACCTTCGCATTGTCCGCGATGATTTGGCTTGGTGTCATTGGGCGAAGCTCGAACCTCTTGTCCTTGACCTTGAAGGTGTAGACATTTGAGTGTCCATCATGTATAGCCTTCTTGTCATATTGCCATGGGCGGCCAAGCAACATGTGGCACACCTTCATGGGCACCACGTCACACTTAGTGGTGTCTTCGTAAGGGCCGATCTTTAAGTTGACGGTGACGGTGTGTTGTATCTCGATGTTGCCCTTTTTCACCATTGGACATGGTATGGATGTGGATGCTTGCGGAGTGTGAGGTTGAGCTTTTCACACAACTCGGTGCTTGCTAGGTTGTGGAAACTTCCTCCGTCGATGATGACCCTGATTGACTTGCCACCAATACCGGCACAGGTTTGGAAGATGTTGCACCGTTGGTCTTCTATACCTTGTGGTTGAGTTGTTAGCACCCTTGTGACCACAAGTGACGGGCTTGGGTCATGTACACATAAGAGGGGGTTTTCTCTGCTTTCTTCATCGTAATCTTCTTCATTGGCGACGACGACTTGGACAAGAGCTTCATATTCACCTTCACTTAGCGTCTTTATGCCACCATTCTCCATAGTGATCATGACTTTGGTATTCTTGCACTCAAAGGACTTGTGGCCTTATGTTCCAAACTTGAAGCAAGTGACATTTGAGGGTCCTGTAGAGGCCTTTGAGGAGGTGATTGAAGTCACCGGTTGCTTCATGCGACTTTGGATAGTCGGTTGCTTGGATGGTGTAGAGAAAATGGAGGGCTTGGCACTTGTTGTAGGAGCTGTTGTAGCGAGCTTGGAGGCAAAGTATGACTTGGACTTGGAGTACTTGATGTCCTCATTCACTTGATGCTCGGCCTTGGAAGCTTGGTGAACCAACTCAACCATGTTGGAGTATTGTTGGAACTCCACAATCTTCTTGATGGGGTAATTTAGGCCATTGAAGAACCTAGCAATAGTTTGGCTCTCGGATTCTTGGATGTTGGCTCGCATCATAGTCAACTCCATCTCCTTGCAGAACTCCTCAACGTTCTTGGTGCCTTGCTTCGATTTTTGGAGTTTGTTGAAGAGGTCGGTCATGTAGTGTGCAGGCACAAAGCGAGCTTGCATCTCCTCTTTCATCTCTTCCCAAGTGTCGATGGGGGCTTCACCCTTTTCTTCCCGTAGAGTGACCACTTGTTCCCACCATGTGCTAGCATAATCTTCAAACTCAAGAGATGCCATGGCCACTTTCTTGGCACCGGAGTAGTTGTGTATGCGAAATATCTTGTCAACCTTGAGTGCCCATGAGAGTTAGGCCTCGACAACGTCTTCATCCTTGAACTTGGGCATGTTGAACTTGAGCTTGCCATACATGTTCTCTTCATCTTCCAAGTTCCTTCGGCGAGGACGGATGCCTTCGTCTCTTGCGGCTTGAGGTGGGTGAGGAGGTCTTCCACGACCAACCATAGCATTGGGTTGGTGTTGTAGTTGAACACTAGCTTCACTTGGTTCGTGATGATGGTGTTGTCGAAGATCTTGACGAGGTTGTTGAGGTTGTTGACGACATCCATTGTTGGCTATCTCATCTTGAGCATTTGTCGGGTCTCCTCTTCCATGTTGGTTGTGGTGAGGATGATTCCGGAGATGTCTTGAGCATCCATGTGTGGCTCGCGATGAGGTGCCAGGTCCATGTTGATTATGACATTGTCGTGGGGTTGGTCGTCACGCCCATGGTGGGCATGGCGATCATGTGGATGGCGGTCACGGTGTGGTGCTTCGTCTTGTTGAGGACGCTCATGTGGACGAGCATGTCGATGAAACTCTCCTCGCCTTGAGTTGAAGCGTGAGTCTTCATGGTGATCATGATGTCGATGAGGTCGAAGAAGGTCTCCTCGCCTTCAGTTGGAGCTTCATGAAGTATGACAATCATGGGAGTAGTAATCTTGTGATGAGCTTGATGATGATGAAGTAGAGCAATTTCGGTGGCGGCAACCCAAGTTGGTGATGGCGCGCTCGAGACTATCCATGCGCCGCTCCATGTTCGCATCATTGGCTGCCATTTGGCCATTCAAGTTGTCTGTGGCTTCTCAAAGGAGGGTCATGTCTTGGTTGACGATGGTGAAGTTGTGAGCCACTTCTTCATATTTCTCATCGATGCACGTCTCAAACAAGGCGAGTTTCTCCTTGAACTCTTGGCGTTGTGCCCATAGATTGTGTTGGGTAGCCAACCTCTCGGTGTTGCGTAGGGCTCCATCCTCCCTTGATTCTTCTCTGTTCCTATCCATGATATGAAGACAAGAACTAAGTTGTGTATGTTAGTGGAAGGACACTACCTCGCAACCTTACCTTGGTGTAATAGTATCGAGGTGATCAACCAAACCGAGAGCAAAACCAATTGTATTGGGTACACACACAAAGGCACACGCAAAAGCTAGCAAATATTATGGTAGGCAGGTATTGTGGAAAGCCAAGAGACGAAATCCGAAATCAAGTGTATTGTTAAAAGTGGGTAAGCTCCAAAAATCAAATGTCAAAATGGTGATCACGGAAACACGAATGATGTGGAACTGATACGCGTAGATGCACACGTCCGTTGGGAACCCCAAGTGGAAGGTATGATGCGTATAGAAGCAAGTTTCCCTCAGTATGAAACCAAGGTTTAATCGAACCAGTAGGAGCCAAGAAGCACGTTGAAGGTTGATGGTGGCGAAATGTGATGCGGCGCAACAACAGGGATTCCGGCGCCAACGTGGAATCTTCACAACAAAACCAAAGTACTTTGCCCCAACGAAACAGTGAGGTTGTCAATCTCACCGGCTTGCTGTAACAAAGGATTAAACGTATCGAGTGGAAGATGATTGTTTGCAAGAAAATAGTAAAACACAATTGCAGTAGATTGTATGCTATGTAAAGAATAGGACCGGGGTCCACAGTTCACTAGAGGTGTCTCTCCCATAAGATAAAAGCATGTTGGGTGAACAAATTACAGGGCAATTGACAAATAGAGAAAGGCATAACAATGCATATACATGATATGATAAATATAGTGAGATTTAATTGGGCATTACGACAAAGTACATAGACCGCCATCCAACCGCATCTATGCCTAAAAAGTCCACCTTCAGGTTATCATCCGAACCCCATTCGTATTAAGTTGCTAAGCAACAGACAATTGCATTAAGTATGGTGCGTAATGTAATCGACAACTACATCCTTAGACATAGAATCAATGTTTTATCCCTAGTGGCAACAGCACATCACAACCTTAGAACTTTGTCACTGTCCCAGTGTCAATGAAGGCATGAACCCACTATCGAGCATAAATACTCCCTCTTGGAGTTAAGAGCAAAAACTTGGCCAGAGCCTCTACTAATAACGGAGAGCATGCAAGATCATAAACAACACACAAACAATAGATTGATAATCACCATAACATAGTATTCTCTATCCATCGGATCCCGACAAACACAACATATAGTATTACGATAGATGATCTTGATCATGTTAGGCAGCTCACAAGATCCAACAATGAAGCACAACAAGGAGAAGACGACCATCTAGCTACTGCTATGGACCCATGGTCCAGGGGTGAACTACTCACTCATCACTCCGGAGGCGATCATGGCGATGAAGAGTCCTCCGGAGATGAATCCCTCTCCGGCAGGGTGCCGGAGGCGATCTCCGAATCCCCCGAGATGGGATTCGGCGGCGGCGTCTCTGGAAGGTTTTATCGTGGCTCTGTGGGGGTTTCGCGACGAGGCTTTAAGGCGAAAGGGTAGGTCGGGGGGCGAGGGGCCCACACCATAGGGCGGCGCCCCTCCGGCCGCGCGGCCCTATGGTGGCGGCGCCTCGTCGCCCACTTCGTTATCTCTTCGGTCTTCGGAAGCTCCGTGCAAAAATAGGACCCCGGGCGTTGATTTCGTCCAATTCCGAGATATTTCCTTACTAGGATTTCTGAAACCAAAAACAGCAGAAAAAACTGGCTCTTCGGCATCTTGTTAATAGGTTAGTTCCAGAAAATGCGTAAATACGACATATAATGTGCATAAAACATGTAGGTATCATCAATAAAGTAGCATGGAACATAAGAAATTATCGATACGTTGGAGACGTGTCAGGAACACACACACAACATGATTGGGGTTAGTGCGACCAAGGAATGAGTGGAATAAACACAAGAACCAATTAGCAATGGTGGGCTCGTTGTCACACTAACTCAAAGAGAGGCAAAGCTTTGGTTGCAAAATGAGAGACACCAAGATTCACACGCGGCCTCTCTTCTCTTCTTCTCTTTTTCTTAAAAGCGTTTTGCTCTTTTGTATATGGTGGCACTTGCACTCTTTTGTATCTATGGTGGAACTTGAACTCTTTTTGTGTTTTTCTGGATTTTTCTCGCACTATGTTAGCATCACCCTTGCTTTTGCTATCTTGCCACACGAGGCTTTCTTATAAGCTTTACTCCACACTACACACACAACCTCACAATCGGGGTCACGTGCAATGTCTCGCAACACTTGATAAACAATGCTCGATAGGATAGGTCGCAAAAGGAAGATGGGCTACAAGGCTATGCAAGTTATACCTAGATGGTTTGTAGGCGGTGATGATCACTGAACTTGCGATGGTGGTGGTGGTGGGTGTCAAAGTAGAGATCGGGGGTGCCGAGGTTGTCTTCGCTTTTGCGTCTTCGTTGTGGTGTTAGGGTATACAACTAAGGCACTCAAAACCAGAAACCAAACACAAATGTGAAATCATGGTCAAAATGGGGCTGGGGGAGCAGTTTTGGCTCCTGGCGGTAGCGGCAGCCTGGCACGGGCGGCAATGCCGACCCCGGATGAACAGCTCGAATCTTTTCTTCACGAAACGGACCAAAATTCGACCAAATCGATGAATTCGAAGAAATTGACGGCTAGAAACGCAAGGGAAAGGTAGATAAACCCTAGGGACACGAAATCAATGGACCAAAACCACTCAAAACACAACAAAATCGCAGATCCGACCAAAGGCAATTTAGGGCTATTTTTGGGGAATTTTTTGGAAAAAATTTAGAGGTGAAATTGGGTGGGTGGAGGGTCAAATCTGTGGTAACCAAGAGCTGCTGATACCATATGATGAGGCCTAAGGGCTAGGATGTGCCCAGATCTCACGAATTGACCCGAAATCAAAAGGGAAAAAAGAGGGGGAGGTGAAGAAAAAGAAGAACACGAAGAACAACACACACACAAACCCGATACAGTCGATTTCCACTCCCATGACTCGATAAACCACGCCGATAGAATCACACAGGGAGAGATCGCGAGGTAGAATCCCGGTGTGAGAGATCGGTAAGGGAGATGAACAAAGTTGTGGGAGAGAGAGTGGGATGCACTAGAATCTCACACAAACATCATCCAAGTCACATAAGAGATAGCCTTGAGGAAGCATAGGAGATCATCCCAGAGGTTTTGTGAGCAAATCTCTAAAGATAATCCAATCTATGTCTAACCCTAATTCGTGGCTGGAGGAGCCCAATATATAGTCCAGATATGAAACAGTGGTAACCTAGCCATTTGCGAAATAAACACAACCACATGATTCAAATGGACAGTTTAGATGAAGTCAACTCGGGTGGGGCCGGCAGTGCCGGGGTGAGCCCAGCGGCAGTGCCGGCCTTGAGTTGATGCCACCGGCTAAAGTTGTTCCCCCTTCTTCTCTTCTTCTTCCTTGAACAATTGAGCTTCCTCCTCAACGGATCCTTGATGAGACTTGTACCTAATGACACATAGAGCTTCGGCATGAGGTAGCATTCCATCCAAGGGTGTGTCAAGGTCAAGCGTAGAGAGGATTCAGTTCACCTTGTCATGTAGCGCTTTCACTCGGGCTCGAGTCATCGGTCCACTTGGGGTACTAGTTGGCCTTGGTGTAGTGTCGTCCTTGGGCGGGGCTACATCAACTTAGAGCTAGAAAACCTAGAACTGTTGCCTCTCGGCAAGATAACCGACATAGCCTATCGGCTACCCCATTGTAACCCAACATATTCGATAATCAAGATCAGACAAGCAGGAAGTAAGGGTTTTACCTCATCGAGGGCCCCGAACCTGGGTAAATCTGTCTCCCCTTTTGTTTGGTATCCGATGCCTCGTGCTAGCATGCTGGATTCCGTCAACCCTAAGCCCCTCATGGTGGGCATTGCTGGAGAGCACCCTCGTCAAGAGCAAATACTCCTAGACAAAGGTGAGTCTAGACGAGCAGAAAGGACGCGGAGAACGGGACAAACGGAGCCGAGATCCGCCCTTGGCCTCCTCTCAGGAGCATCCCCTAGGGAGAGACTGAGAGCGCGGAAGCGGAGCCTCCAAGCCAAGGCGTGGCTCGGGCAGCCCCAGGAAGGGCTCAAGAACATCCTCTCCTTGGCTAGGCGAGGCAAGGGAGTAGGGAACAACTAGGATCGATGGGACGCGTCAAGACTTGTGTGGGGAACATGCAAGGCACCTCCACCCCTGTGCGCCATCATGGCACAGACCAACAGAGGCCTGCTCCGCGGACAGGAGTGACAACTCACTTCCTGAGCTATCACGCCATCATCAAGCGCGTTAGTGCACCGCCCGCGACCATCCATTGGCCGCGCACACCACCCATCTGCCCGTCGCCCGCGTGGATCCATCTGATTGAGCCTGGGAACACTCTTGGGCGGTGCCCCGGTGAGCCGTTGTGACCGCCTCCGGAGATATATAAGCCGGAGATTCACACGTTGCAAAGGCAGTCAGAGAGACAATACAGAAAATAGGACACATCGAAGAGGTACGTTACACTACAGAGGAGGCCATTGCGTTGTGAGAGAGAGGAGAGAATAGAGAGAGTTAGAGCCTTGTTCTTGACAAACGTCAAGCCCAATATTGAGAGAGAGAGAGAGATGAAGAGAGTGAGGAAAAGATTGAGGAAGTCCGGGAGGTGTAGGAGCTGATCAAAGCGTCCTCCCGGCTGAGAGTTCATCACCATTGTACTTTGTGTCCCCGAGATAATCCACCAAAGCAGGACGTAGGGTTGTTAGCCGAAGGACGGCCTCAACCTGGGTAAAAAATGATCATGTGTGCTTCGTGTATGTTCTTGCTCTGCCTGGGAATGATCCTAAGGCGACGTTGAGGCGAAACGCCTTCGTGCTCACTAACCAACAAGAAAATGGGGGTGTGTTCATCCCCGGTGTCCGCGTAGGCGAGATGCGACATCTGGAGCGCCAGGTAGGGGGGCGCTCGTGTTTCAGTATCAATGATCTTCATGTTCTTCATCAGCATTCGTGAACACCGCCGAGTTCGTCGTCGAGATCCTCTTTGGTCGCCTCTACATCAACCATGGCACCAGGGAGGAACACCGTGGTGGGGGCCGGTACTGCTGCGGCGGGCACGCCCGCGACTGGGACTCGATCTCATGGCCCTGCCACGGTTTTCGGCCTCGGAATTGAGACCCACACGGGGCATGCTAACACCGCAGGGGCTGCCAACCCTCATGTCGTGCCAAGTGTTGCGGCTCCACTTCTACCTCCGCCGCATCCTGCGGCTGAGGCCGGCGCTCAGATGGAGGAGGCGCTGCCGCACACGAGGTCCCTCCACCCGACGATGCAGGAGGCGTCGCCAACGATGATCAACTTCCTGGTAACGGAGGAGGCGCCGCTAACCCTGATGTTTCGGCCATAGGTGTAGGAGGCGCGGCCGATGGGGGCGTCTCGTCTGAAGCTGCACCTTCTGGGTGGCGGGAGGAGGTCCCGTGTCGGGGTCCCGGGCGCGCGCACAACCGTTGGCCGCCCCGGATCCCGCCATGGGTCGGCAGGCCGCACCTAGTGCCGAGCGCTCTTCCCAGTCCCACCGTTCAGGGAACCGTACCTTGGCGGAGGCCTTGGCTGCCGCCCGTGCCATGACATTGTACCCACCGCTTCCATGGACTCCGGAGTACGAGGCCTAAAGGAATGAGTTGCACGCTCAATTGGATTTCGCCAGACTTCACCACGACTCACTCGCACCCGCTCCCAGATGCAGCAGGGACCTAGACGGTGCATTTTCAATACCATCATTAGTTGTTCCTCATATTTCTATGCAAAGTTAGCACTTATAATAACGGGGTATTTATTTTTTTCATTAAGAAACCTATATTTCAAATCTGGTGGGAGATGTTTTAGTTCTGAAGGTGGCAAAGCTTCATCTCCCTCTCTTTCAGGTGTTTCATAAATTTTGTTCATAAAGGGATCAACTACATGAGAGGAGTATAGATACTCACCAATCTCCTCCTTATCTATATCTCTTATAACATTTTCATTCTCAAGTTAACTTATTTTCATTTCATCTTCAGGGGTATCATAAAGGACAACAAGAAGACTAGTAAGATTACCTTCTTCTTGAGGTTCTTCTTCCTCAAAATTTTCGATTATTGGTTTGTGCTCAAATTTTGAGAAGTGGAAATGCATGACTTCCTCCCCAAAATTGAGCGAGATAGTTTCTTTCCTACAATCAATGTTAGCCCCTGCATTGTTTAAAAATGTTCTTCCGAAAAATGATTAGACAATGAGAGTCAACCGACATATCAATGGCAACAAAATTAATAGGATATTTATAAGGTACAATGCTAATTGGAACATTTCTTATTATTACCATAGGGACTCGAAGAGTTTTATTAGCAAGCATTATTTTCATCTCTGTGTCTTCTAATTTTGCTTGTTCGAGTTCATCATGAATGCTAAAATAAGATCTATAAGGAATAACATTAACGACTGTTGCAATATCACAAAGGCCATAATAAGAAGATCCACCAAAAGTGCAAGTAAGACCAGGATTACCAACATTATTAGCTTTAAGCATACCTTCGATGAATTGGGAGGCTTCAGGGTCGAATTCAACTACATTGCAATGTGCATACATAGCCAATATCTCCTCCTTAGTTACCACATATTCTTCTTCCATGGCTTCATAGGTGGGTTCCTGTTGCATGTATATATGAACTTTGTAGTTTATTGACACATATTCCCACATATTCCCATCTTATATAATGTTGTTTCCATGTTTTATATTGTTTTCGGGGATTTTCTAAACAATCCCCTCTCCTCTGGTTTTAACTGTGTCTGACAGAAAATACCTTATGTTAGTATTTTTGACTTAGCTACGGGACTCGAAAAAGGGAAAGGTAAGGGGCCAAGCTTTGGAACTTTCGAGACAAACAAAATGAGATAAAGTGGGACAAGAGGAGGTCAAGGGGATGGAAACTAGGCCCAGTGGCACACCCACCCCCTTTGGGCGCACCACCAGGGTCCGTTTCACCTCGACCGTCCGATTAGCCTCAATCTTGCGCCCATGGACTTTGTTTGACCTAAAAACCCTATATATACCACCCCAGTTTCCTCGAAGAGATGGCAGTGGAGATAAAAATACATTAATAGAGAGTTAGCAGGCCACCGCCGATGGAGATCAGAGGGGGGAATCGCTGCCGGAATAGCCTTCGATGGACTCCACCCCCTCCTGCATGGTCATCATCAACATCTTCATCAACAACCTCAGCATTATCTTCATCTACCCTTTGTAATCTCTTGGCAAACATGATGTTTGAGGCAATCTATCTTTTTTCCATGATGTATTGTACCTCTATGTCTTTGTTCGAGTAGTGACTTGTGCTTGGCAATTGCGAGATAATATTTTGATGGTTGCATATAAGTATTTGTTATCTTCTATGATGATTTATTGTACTGATATATGAGTGCACACATATGTTGGGAAATGCATGAGGTTGACATTGTTGCATGATTATAGGGAGAGGGACAAATGGACTAAAACAGAAACCATGTCCCAATTCTTAGATACTCATGTGATATTAATTCATGGTTAATCAACGGGGGGAATAACTATGGGGATATTTAAACTTATAGCATTGGTTGGAATTCATTTCTTAATAATTCCCTTGTTTGCTCTTAACTGGCCTTGGGATCAATCAGTAGTGGTGTAATTGCTCATATATATGGTTGCACCTATCTACGGCTCCTCCTTAGAAGAAACACTAAAAGACTATACTGAGCTTCACTAATCGTGACAACAACACAAATGAAATAGAAATTTGCATGAACACTTAGTCCCTTGAGTTACTCCACTTCATCTCACTTTACTTTAATACACTTTAATTTTCTTGCATTAGTTTTACTCCTTGCATTTTATTTTCAGCACTTATAGTTTTATAGTAGAAACCTCACAGACACACACACACCTACACACGCACACACACACACACACACACACACACACTATAAGTTGTTTATAGGGCTTTAGAGAATAGATAGTTTCCCTTCAGCTCCTTGTGGGTTCGACACTGAAATACTTATCGAATTGTACTGCGGTGATCACCTGCGCTTGGGTGTTATAAAGATTCTTTTCTGGCTCCATTGTCGGGGAGCGTAGCGCTAGGCTTCTATTCTTGCTTGCATTGCTAGTTTACTTTCAGTAGCTTGGATATAAAATTAAAACCATAAAAAATTATCTGATATTGGAAGATGCTCTGGAGATTTCTTGTAAGTCTCGCAAATATATGGAGGATATGCTATACAACTATGTTAAAATCTTGAATGTTCCCTTGTGTACTAATGTTTTGAATGCAAGAAACCATGTTGAGAGTGCCAAGGAAGAACAAAAGAAGGAGGATGATAAAAGCATAAGCTTGGGATTCCCATGCAACCCCAAGAAGAGGATGAAAAAGAACAAGTGGAGGAAGAATGGAGTAGCTACCCATCTCCAACTCCCAACAATGGCAACACACAAATTCCGATGAACACCCCTTCTTATACTATTGATAATGATACTCTGTGTGATATAAGTTTGTCTAATCTATGGGAGGATCATGATGATGTTAAAGAAATATATGATACCATAAGCTCATTAGATGATTTATCTTTACGTGGTGATTCTATTCACAACTATGTTGTTGAGTTTAGTTTTGATGCTTGCAAATATTACGAAAGAGGATGAGATAAGAGCCATCTTTATGTTTCCATGTTTTTAAAATGCACGCTATTGATCATTATATGCATTGGCTATGAATAAGTTGATTTTATTTATTTATATATAAAATGCCAATGCATAGGAAGAGAGTGAGACTTAAAAGTTAATGGGTTTAAATCTTGTGGTGTGCTCCATATGCTTTCAAGTAAAACTTAGTTTGAGCACACCTTTATGTCCTTGTTAAATTGTAAAATAAATTTACATAAGAATTAGTTTATAAGTTTTAATAAAAAATAAAAATAAACTATGAAAGAATAAATGAGAAGGATGAGCAATGGAGAAGTTAGATTCGACCTTGAGAATGTGTTGTTCATTCCAATGGAACCATTGCAAAGTCTATATCATTAAACTCTTCCTACACTAAAACAAAATAAAAATAATGTTTACTTTCTATATATGTTTTCTTGTTGAATAAAATGGTTTCCCAATAAGTACTATAGTTTCCATCTTGGTAGAAATTATCATATTATCTGTCTTGGAGAACTAATCATTTTGTAGGCATTGGAGAATCATGGAGATGAGAATATTTATTTGTTTGAGATGAGTAACATGATATGATGAGCAATATTTAGAGGAAAAGAAGTAGCAAGATCATAAGCTCATTCTTGTTGTTGGCAGAAAGTTTGTTTTTGGTTTTATCTCTGGTTTTTCAAATAAAGTACCAAGGTTTACCCATTTGGATGTTTAAAGTTGTGAAACAGAATGGGAGTTGCTGATTTTTGCACTATACTTTTTAGTGCACGATATTTATGATTTTTTTGTAACTCCTAAAAATCTTAATAAATTCATAGCTGCAACTATTCATCCTCTATCTGTGCAAAAATTGTTAACACCATATTTTGTGTATTTTTAGCTTTCAGGGACCTAAATGAAGTCAAAGGGAGCTAGGACTTTGGAAATGTCAATATTTCATCAAGAGAAGCGTCTGGAGCATTTGGACCTGACAAGATGGGCCAGGAGGGCCGAAAGAGGCATGGTGGCGCGCCTAGCCAGGGGCATGCCACCCATGCTCTTCCCCCCTCGATCGACCATCTGATTCGCTTGATTCTTTCGCCCACGAACTTCGTCTGACCTAAACACCCCTTTATAAAGGAATTTTCTAGGCTTCCTCAAGGAGGGCACCGTAGAAACACCGAAACACGAAAACAGAGTCGGAACCAGCGAAGATTGGAGGGGGAAACTCTGTCAGAGCCGCCACTGGAGGGATCTACACATTCTCCAACGTCTCCATCATCATCACCATGATGAAGAGGGAGTAGAGTTCACCTCTGGACTATGGGTTTGTGGCAGAATCTTGATCTATTTCTCTCTTGTTCTTCGTTGATTCTGTACCATATGAGCCGCGCAACATGATTAAGGTCACATATGTAATTTCTATGTAGTGGATCTTTATTATATGATATTGATATATGAGGTTGGAATCTATTATGTGTAAGATGTACTGATAGATGCATATCATGTTTTCCGCTCTTAATTGCTTGTTCGATCGAACTTATATGCAAGAACATGTGTGGGGAGAAGTGTGTATTAGATGGAGTAGCATGGTGGTAGTGATTGAATAGTGACAACATATTCATGATCTATAATGGTATTTACCTTTCCTTTTCTACCTCACCAGGGATAAAGTGAATACATGTACTATTTTTATCATGTGACATTGTGATAATCTTGTTTGTTCAAGGTACCATATTTGATATTCAAACATTATATCATATTACTTAAGGCTATACTCTGTTGATTCTTAATTCAAGATTGCTTGGAGTTTTCCCTTTCTCGAGGAGTATAAGAGATATGTGTTGCATCATCTCTATGTTAGGATGTAATGCTCATATGAATGCTTATCAAACACATGCTAACGTTCCACCAATATTATGTCGTTGATGAATTGCTTGTGTCCACTACAACTTAAAAAGAGAGTATACAAGTGAACCCATGAGCCCCGGTCCATTTTAAATCATTAGAAACACCTTTACAACACAATTACCACACTTTATATTTACCGTTATTTATTAATCTGAAAATACCAAAAATACTTTCTCCACTTACACACACACAAAACCCAAAAACCATTACCCCTTTACTGTTTTTATTTAGATTGCTTAGTTTGTTACTTTACTTCAAGTTATACTTGTATTTCCTATTGCTAATACGAAACCTTGTGCTTGACAACCACATGGTGGAGTTGGGGACATAGGCAAGAACTTTATTTTGCAGGTTGCCAGAAGAGGATAAGAAGAATTCAACTTCTAAGCCAATTCCCCGACAGTTCGATATAAACTCCCGAGTCACCCTTGGGGGGAAAAGATGCTTGCTACAACGCTCCGCACTTGGAGTCCCAACTAGTTGGTACACACGGAGTTGTTGCCATCACCAGTCCTGTAAACATTGTCCTTACCGCACGATGATGCCATTTTCAGCATTTGGAGTTATCACATATCGAAGCTTTTGCATGCATAATCTTGCAGCCAAGAAAGAAAAGTTCATCACTTGCTCATGACATTTGATTATTTTTATCAAATTACTTGCAAATTACAATTCATATCATTCTTGCATTTAAAAACAAAGTAGTACTTTTCCAATTATGAATATGACTATGTGGTGGGCAATGGAACCATGGTATGAGTTTGATGGAGGTTCCATTGCAATCAGGTTGATATCCATGTATGATCAATAACCAATGTCATCTAGTGATTCTTGCACCGTAACAACCATGTTAAACATAAGGTTTGGAATGGGACGGAGAAGTCAGTTGTACATTTTCCCTCTCGCATATAATTGGACACACTTTACTAGCAGTTGTCTCCCTGCTGGGAGCAACCAGAGTGGTGGGAACCCTTAAGTCCCCACAGTATTGTGGTCTATGATGAGCTGTAGAAGACCGACAAAGGCTACCGAGGTCGGAACATATTCAATGGGGTATGCGACTGGTGGGGGTATAATATCCAAGGTCGGAACTATAATACATGTGGGTATGTGGGGTCACGGAGAAGGACAATGGTTGTCTTGGACCTTATACTGGGCCCCACACCAAGGTATGGACGGGAAAGATACGAACCTTAACCAATAACCAACGATGGATTTTTGTTTTGCGTGTCATCGGTACGCGTCGCGGAGACCAGTTCACGAGCTATTGCTGGTGATTTTTTTTTGCCCGTTAGTTGTTCGGCTTACCACCGGAGGACTTTCATTTTCGCGCCATGCGAGCAGTCGCGGCTATAAGCCTTTTCCTAGTAGTGTAAGTAGATAGAGCTCAAGTATAGTTCTTTAGTAAGCCAAATATCTCTATTGGTAGAGCTAGGATAAATCTAGTCTACAAATTGTTCTTCTAGATTTTATTTGCAATTTACCTCATTGTAATTAGGAGGTTGCATTGATCTTTTGTAAAGAGTTCGTGTTGTAATTCTATAGACATGTCTTAGACCCGTAAATATTTCTATTGTACCACTTTGAGGGATGTAATACTAGTGGAACAGTGTTTGACTAGTGTTATGTAACAACTTGCAAACTACACCATGCAGTGGTATGCTGAGCCACCACACTAGCACACTTGTCAACCCTGATCAAAGATCAAAAAATGTTAGTTAGTTCACATGCAGGTAGGACATAGTATTTTATCCCATAGAAGAGCAGAAGGTAGAAGAGCAGAAGGTAAGCGCGGAATAATAGCAAAAACAAACATATTCTGAACTTCTAACAAAAAGAGCGAGACGTACAACACATCGACACCTCAAAACAAACTTGATTTTGTTGGGTATAGGGTGTGCCTTAACTGCTACCTCTCATTAGCATATACCCAATTTAACAACTCGTTGGCGCCCGACGAAGATGATCTTTGATCCATAGTATTCAAGATGCGTCGAGCAGGTAGCGCGCAATCGTCGGCAGCTGAAGACTGACGAAGTGATGCATCGTCAATCGTGGCAATAGTACGTGGCTGGCCCGTGCGATCCCGAACCGCTGAATCGTTCTGGTTGAGCGAACCACTTCTCCATTTGACGTCTAAGAAATATAAACCCGTGAGTTTAATTGGAAAAGTCTATATGTCAGCGGGTGATGGATCAACCGGGTTGACCACGTCTAAAACACATTTCATAAGTCTTCATCTCCTATCGCTCTCTCGCGAGTTTCGTGTGCAACTTCTCATTCCTCGCGACTCCACTGCTGCCACTACTTCCCCTCGAGAGCTATGGGGTTGCCGCCGCCTCCGCTCCTTCCCGTGTGCTCTCCCATGCGCGCCGGCTACGGCCGCCATAGAAGGCGCTGACGAAATCCCCATGAAAGACATGGCCAGATCTTCCAGGGACGACCACAAGCCTCTCATCTGGTCATTCCCGCTTCTTCATCCCCAGGCCGCTCGCCCGCGACCATCCACCGGCTGGTCCCTACAGGACGCCATGGCGGAGATCGACACCCCAACACGCCACTAGACTTGTAGAGGACCACGTCCCACGAGTGGATTGCATGGTCTTTGTTAGATTGGACTTCACCTGACCTACAACATGGCGGATTCGTCACCGGTGAGCTTGAATTAGCGACTCCATGGTTGTTTGGGAAGGCCACTTCACAGAGAATTTTGTCGACATTACACACAATGTTGCTATTTGTTACATATGTGGATCATTTTTCGTGTTTCACTATAAGCAAAGTGGTATAGTTATCCTACGTATGGTACGTAGAAAATGCATGAATGTTACAAAAGTGTTCATGTAATGTGGGTTAAGTTAGGACAAAATGTTGGATACATGTCATAGAATTGTTATGCTGAGAAAATCATTGCCGACGACCTCAAGTTGGGTGTGTTGAGAAAATTCCCACGTGGTCGTGGGTTTGATCCCCACAGACAGCGCCAGTTGACAAGGTATTAACTTGTCAATGCCTACAGATTGTAGACTTAGGGTCTCGTAGAAAGTAGAGAGCAAGTAGGTCTCGAAGGTTCAGCCGAAAAGGTGCTCGACTAAGAAACTAGGGTTGATGTTGGCAATAGATTCGATCCCTTCTCCTCCCCTCGGCTCCCCTTTATATAGGAGGAAGAGCCGAGGGTTTTCGTGTCGTACAAGTTACAAACTCTGGGAAGCTATCCGAGTCTTTCCCGTACGATTACATGATTCGTGATTCCTAATATAACTCTATATTCCTTATCGATGTTCACCAGACTTCTGGGTCTTGAAAGCTTCAAGTCGTGGGCCTCCAGATAACCTCGGGTACTTTATTCGACAGGCCCATTTAGGATGCCTATGTCAGTTGATGTCTCCATGAATTTTGGTAGAAATAGATTTGTATCAATGTTACATGTATTACATGTAATGCTGGATATATTAGACCAAAATGTTAGACAATATTGTATAGCAATGTTGCATTTTTGTAAATATTACATACACGGAGGGAAATGCTACACCGGGATTTTTTTTGTACCATTGACAAAAAGTTTGTATCATTATTTCACGACTAATTGCAAAATGTTGGACACCGATGTTACATACTGCAAAAAAATATTACATGCAAAATGTTATTAATACAATTAGACGCACGCAATTTGCTCGTATAACTAGATGGAATGGTCAAGAAGGCGCTAATGGGAGGTGTTTTTACAACCGGCCTTTGCGTTTGCCATTTTAATTTGGGAAAATTTGTTGTTGGTCACCGTTATTTTCTGGCCTTTGCCAAAAGACATTGCTAAATTGTGGCTTTGCTCAGGAGCATTATAAATTTGTGTACCATTTGCTAAAACACACTATGAGCGCTGGTGCGCTTTGTCTATGTTCTTTGAGCCGATAGAGATGAGACGAGAGAAACAGAGATTCGTATCAATTCGTTTGTGGCACTTGGCGGTGGCATTTTTTGTAATTTCGACCAGATCGTGCTTTTCCTTGAAACGAGGAGCGAGGCAAAGGCCGCTCCGCAAAATCGCACTATGCGTCGCTCCGCTCTACAGTATTAGATTCGTGAAGTTGACACGTTCTGCACCACTCCGTCACTGGAGTTCGGAGCTAGAGAGTTGCCGAACATGCCCTAAGTGCATGCTGATGCCACTTCTCTGTTCCCTTGGGATGCTCTGGGTTTCTCGTTGTTTCATCTCCCACAATGAAATTCTCACCACAACATTTGTATCTATAATTGATTCTCAGTGTTGATATTATTTTGCAGTTTTTTTTTCAAGTCTAACCACACGAGAGAAGGTAGAAGATGAGGGTATAAAGGTAATCATAACTGCAGCTTTCCCTTTTTGACTAATAGTGTGTGTTCTAGCAAATGGTACATCAAATTGTAATGATACTCATTAGAGCAATTCCAATAATATAACCAACCTGCTAGCTATAATATGATGCCATGTCATTTGTAGTCACCATATAGCTAACATGTACAATAGTCGGCTATAAAAATGAAGTACTTTACTAACACATGACCCACCTTTCACTCTCACAAAGTGCCTAAGAGCACGTACAAGAGCTGGCTATTGCATAAGAGCAAAAACAATAGTGTAGCCGACAACCGGCTATAAGACTTTGGCACATCGTCTATAGTCAACTTATAGCTAGCATCTACAATAGTAAGCTATAAAAGTGTAATAGTTTTAAAATGCATGACCCACCTTTTAGTCTTACATGGTGCCTAGGAGCACGTGCTAGAGCTAACTATTGTAAAAGAGCCGACTTTCCTTCTCTCTCCTAATCTCTCTCCTCCAACTAAGCACATATATAATATTTTATGTCTTATAGCCAGCTAACTTGATCTTATTGTACTTGCTCTAAGAGCCCATCTCCCTTATCTCTCCCTTTTCTTTTCTCTAAGTTATCTAAAATATATTATTTAATGTTTTATAGTTAGCCACTGGACGACTTTATTGTGCTTGCTCTTAGGTGGTGTCTTTGGTGTCTTGGGAAAAAGAAGAAAATAAGGGTGTCCAACCGCAAAATTTCCCTTTTAATTAGGAAATACAGCGTCTTTCCGCGTTCGCCCCCATTCGTCTCTTCTAAAACCCTAACTAAACCTCGCCGCCGGGCACGGCCATTCGCATGGCGGCCACCACCACCTTCCTCCGCGAGGCCGAGCTCCGCCTCCTACGCTGCACCCTCCCCTCCCCTACATCCCAACCAGCGCCCCCCTCACCTCCCCCAGCCCACCCGCTCGGCCCTGTCGCCGCCTCCGCCCTCGCCGCCGTCGAGGCCGGGGACTACGCGGCCGCGCTCGCATCCGCTGTCCCGCACCTCCTCCACGGTTCCACCTTAGCCTCCGCCGATTTTGCCACTGCCTCCCCGGCCCAAGTTTACGCCGACCTCGCTGCCGCTGCCGAGTCGTTCCTCCAGGGGGATGGCGGAGCGACGGCGGGCGAGGGGTTCCAGTGCCGGTGCGCAGTTGTTCTCTCCGCGGCGGTGGCTGCGCTGCTCGCATTCACGCAGCAGAACGTGACGGGGTGAGTTGGTAAAAGCTCAACTGTTTCCTGCTTGTTCCTTCTGGATTTTCATTTTGTATACGTCATTAGAGAAAACGGGATTCTTCAGCACACGGTAGCTTGACTTGGCGCAATAAGAGAAACTGGGCAGTACTAGGGATGGATGTAGTATGACAGTGAGGTATGGGCGAGGGAATGTAAATTTAGTGAAGTTTATGTAATTCATAGGCCCTGTCTGCTGTCCATGGATTCTTGGAGTCATAGCTTATTCTATGGAAGAAGAAATTAATACGAGAGAATGATGACAGCTTATATGGAACTTGTGGGAATACTACTTCGCTTTGTTCTAAAAGTGCCTGTACGTGAGAATGATGTGAGCTTATCGAACTTGTGCAAACTTTATTTTGCTTCGTAAATGCAAGGGACAGAGTACAGATAACAGTATAACACACAAGGTGTAGAGTACAAACTGTTACATGATTTTTCTTATACCTGATATCAATTTGAATTTGTAAAAAGATACTAATGTGGCTAACATTTATTTATTTTTGTTTTCTGTTAACTATTTGTAGACCTTCCGGAAAGTTTCCCCCCTTCCCTTTCCAGATTCCATCTTTGGATGAAGGGTGGTTCAGTGATCCTGGATGCAAATGGGATGCATGGGCTTCAGATCATTTAGCTTCTCTTGGTTCCCATGTTCATGGGAAATTCTCTCTCTTGCAGGTATTGTTTTCTGTCGGCTTGCTCATTTATCTGGCCGCAATGGAATTTACTCTATTGTATGAACTGTCATTTTTTGTTCAGTTTTTTATTTGTCACCTCCCATATGATATTTCAGCAAGCAGTTGCTCTAAGCTGAAATAGCACAGAGTTTGGTAAAACATTGGGATCACTAGTTTCTGTACGCGCTTTTATTGATTATTATAATATTATCTTGTCTCAGTCTCACTTGATGGAGTAAATATCACGGTCTGCAGCTTTACCTGTCCAAGTTTGTCAGCTTTGCACAGAAACACATAATTGACATTAGCACATTTTGTAAAGATGTGTTAAATAGAATACTGCACCTTTTGGTTTAAATTGCAACTGCACTTAATACTGCTAGTCTGATACTACTTACGATATATTTAATTTAATATTTGGTTCTACTTATTGTGGAGGTTAGCAGCATTTTTTTTTTCCGTATCTTGGATCATCTTTTCTTAAGAACTTCTGGTTTTAAATCCATAAGGTTTGAATACCTAATTTAGTTATGTCTGAGGTCACTTTTGGTTGGATTTTGTGATTGATTCTCGATAGAAATATATAGGAAAAATGTATAGCCTATCTAAGTATTGAACATTTTAGTTTATATGTTGTTTTGCAGTTCATTATCTTCGCAGAACTTCTGTTCACAAGCATAAAGAGTCTGGACTTCTCCAATTGTTGGAGTGTGTCATGGTGGTTGTGCAGAATATCCATGTGCCAGCAGAATATTCTAGATGAGCAATCGTCCTCCTTGTATGATCAAGTTCAAGTGTACAAAAATAAAATGCTGAACCATTTTGGTGAACTTGAAAAGGTTTCTAGCTACTGGGGTTCTTTGTTATGTGATGAAGAAGGGTCATCTTTTGTCTCAGCTGCATTTCTAGAAGCTGGAATCGCGGAGTATAAATATGGTCGAGTTGATGCTTCAAGGTAAGAAACCATATATTGATATTACAAGTAACGTAGAGGATATCTGTCCTCAGCATGTTCTCATGAGAACCTAAATGAATGGCATTAATTATGCCATAAGGCGACTATTTAAGATTGCTAGAGGTAAACTGAGGAATAGCAAGAATGTGCCAAGACATCTGTTCATAATTCAAAATACGAGGTCCCAATGTCGCTATGTAACTTCTCTCTAGTTACTTTTTCTTATGTTTAAGATGGACCAAACATGGCGCTTTAAAGTAAATGAAGTTAGTGTGGAGTATAAATAACTTTAGTTCTTTCAATATTTAATTATTACTTAGTTACAAATGTTGAAAGAAGATAATGTCTTGTACGTTAGATATTCAACACAATATTGTCTTACTGAATGTGTTATTTGAGGCTGCCATGACGTTAAATGCTGGGCAATCTCCCTTGCATTGAGTTAGTGCATGCGGCAATAATTGCAAAATGCTCTGTTAGAGGATCTGGCAGTATGTTTGTAAACAAATGTTCTTCATAGATATCTTCCATGGACATTTCATGGCTTCGTTGTGTTGTACTTGTAGATGACATAGGGGCCTGATTGGCAATCATATGACACCTCAACTTTGCTGATTTAGCCGACCTATATGCTGAATGATGTTGGGAACAGAAAACCTGTAGAAGATCTTCGTATAATACGGTCTTAAAAGAATTTTGGTTTTGATGTTTTTATAGGTTGCATCTGGATAGTGCTCAAGAGGCATGTGGGATTCATCTCTCTCTCACAGGGATTCTTGGTTTTCGAACAATACACCAGGTATATTGTACTGAACCTCCTTTTACTTTCTCTTTCCACTTTAACTTCTAGAGCTAGATTGATAGAGGATCATTTTCATTATACTGGCATGCTTTTTGATATGACTGTCCTGACTTTCTTTTTCTGAAACTAGTATTATTAGGTAACATCTAATGCCCCTTTTGTCCGACTCTTAGAGGGCTTTGTGTTAAAATAAGAAAAATGTGTTGTATTTCCCACTTAAATACTTAATGGTACTTCATCTATATCATTCATCTTGCTGTTGTACAACAAAGAAGAACTGTTATCTTTGACTTTTATAACGACCCATCTCTTGGTATAGGTGGATGCGAAGTCCCAAATGGTACTAGTTGCGAAGACTACTAAACCGGCAGATGATGAGGGACAATCAGCAGAGCTAACAGGAGCTCAGAGTGATGGGGTGGCTTTAAAAACTGTGAGGAGCTCTGTTCCTAGTGAAAGTGATGAATTTTGTGATATACTGAGAACACCTAGACTGGCACAAAATGGGAATGACTCGATCAGTGAGAGTACGCCATCTGCAAGCACAAAGATATCACTAACTGCTATCCAGCAGGCTGCTGTACTTGCACAATGTTTACATGTGAGTCGGAGGAGTCGGAGTGATGAAATGTCTGGTATGGTCATATTTTTATTCCTTATGGACACTGCAATATATATTGGTTTTATCTTTTAACAAAGCAAGGTACTACCTCTGTTCCTAAATATAAGATGTTTTGGGAGTTCAACCCAAAACACCTTATATTTAGGAGCGGAGGGATTATTTGTTATAGTAATTGTAATGTTGCATGTATGATTGGTATAAAAGATCTGTATTTCAGTTTTCAAATAAGGTACGTAACTACTAGGTCACAAAGACAGCTCATTTTGTAACAACAATTGCTAAAATCATTAGATGTAAAAATGCATGATCTTGGGAGAGGATCTATCTGCTGATTATCTCTTAGTTCTGCTTTAGCTATTCCCCCCTTGGTTCTTTTCTTTTGATCTTGTTGACCCTTATAGTACTAGAACTTGAAAGTATATTTTTTAGAACTTTTGTTTCTGGGTATATATAAAAAGAAACTGAAAAAATACATATCTTCAAAAATGTACTCAAAGTTAAATACTTTGGGGTATACTTGGTCACCTGGATCACATGGCCTGAAATCGAGGTATGTAGTCTCAAATACCCTGATTTTTTGGGTATATGATCTAAATTTGTAAAATCAGGTGACATTTTTAAATGTAGTTGTTTGATTTGAATTTTATAATCAGCCAATTCCAAGCAAACGAATTTAAGGTTATAGAACACGTACTCTACATGTGTAAAAAACCATGCAGGCAAGATTGTGAATTCTGTGAAAGAGTGCTAGATAGTAAAATTCTGTTTGAGATGTCATCAATGTTGAATCGCAAGTAGGAGTAGAAAATATCGTAAAACTTGGCAGTTGGAATATTGTAAAACCTGGAAGTGTACAAACACGTAACAACAGAATAGTGCAGCCGTATATCTGTTCACAACATGGCTCTCCTCTACCGTTTCCTGTTAAAAAAGTGATGTCCCATTTGCATCAATAATACTCCCTTCCACCCATAATCGGGGGTTTAGTTCAAATTTGAGCTTATTTGAACTAAAACCCTGACACTTACTATGGATCGGAGGGAGTAGCTAAAATTCATGAGTGTAAAAGCATAATGTAGAATACTACTCCCTTGGTTCCATATTAGTTGTCGCTGATTTAGATGTATCTAGAGTTGTAGACACATTTTGTGTGTAGATACATCCTAATCTGCGACAACTAGTATGGGACAGAGGGAATAGAGTCTATAACATCTCTGTGATATTGTTGTTTTCACATATATGTACATGGAAAATATGACGTGTCATTTCCTAATGATTTTTTGTTAATGTTTCCGCATATTGAAGGTATTGTACTTAAACAGCCCTTTATGGTTAAAGCAAGTTGTTTCGTAGTTTGGCATGTACTCAGTGCTATGCTAGATGACTAATGAATTGGCTTGAAATAGGATGTCACTGTTTTTTTTAGCTCATTCATTTTATTTCATGGCAACAAATTTCCATTTTATTTCTTCACAGGGTGGGAGATGGCACCTTACATAGAGTCAATTGATTCTCAAGATGAATCTTACTTTGTGGTATGTCTTAATTGCATCATATTTCTTTTCTTGAAACATGTGTACATAAGTAGGTAAAAGATTGTTCCCCAGTTTGGGTCTCTCATCTGTGTGCTGGAGAATTTGCTCTGCACTCAACTTATTATTTTTTATTTTTTGAGATTTTTTTTTAGCTGTCGCTAATTTGGAGCTGCGCTTCTTCTCATTTTAGGTCAGGAGCTTGTGTAATGTTCTGCGTATTAGGTGGGAGTCCACCCGCAGTCGGACAAAACAGCGGGCACTCTTAATGATGGAGAATTTGGTAAGCGCAATATTGGTTCCTACAATATTGTTATTTTTCTCAAAATATCAAGTGATCGTGGTCTTGTGAGTGCTCCTCCATGTTTCATATACAGGGCTTGCTTGGTTCCCAGCCACGGTCTGCCACACTTAAACTTAGCGTGCCACATATTCTGAGTTATGTGTTTGCTTCTCAATATAGCTTGCCAAACTTTATAATTCCCATTATACAAGTAAGGTCCTGTTTGGATGCGAAGTACTACCTCTGTCCTGAAATAAGTGTCTCAGTTTTGTCTAGATATGGTAGATAAATCCGTACCTAGAAAAAGTCGAGACACTTATTTTAGGACCGAGGAAGTACAACTTTATGGAATACTACAGTTTGTGCAAAACAATTTACTTATAAGGTGTTTGGATCCAACAAATACTATAGTTTTACAAATGGTGGTTTTGTGAATAATGGCGTATTTTTAGAGTATTAGGAACTCCACTCACAACTTCTTTTTTCTTAACCAAGAATAGGACAAAATTCCGATCGACTCCGTCATCTCCTATTGTGCGTTGATGCGATATGTCCTCAAGTTGTTATGATTGTGTATAATCGAAGACTTCGTAAGAACTAGCACATTTGGTGGAATCCAAATCTGGCTCGTTAAATATGCTACCTGATAGGACAAATGTGAACTTCTACAGTTCTAATCCATACAAACAGATAAGCACCAGTGCACTATATCGGTAAGATTATTGTTAAAAATAATATGCTCATAATAGGCATGTAATGCATGTGTTAATCAGGACAATGAGGTATGATCATGTCTGTTTAACATGCCAAAACAAATGCAGTTGCGGCATGAAGAAATATTCGTTGTTTGTAAAATATGCTGGATCTTATTTTAAAGAAGTTTGGGCAAAGTATCTTTCTGCCTGCTAATAAGTTTGAAAGGTATGCTACTACTAACATGCAAATTTGATGCATTCTTCAGGTTGAAGATATTGCCAAAGAATTTCCTGTGGTTTCACAAAGAGCCAAAATGGTTTTTGGAGTTCATATGCCGACTATTCCTGCATTAAGGAAGTATGTACTGATACGCCCAAGCCTTCTAGCATTTTGCAGCAACACTAATTACTAACATGACTTGTTTTGCTGTGTAAACACAGAGAATATGGCGAACTTTTGATAAGTTGTGGTTTACTTGGAGAAGCTTTGAATGTTTTCAAAGATCTTGAATTGTGGGATAATCTAATCTATTGCTATCGGTATGCATTTCCACTTGCAATGTGGCTAATGTACTTTCAGTTGAATTTTTCACTGTAATAGTTTAAGCTTTATTCTTCGCAGATTATCGGGTAAAGTTGCGGATGCAGTTAGTCTAATAAATGCCCGTCTCTTGGTTACACCAAATGACCCAAGGTTATGGTAAGTAGATCTTGGAGAGCATTCTAAATTTATTTGTTTGCAGTATTTTGATTATGATTTGCAGATATATCCGTCATATCTTCTTTCATAGTTTGTGACGCTTGAATCAGCTTCTTAACACTTCACATTGCTTTGGGATCTTCCACTACAACAAACTTAAAATCATTTAGTACTAGAGTAACTGTTGCTCAGATTTTGAGTGGGACGGGCCTGCCGCTTGTCCTGCATCCCATCCAGCTGGGAAATGCCCCACTTATACCGCTAAGCAAGTCCTGCTTGTCCCGCACGGGCTCAAGCGGACGGGTTCACCAAGCCTACCCGCAGCCCAGAAATCCTGCCCGATCTCAGAGCCGCACACTGCTCCTACTGCCCATTCCTCTCCAGCCCTAATCATCAACCCCCGGTTGAGAATTGGTTTTATTGAAATTGAAATTGAAATGCTTGAGTGCCTGGATGCTGCTTATATGCGATCTCTCTTCTTTTGGAGTTCTTAATGTTAGCTTGCAATAATGTAGAGGAAATGGTTTTTACTGAGAAAGTGTGACACCTTTACTGCACAGTTCATAGTTAAGTAAGCAGTAAGCCAACCTACTATGCTAGATTTGTTCTGTATACATCCACGTAGAGGCATTGAACAAAGGGTTGTTCTGCTTTACAAATGCGTGTGTCGACTGAGATTTGTGATTAATTCTGGACTTTGCCACGGTATGCTATTAGTGTTGAGTGCGATATGTGTGCGGTTCTCAACTGCACCGCAATGAACTGTTAGTGTTGAGTGCAATGTGTGCAGTCTTCGACTCTGCCATGTCAAACTGTCACCTTTCTGCTTCTTCATCGGATGACCATTGTACAACCATTCTGTTCTCTTTCTCGTCCACACTCATCTCTTTCTCAACCACCATCCAAGCAAGGAGACTGGCATGGTACTCCCCTCCCTCCCTTTGCGCCCACCTCCCGACTCTGCATTTTGCTCCGTGGCTGCTGTCTGCTCTGTTCCCTGTTACCCCACTCACATGCACTTGAACTCGAGGGTTTATCTGTCACTTTTCTTGTTGCTCCCAACAAATGTTGTACCTTAAGTGCCCCACCTTGCTACATATAATTAAGGGTTACATTGGCGGACCTTGAACTAAAAGGCAAAATATTGGGTCACTAACAGTACAGCTAAAATAAATTAGCATTTGTAGCACTTAGAGAAGGTTGATTGAACTTGTCCGAATTCGCTTACAAATTACATGTTTGCTATGAATATATATGTAAAAATTACTCAAAAAATGGAAAAGAATTGTACCAAAATATAACTTTAGTCATCATGGAAGGCTTGCATTAATCACTAACTTTTTTTTTTAAAAAAACTAACCACTAACTTGTTAATTAGCTTCACATTCATCTCTTCTTTAGAAAAAGGCTCAACGGTTTCCCCTTAACCATTGACACTGACCCACATGGCAGTGTAGAAAACTGTAAACAAAATTATTCGTGCAAGGTATGAGACCTCATTAGTAGAAATTTCTCTAGTTAAGGTCAATATATAGTGGAACTTGCAGATTGAGGGGATGAGGAAATTGGAATGAATGGGCACATAGGAAACACGAGAGACTGAAATTGCATTTGTTGCCTGGTACCAGCCAGCTAGCTGCTCCTCACCGCCAGCGCACATGTGAACGCTGCTGTGACATGCTGACACGAGCCCCTAACAAGCAGCCACTAGCCAGCCGCCACCAGTACTCATCCATTCGGGGTTACCATTCCAAAGCATTCAAGTGCTACCTCTGATCCAAATTAGTTGTTACAGGTTCATTGGACCTAGACAGAATTAGACAACATTTTGCCTAAATTTGCGACAATTAATTTGGACCAGAGGGAGTACATGAATACATGCACATCTGGTGGATTTGTATCTTTTGTCTCATCCATGTATGGTGCAACCACATGTATATACAACCTTGCAACAAATTTGCACTTTTTATACCATGGTACATATAAATGTTTGGTTCTTCTTTACACAATCTTTATCTCCTACTAATCAACCAGAACTCTTTCTCATTTGCTTAATCACCAATATCCATGGCCTTGTTTCATGCGCTCAATCGTACATAGTTTTACTTGCACATACACGACCAAAGATATAGAGTTTTATTTGGTCTAGAATAATACTATCATTACAATAAAGATCCGCAAAAATTACTACTTACGTGCTGACATGGAATGATTCCTAAGTAAAAGGACTAGCCATCTTGTATCCCGTCCAAGATACAAAATGGTTACTTTTAGCAGCCACATTAAGGATTTAATGCCATCTCTCTCCCCCTTTCTCATATTCGTATCAAATAAATCTGTTCAGACTCGTGCTATTTTTAAATTTCTTTTGGCACTGGGCAGAAACCTATGTATGTGGTTGACTTACTTCATTTTTATTTAGGTGCTCACTTGGCGATGCTACAAATAACGATGAACATTATAAGAAAGCATTGGAAGTCTCAAATAACAGATCTGCTAGAGCCCTGGTATTCTTCTCTTCTGTTTTGCTCACTAGTTCTGTTACTAGTACATGATCTTATATAATGGAAACTGGTCTAACAGTCCCATACCTTTTGGTGCAGCGTTCGCTGGCTCGCAGTGCATACAACAGGAATGACTTCTATTCATCGAAAATTCTCTGGTAAAAGACTAAATTTAAGCAACTTCTTTGTTTACAGTTGTCACGAACTTGAAAATCACTTGCCTTTGATCTTCGGGTAGGGAATCTGCATTGGCGTTGAATTCTTTGTTTCCAGATGGCTGGTTTGCCTATGGTACAGCTGCATGGAAGGTAACTTCTCAAAACCATTTTATGTGTGTTGGAAAGTTCCTGCGAGAGGGGATATGGTTATGTGATTATATACCTATACAAGAATATATTTCACAGGAGGATATGTATATTTGATTACTCGTGAAATCACAATATTAGAATATGGTCTACTATCTGAGATCCAGCTGTTGGGAGTATATCCAGTACCATGTAATTTATTCTAAATTATCTTGTTAGATCAAGTGATACATATTTGCGCATTTCTACCCTTCTGCAATAATGTTTCTGGTTTTCTTTTGCCATTGGCATCAACTTGGGAAATGAATGACAAGATAATTTTTAATCTGTCCTCTAATCTCTCACAGCTTAGGGGCACTTGCAAAGTGGCATTTCCCAACTGTCTTATTTGTTAGAGATAGTTGTCTTGTACTTGGACTCCTTTTGTATTTCCTTCGATGTTCGGTTTCATATACCTACTGTATTACAAGTGACTTGACATTCATGGTCCAAAAACTATGACTTGGAACAGACATAAGCTGCTGTCTTGTTTTGTTCACACAGGATAAAGACCTTGAGAAGGCTGTGGATGCTTTTAGTCGTGCTGTGCAGATAGATCCTGAAAACGGAGAAGCATGGAACAACATAGCCTGCCTGTATGTTCACCTTCAGTATATATTCCTTCATTACTGTGTTCTGATATTGATGGTTTCACTGTTCTGTGACTGTATTTCATTCTTTTCCCTGAATTTGTGCTGTTGATATTTCTTTATTTCTGTTGAACACCTTTTAGTTCACCAGGTTAAGCTAACTTCAAATTGTTCCTGTTTTGACATGTTCACTTTATAGGAAAGTGCTAGGCTGTATCTTTATAGTTTTCAAAAGAAGTGCACATGGAGACTTGTGTATACTTAGTTGCAGTTGTGGGTCTAGAAATTTTACTTAGGGTGGGGTAACCAAGATAAACTGATGTATGATGTAGGTTTCCTAGATTTTTTTATTTTTTCTCACTGAAATATGTTCTAGGATGAAACACCTGCTTGATCCGCCACTGCTTAGTTGTAATGGAAGTTATGTACCAAGCATGCAACTATGTTTTTTGCGTAGGTTTTTTGCTCCTATCATTTGTCTGATATATTTAACTTTTCAGGCACATGATTAGAGGAAAGAGCCAAGCGGCAGTCCAGGCATTCAAGGAAGCTGTAAAGTACAAGTGTGTATCACCTGATATTTCATAAGTTTATTAGTGAAAATATTTCAATTCTCATTTCAAATTGATCATTTATAGGAGGAATAGCTGGGAAGTTTGGGAAAATTACAGTAAGGTTGCTTTGGACACATGCAATATTCAACTGGTAAGATATGTATTTAGGTGAATTCTAGGATTTCTCATGAAGCATTCATATTAACTTGCATAGTCCTGTTTTCAGGATCTGTTTCTTATTTTGTACACCTCCATCTTTTTTGCTTGAAAGTAATACAGCAGGGGAGAACCCTGCTGTTAGTAGAATATATTTTAATAGGTTAGTACAATGCATATAGAATTACAGAAAAGATAAAAGAAAAGAGGCTATCCCAGCCATTCAAAGCTTGCTTTATGCGACATTCTCCTAAATCACCTTTCGTAGCTTTGCTTGCTGTAAAAAGGGTGATGCCTAGGAGGAACTAGGCATCAGTTTAATCACGGTAGAGCTGATGATTGAACCCATTGGTACCCCACCATATAAGCTGCTAGCTAGTAAGCCCCTTGGTGACCTCTCCAGATATGTAAATGGTTTCTTTCTTCTGTTTACTTGTTTAGTGTAATGCCATATGCAAATGATGGTACTCATCTTTTTTAATGATGTTCTAGACAACATTTAATGATGGATTTCCATTTTTTTTTTACCAAAAGTCTTAACAGTCTAGCAAGATATATGAGTACATAGCTTATCTCAGTATCCTCCTATTTCAGGCCAAGATATCAGTAAAATTTGTCGGAATTGTGATATATGACATACATTAACGCATACTATCATGTGTAGACACTTGAAGCTGTCAAAACGATTTTGAATTTGTCCTCGAACAAGCGCTTCAATGCTGATTTATTGGACAAGGTGATGACCACTCTCGAAGAACAAGCTACCCATCTTAATAATACACAAGAAGCTGAATCCATAAGCAATACTTCATATGATGCACATGAAGAGACTAGGCGATCAAATCAATTGCTAGATATAATTGGCGATATCCTTCAGCAGGTTCATAAGCTATGTGGCTTGGCTTTTCATCTTGCATTCTCACATGGATTGCAGTTTACCTGACTGGTTATGTTTGTAGATTGTACGAAGTGGCGCTAGCAATGCAGAGATATGGGGATTATATGCAAGATGGCACAAAAGCAAGGGAAACCTCATGGCATGCTCTGAAGCTTTGTTAAAGCAAGTTCGATCCCTGCAGGTGCGTAAACTATGGTCACACTGAATGACTTTATTCCTCTTTCCTCTATGTTTTGCTTAATTAATTACTGTACATATTACCTCTGTCCACTTAGGCCTTGTTTGATTGCCTGGGAATTGATCCACTAGAGGATTCGATACACCCAGAGAATGGGTTTATCCTCCTGCCACCCATCCCTGAGGAGTTGAAACCTTGCTAATCCCTTCAATCCCCATCAAAATGATTATTTTGGTGGAATACAGTCTATTGTGCATGACTCAATAAGTAAATATATAATAAATTAGTTCAAACGCAAAACTTCATATAAAACAAATCCATTTCCAAACAACTTCCACAACAAAACAGCAGCTCACATACAACAAACATTCAATAGATACATCGCACACACAAGCACACATAACTCCATTTTGTAATGGTTTAAACGCTTCTTATTGTATTATAAAGTGAAACAAATAAGTAACGCCTAATTGGATTAGAAAATGATTTACCTGGATTGGGCTAGGATCTACTGCCAAGAACTGTATAAGATCAAATAAAAGACAAATCTATGCACTGTGTTGCACTTAGAAAGTTGACTGCATTTGTTTTTATCTTAAATCATGTGCACAGCAGCTCCTTGTATACCCTACAAATTAAGCACTAGGCGTTTTGCTGGTGTTTGGCGCCTATGTGTGCTTGAGTGCACGCCTAAGTGCGGCTTTTTTAACGATGCCTCTACGTATCCTAGGTGTATCAGAATTTTTTAAATAGGAAATTATGGAAAACTACGGCGTGTCTGATAGGCTCAAGCCTGACAATCGATCTTAACTAACGACAGATTCCGAAGAACACACAAACTAGCGCCGAATTCAGAGTTATTTTGCGGAAGATTTACACGATTACAACGATGATTGGCCAATCCTCGAACAGAGGCGGGTAGGGTTTCAACCCAAGGTTACAAGCATGCCCAAGTACAAGACAGAAGAGAGTGGTTGAGCAGACAAATGCCAGACTGTAAAGTGTTCTTGTCGGAATTCAAACAGCGATGCTTCAATGCTTCCCGGCTGTTGGACTGCAGATCAATGTCTCCCGGGCGAAGCGGTACGGTGTGCTCAGAGGCGTTGGATGTAGGGCCTACATCATGTAGGATGAATGGCTGATGACTGGTCCAGCAACCTGACTTGCAGTCTACAGCTAATTGAATTAGAAAACCATGCTCGACACTTTGTTAGATAGCACCAGGGGCCTGACAGTGTCACTGTCACCCGTGGATCCCCGTGCCGCTCGTGTTTTATAGAGGGATACGACACAAACTAACATATGAGTGCTTCATAGGTCATAGCTGATACCATGTGACGAAATATGCAAATTGTATTTCTATGAGGCCATAGGCTGATATATATGTACACACGTACATGTGTGGTAACATACAGAAAACCCCTTACACAGTGGGGATATACACTGCTAATACATGAGAAGCATACACGGCATTAACAAAAGGAATGATGTTGGGAGGTGTGGAGAAGAAACGATGGAGGGTATTTTGGAGAAATTTAATTTGTAGCGAGAAAACAACATTTTGCTTCTTTGCAATGGCATTTGCAAGTTGCTACCTTTGTAGTTGCAAGTACACAAATATTCCCTTGAGGTTAGGCACACCTGTGCTGGATACAGTTTTATTACTTTTAAGCGATGTATTTGAGAATCTGATTTCTCCTGTAATTGCAGACTTTCTATTTTTTTGTTGAGAAAACGCAATGACATTGCGTTTCATTTCATTGCAAAGAAGAAGAGTTTTACAAGATCACACCCCACGAGGGAGGAGTGTTACATCATACAAGATAGCGGTAGCTCAATGAACATCCCAATCTACCGGCAGGACGGCACGTAGCCCTAAAGCCCCCGCCCTAGCCCAGAGAGAGGCCTCGGCCTTGATCTTGTCGCACGTTCCAGACACCGAGGGCCGCTCGCCCTCGGAGACACAGGCATTACGGTGCTTCCACACCATCCATGGCAGCAAGAGTGTCATTGTGGCCAGACCCTTGTACATTGGTTTCGGCGTATTTTGCCTCGCGGTGATCCACCAATCATTCAGAGAGTCTTCATCGACGGGAGGGCTACAGGCAAACCGAAGCCAGGACAGGATCTCGTACCAAACTTGCCTCGAGAAGGGGCAAGTTAGTAGGAGATGCTGTATGGTTTCCGGCGCCTGATCGCAGAGCAAGCAACGAGGGTGGTGTTGCAGACCTCACCGGTGAAGACGCTCTGCCGTCCAGCAGCGATCCTTGACCGCTAGCCAATGGAAGAACTTGACACGAGGCGGCGCCCAGGTTTTCCAAAGGAGTTTCCAGGAGGCGCAAGCTCTGGAACCGTGGAACATGGCCAGGTAGCAGGACTTCGCCGAGTAAGCGCTACTCGCGGTCCATCGCCAAAGCAGCTGGTCAGGTTGGTTCGTGAGGGAGATGGACTCAACCTGTCTCCATAGCAGGAGGTATTGTCCCACCTTGCGGAGGCTGAGGACCCCGTGGATGTCGCGCGCCCAGCTGTGGGCATGCAAGCCTGCTGCGATGGAGGTTGTCTTCCGACGTCTCTTTGGAAAATGCAAGCGTGCAGCTCAGGGGCAATCTGGTTGATGGCACGGCCGTAGATCCATCGACCCTCCCAAAACTTGCCAGAGCGCCCATCGCCTACGATCATATGTGTCGAGGCGAAGAAGAGGTTCTGCTCTTGCTGCGTGGCCTGCAGGTCAAGCCCACTCCAGGCCCTCTCTTGGTCGGTCCTGCCGAACCAAAGCCAGCGCAGCCTCAGGGCCATCCCCGCCCGCTCTAAGTCCTGAACACCGAGGCGGCCAAGCAAGATTGGCCTGCAGACGGAGCGCCAGTTGACATGACAGTGGCCTCCGCTGGCCTGTGCGCGCCCTTCCCAAAGGAAGCCACACCGAATCTTCTCGAGAAGCCTCAAGACACATTTGGGCGGTTGTAGCACCATTAGTTGGTGAATTGGGATCGCGGTCAGCACCGCCTTGACCATCGTCAATCTGCCCGAGCGGTCCATGAGCTTGGCCTTCCACATGGGTAGCTTAGCCGCTGTTTTTTCCACCAATGGCAGCATCTGGGCTCTGGTAGGCGCGTGAGCGTTAGTGGGATCCCCAAGTAGGTTAGCGGCAGCTCCGCGACGGGGCAACCCAGCGTGCTCGTGATAAAGTTAGCTGCCTCGGTGTCGCAGTTGAGCAGGGTCGCTGAACTCTTCGCGTAGTTTACTTGCAGGCCGGAAGCCGTCCCGAACAGCCGCAAGATCGCCTTGATGGCGTTGATATCGGCCGCGGAGGGGTGGGAGAACAGCAGTACATCATCGGCATAAAGGGAGACCACTGGGATAGGGCGGTGGGCGTGCAGCGTTTGCAAGATACCGGTGTCGGCGGCGTGCTTGATGAGCCGCCCCAAGGTGTCGACCGCCAGCACAAAGAGCTGCAGCGATAGGGGGTCTCCTTGGCGCAGCCCTCGCCGGTGCCAGATAGGGGGGCCAGGGCAGCCGTTCAAGAGCACGCGCGTGCTGGCGGTGGACAGCAGGATAGCGAGCCAGTCGAGGAACTTGCTTCCAAAGCCGTAACACTGCAGAGTCTCGAAGAGAAACGCCCAAGAGATGGTATCGAAGGCCTTGCAAGGTCGAGCTTCAGCAGCACACGTGGCGCATGTAGTTGGTGTAGTAGGCGCATAGATTGGCGGACAAGGATGAAGTTGTCGTGCAAGCTGCGGCCACTAATGAATGCATTCTGGTTCCTGCTCACCAGGTCGTCGAGCTTCGGCGCAAGGCGCAGCGACAAGACCTTGGCAGCCACTTTGCCGATCAGGTGCACTAGGCTGATAGGGCGGAAGTCGCCCAGTCTTTGCGCTTCGGGATTTTTCGCCAGCAAAGTCAGCAGCGCCTGGTTGAGCTTGCAGAAGCCCCTGCCACGCAGGTCGTTGAGCTGCAGGAACACCGCGAGCACGTCATGTTTGACCAAGGGCCAGCAAGCTTGCAGGAACTCGGAGGTGAAACCATTCGGCCCAGGCGCCTTGCGGGCAGGCAGCCGCTTGATCGCAGCCCAAACCTCGGCCTCAGTGAACGGCTCGTGGAGCGCTGCAAGGTAAGGGGATGGGGTGATCAGCTGCTCCAGGTCACGCCATCAAAGTGGGCAAAGGCCGCCTCGGCCATCTCAACCGGTTGGTCTAGCACTAGATCGTCCACCAGGAAGCTATGGATGCGATTTTTCTGGCGACGGTAAGAGCACTGGCGATGGAAGAAGGCCGTGTTGGTGTCTCCATCCTTCAGGAAGGCAATCCTGGCTCTGTGGCGAGCGATCGTGTGCTCGAGTGAGGCGTAGCCAAGGTGGGAGAGCTTCAGGGTATTGTGCAGCCAAATCTCATGCGGGGTCAACGTCCTGAGCTCCCTGGCCTTGTCGAACCAGAGAACAAGTTCTCGACAGATCGTAAGCTTGTGGCGCACCTTTCCAACCGATTTGGCGCTCCAGCTCGTGAGCCTCTTGGCGGTCGCTTCCATCCTCAGCATCATGCGCTGGAAGGGGTCAGCGTGGTCAACCGAGCTCCAGGCCTCAGCCACCACATCCTGGAAACCATCAAGCAGGGCCGGTCCTGAGATTTCGGAGGCCCGGGCGAAACTAAAATTTTGGGCCCCTCTTACTACATCTTTTTCGCATGTATGAGATGATGAAAAACAAATACTTTTAAGTATACACAACTTCAATATTCATATAAAACAATGTTTACATGATACCTTAAAATTTTCTCCGCCAATTCCTAGAAGCAAAGTCCGTGACGATGGAATCAATATCAAACTCGTCCATTAACTTCTTTTCGATGTATAGAGTTGCCAAACCAGTTAACCCCGCTCCTACAAATAAGAACAACAACTGCTAATAAAAATTCAGAACCCGAATTATAGGCGAGCATAGTAGAATTCCAAGAGAACTGCAGCGGGCGTTCTTACCTTCTATCTTAATCTAATACGCAGATTGTATGATTGCCTGATTGATGACGGCCGGACTGGGACTGCCAACTGCGACGGCCACTGGCCGGCGGACTAGCAGCACCGTAGTCCGCAGGAGGGCAGCAGTCAGCAGATCGTCTCGCGGTCGGTCGGTCGCGATCGGCGAGAGCGAAGGCAGGAACCAGGTGGCCTGGGCGATAGCCACGAACCGCGAGAGGGCAGGCAGGGAATCGAGGCGTCGGGCTCGGGCAAATTGGCGATGTTTCACATATCGATAGATGGAATGGATTTCAGGCGCTGGAAACCAATAGGAAAAGAAAAGGTCCAACTGTAGACCAAGCCCATCTAAAATCGTAAAACTGCTCTCTTTTTTCTGCAATGTATAGTAAGCCTATACAGAAAATATGGGCCCCCAATTTTTCTGGGCCGGGGGCGGCCGCCCCGCCGGACCCTCCCTAGGGCCGGCCCTGCCATCAAGGCGCAGCCAGAAATCCTAGAAGCGGAACCAGCGATGTACCGGGGGCGAGGGGGTGCAGTCCAGCAGAAGCGGGCTGTGGTCGGAGATGACTGATGCCAAGCAGCGGAGATGGCACCCGCCCGCAAGCTCGCCCCAATCGGCCGTGCACAGGACGCGGTCGAGGAGGACCATCGTGGGTGGGTTTTGGCCGTTGGTCAACGTATATCGCTGGCCATTGAGGTACACTTCCTTCAGCGCAAGGTCATTGATGCAGTGGCGAAACCGACCCATCATGCGCCTATCCAGATGGTCGTTATTCTTGTCTTCATCTCGATAGATGAGGTTGAAGTCACCGCAGATCATCCAAGGGCCGGGCAGTCTATGCGCAGATCGCGTAACTCCTGGGGGAAGGCGATCTTGTCGGCATCCTCCTGAGGCCCGTAGACCACAGATATCCACCATGGCGCAGCGCCGGCAGTGCTGACCTTGGCCGACAGGGCATTGGTGGTGAATATGGGATCGGTGATAGCCACCGTCCTACTCTGCCACGGCAGCAAAATTCCGCCTCGAGTGCCGTCCGCCGGCAAAATTCCGCCTCGAGTTTCCAAAAGCAAGCCCGAGTAGAACAAATTAATCTTTCACCGAGTAGAACAAATCAATGGCTAAAGGGCAGCAAGCATAGCATCAACACTCACTATTTAATACTGAGTCGCTTATTCATTTGTACTTTTTTACAACAGTTTGTGTGCCTGATGTATGTTCTATTATTGCTTGTATGACATCATCTTATTGGTGACTGTTCTCCTCACAGGGTTCAGGGTTATGGCATGAGCAGATGAAATTCACAAAATATGCTCAAGCTTCTCTCCAGCTTTGCAAGGTCTACATTGAAATTTCTTCCACGACTGGAAGCAGACGAGAATTATTGTCTGCTGAGATGCATCTTAAAAGCTCCTTAAAACAGGTACCCGACTTTTGCTCGTTCTGCCCACTGTCCTTAAGTATCAAATGATGGGTAACGATGTAAAGTTTAGCTATCTTGGCTAGAATTTTTTGTTCATGAACATGTGGAATGCCACAACACCAGCCTTATTTCTATAATACCTTAGGAATAACATGATGGAAGCAAAAGCCATGTTGTCTACTGTAATATCCTGCCCATTTCTCGTAGTTTTTTGAGTTAAGAAGTTATTCCCAGGAGCATGCGCTCCTGATTTTTAAATGACTTCTAAACATATTTTAAAATGTTGAAAAAATCCGACAAAAAATGTCACACGCACATCTTAATGTTTTATGTGCTGGCAAAGTTGTTTCATAAAAAAATGATATTTTTTTTGTCATGTGTAAAAAAGACAAATTTTAGTGCTAAAAAAGGTCTCCACTCCACAAGGACATTTTCTTATCTTTTTTACACAACACATAAAAAATGTTGATTTTCCGTGAAACTGGGCGTACACATATAGAATGTCGACATGTAGGCTGGAAATTTTTGTTTGGATTTTTTTGACATTTTAAAATGTGTTTTCTGATAGCAGGAGCATATGCACCCTAGATCAAAATTGGATTTCTGTGGGGGGATATAATCTTTTACTTGAGTACGAATAAATAAAGTATTGAGAACAGCAGTCTCTTTCTTCTTCTGTTCCATGTCCTCCAGAAAACTGATTGTAGGAAGTGATCTTTTTGTAGGCAACGGACTTCTCAGGTACGGAGGAGTATAAAGCACTTAATGACTGCCTTGTAGAATTAAAGGACCTGATTGGTGCTGCATAGACTTGCTGAAGTAGGTTTGAGTTTTTGCTCTCCTTTTCTTTTTCTTACTATTTTTTTTGCTCAAGTATTGAAAATTGCAGTGACTGGTCCTGACTCTTTTGGGCCATGGGCACAGGTCTCGGAACCTGGGCAGTATGTTTCTGGATTAGTCGAGTATTTTGCCGACGGAGTTTTGGGTGTTTAAATTTCTTTATTGGCATAATCTGTTAAAAATGTGTAATTAGACCAGTCAGAAAGCATAATAGCTGTGCAATGGCTGTGTTTTTCTGTTTGCTAACTCATATTAATTTATAATATAACCAAGTAGGTTTTGTTGTCTACTTCCAGCACTTCTCATCAACAGTTACTGGTCCTCTGCCTGGTTGAGCATCGGCATCACACTGCGTCTAAATTAGGTAGTAATATGACATCCACCAATCTGGGAAATAACATTATTAGTAACTTCTGTTGTAACCCTGCACCACCTACAGGTGCTAAGTAGTACCAAACATCTATAAATTCAATTTTGTGTTTGAACAATAAATGAGTTAGAACCATTATCTAAGTTAGTGTTGATGCTATGCTTGCTGCCCTTTAGCCATTGATGCTAAGTGGATTCTCTTGCCTCAAGCACTGCGTAGCTTGCCATGGATGTGAATACTCTAATGGTTTATTTGTTTCTTGTGTGAATGAATATATGATTCAATCTGACTTACGATTCAGCTTCTCTTTCTGGTCGATCTCAGTTGTGAACCAAGCCCACCTCATCAGGACGGCAAAACAAAGGCTCTGGCTGCAAATTCTTGGTATATAGCTTATCGCAAAGGAATAGGCCTCAACTTTCCAAAATACAAGGGTCATCGTATATCAGCTCATGGGAGATTGGGGCGAGAGGAGCATCTAAATCTCGAGGAAAGTAGCGAGGTAATTTATATGCGTAACTTAAAGCTCAAGTTATGTGGGGCTACGCCGAAGTTCAGCACCAACAAGAAACCTCCTTGTCGTAGTTCTTGTCAGGGAAGAACCTATGTTGTTGTAATCCCATTTTCTAATTTCCTTATATGTTATAGCCCAATGTGGTTCTGGTTTACTAAGATTGGAACAGTTGATTTAGCCTTAAATCTTGAGAATGGTCCAATGTGGTTCTGATTGGCTGAGATATGTTTTCTGAATTCTAAAATTTTCAAGATTGAAGTGTTGGGAACAATTGATCAGAGCCTACGTAGCCACATGGTGCAACCCAGCCAGCCTGAAGGCTGGACATACTATCTTCCCAATGAGGACACCGCCATCCGCTGAACCTAGGCTTTTGTTTGGAGACAAATAACCGAACCCTCCTTGGAAGTTATTGTGCGATGATACGTATGAAAGTCCTACGGAAGACTGGAGACAAATATCAAAGCCCTCCTTGGAGGTTAGGCGGAAGAGCGGAGACGAAACGAATGGAAGTCACCCGCGCGCAGCTCACCTCGCCGCTGCATCGAGCTTCAGCCTCTGCTTCTCGCGCGCGCGCAGACCACTGAGCCGCAGCATCTCGTCGCTTGCTTGCGCACACAGCACACATCCGTTCCACCCGGCCGAGGCGCAAATCCCGAGCGGGTCAACTCGTTTCCTCAGGCGGGGGCGGCCGGTCGATCTGCTCCATCCTGCCCGGCCGCTCAAACCACAAGCTGCCGCCCCTAGCGCCCTAACCCACTGCCGCGCTCGCCCAAGCCGCACCTCACACCCCGCTCGCCCATCGGCCCAGGCCCGTGCCGCCTCGCTCCTGCCTTGCTGACACGCTCCGTCCGTGCCCCGCCCACCCCGCTCACTCTCTACCGCCGGCCCCTCGCCTCCGCTCGCCTAGCGCAGAACCAGCAGCTGCACTACCGGGACACGTACAGCGGTACCACCACCTACACCAACCGGTAGTGCTACCGGGCTCGCTACCGCTAACTCCGTTTTGCTTACAGTATAGTGACCGGTACCACTGCTGGTACCAATAGCGGTACTAGTGCTCACACAAATTCTGTCCCTATTTTTTACAACAGTTTTGACACACGAATTTGACCCAATTTTTTCGAGCTCATTTGACTCTAAAACTTTGACAACTTCGACCGCCCGTTTTGATTCAAACTTTCGGGCATTGACTTTTGAGTTCGGGTTTCGATTTGGAATGCATTGGTTGTCTCTTTCGCTTCCACGCCTACATCAACACCGCGACACCATCTTTGGCACCCCGAATTCCGCCGCAACTTCGACACCACTTCATCATCGCAAGCTGTGTGTTCCGACACGGCCTAACATTTCTAGGTATAACTTGCTCACCCCTTGTAACCCCGTTTCTTTCTTTGTGTACCTGTCCCATTGAGAGTGGCTTTCCGAGCGTTGCGAAGCATTGCAAAGTGTCACGATCGTGAGAGTGTGTGTGCATTGTCTTGAGCAAACCTACGAAGCAAGCTCGGTGAGAAAGATGCACAAAAGAAGAAAATAGTGAAATATAGAGAAAAATAAAGCTTTTAAGCATAGAAAAAAGTAAGAAAGGAAAAGAAATAGATACAAAAGAGTGTGTGTGCCACCGATACAAAGGAGTCCAAAACTTCTAAGCACAAAGAGAGAAAGAGAAGAGTGGCATCTTGTGCAAATCTAGTTGCTTCTCTCATATGCAACCAAGCTACGGTCTCTCTTGTGTTGGCGTGACAACGAGCTTATAGTCTTTGTTAGGACCACTTTTGTTACTTGCTCACTTCCTTGGTCACGCTAACCCCATTGTTCTCCTTGTGTGTGTTTCCGTGCTCCGTTGACATAGATCATCACTTTTGACATTTGACTTTGGATTTTACCCACATTTAACAATTTTTTTTCCTTTGGTCCTTTTCGTTTGCTATCCAATCCATTCCTACCACATATGTAGTTCTTAGCCTTTTGCGTGTGCTTTGAGTGTGTCTGAGAGTACCCCGATACAATTTTGACTTTGCTCTTGGCATGAACCATTGTTTTGATACCATCTCGAAAGGTGAGATACTAGTATTGGAGTGGATTTGTGGCAGATTTATTTTTCCGGACGACGCTCCCACCACCCCAATAACACACCACATAAGACCTAGGTACAGAACGGAGGAACGAGGTCCCTCCCCTCCCGCCGCCACAAGAGTGGCAAGCAGAGGGAGAAGGGGCCAACGCCCATGCCGGTTGAGATCTGGGATCTGATCTGCGCCCTCGGGTCAGATGGTGTGCCAAAAGGAAGAAGTCCAAAGCTTAGCCAACCCTAGCAGACAGTTTGTACCCGTACTTTAGTTTTCAGTTTAGGTAATATGCTTGCCCTGAAGAAACCCATCGAGACCTTGGAGCTTTGTCCGTTGGTTAGGCTTTGATGTCAAGGCATCTCCAGCGGCCTCACACAAACGAGCGCACAATGACCGTCTGTGGGTTGAAAAATGCGTCTCTACCCCAGCCCAGCGGCCTGACGCAAACTGACCGCAATGTCTGTGGGGACTTCCGGGACTAAATTTGCGACATGAATGCATATGCGCGGACGCGTCCGCGCATCCGTTTGGCCTGCTTGGCCCCCCTCTCTCTCTCTCTCTCTCTCTCTCTCTCTCTCTCTCTCTCTCCTCATTTAATGCATGGCAGGAGCATGTGCTGGCCACACACATGACATCTTTGTGGGGCTCCGAACTAGCTGTCCGAAACACCCGTTATGCATACTCATTCACGATCCCATGATCAGTGTGTCGTGAAGGCATAACCGAACTGATATCAAATACATCATCCATTATAGTACCGAATAAAAAGATTACAACAGGTCACATGACCAATACTTACATAAGAGCCGCAAAGGCATGAGATCAACAACCACACATGGGAAATACTTCAGACGAAAGTGTTCACATGGCCCAAGTCATGCCATAACCCTACACGCAACTGACTAGAAAGACGTTCTAGATCGCATAGACGTCGTCAACTCCTTCTTCATCTGTCGAACTCCTCCAAATCTGGCCAAGTAAATAGCCATGGACAAAGCCATGAGTACATTATGAATTGTACTTGCAAACCACCTTAGAGAGAAGTAAAGGATATGCATATTTGGCAGTAGCAAGGAACATGCACTAATCTAGGGTTACAAGGAGTGAGAGATAGTTTCTCTCGAGAATATGACATCTCTATATCTTTGTTGAAAAACTTTTTTCAAAACAGGTTTCTTTGAAGACTAATAGGTAAGGGTGACACAGTTGCCTCTCAGTGTGACCAAATTAACTTTTCCAACTTTCCACCGTACCTCCCAGGTACATTTCCACCTGTCCCACTGGTATTCCTCCGTACCTCCCATGTACACTTCCACTAGTCCCACTGGTATTCTTTTCCAAACACTTTGGAAAACACTTTTATAAACCAAAACTTCCTTTAATGCCAAGCAGCTTCCATTCCCACGTCCATAACCGCGGACACGACTATTCAAATACTTTTACACTCTGTAGAGGTTGTACACTTTCCCCACAACTATCCGGGAATCTATCGTGTGGGTATCCTCCCTGCATATCACCTATGCCACGATAAACTCCCAAACATAACCTTTCGCATACATCCCCTGGTTTGAGTCCTTCCCTGTGGGCTTACCCCTTCCCGGCACTCTGGCAGCACACCTCCACCCTTGAGCGTGTCCCCAAAACCAAGTCAGAAGACCACAGTATCGTCCGGCCGTAGGCAACTACGGTGTATTGCCTCTTCACGCGAGAACAACCCGGCTTCAAGGGCCATACTAGATGCACCCTCATATCAATTATGAGGTGTCCTGCACCAGGTTCAATAAACTACGGGTTAAGCTCCATGCCCATATTGGGGTAGTGTGGTTGCATTAGCTTGGTATGGTTAGGTACTCAGTCACCAAAGCTTTTTGTAAACATTTTTATCTCCACTTGCCTCCAACAATTTTATTTACAAAAACCTTTCCTTTTAAAAAAAATCTCACTTGGGCAGGGTTGCCCCATTCCAAGGTTTTCAAAGAACCCCCTTTCTTTAAAACCTTTTGCCACAAAGCATTATTAAAAGAACTACCAACCTATATTCCGTGTTTCTTCGAAAGGGGCGACAAAGTGGATGAGGTGTTAAGCACCTTATCACTAAGTGGATATTCAGTAGGTATCAACGAGGGCAGCACCCGTAAGGGTGGAATAATAAAACTACGAGTGTATGACCACTCACATAAATAAATAAAACCATGCAATTTATAAAACTTGTAAGCAATGCGAGAGTAAGGCAATTAGAATAATGTATGCATCAAGAGGTGGCTTGCCTTGGCTGGCTAGTTGTCCATGGACTTCTTCTTCTTCAGGAACCTTCGCTCTTCCTTCCTCTTTGAAAACCTCACCAAGATCCTCTCCTTCTTCGTTTTCGGCGGCATTCGAAACTAGCGCCACGAAATAAAATAAACAAGCAACAACACCCAATTAATAACACATTCCAGAACACATCACACAAAAATGTGCTAAAATCACAGAGAGTAAAGCTTGATCTTATAAAACTACATGAATTGGATTCACTCAATTTGAGATTTTAAAACAAAAGATATGATTTTTCTAAAACCAGTAATGTCTTAGGAGCTAATTAAATTGGCCTAAAAACTTTCTGCGACTCACAAAATTAGAAACAAGGTATCTACTGGAAGCTAATAAAATGTAGAACTCACCTCCATTGGACGTGGAAAATAATGTTTTAAGTTTTTTTTAAAATATTTTAGCAAGGCAGAAACTAGAGCAATCAATTTTTAAGGAACACAAATATCAGAGCATAGAAAACCAGTAAGAAGCATACCAATAGATAGACACTAGAAAATATGATCCACCAAAATCGGTCTAGCATTTTTCTAAACTGTAAAATAATTTCTAAAACTTTTATACTGAAAAGAGCTCTGTTTTGGTTTAAGAAATCCTAGAAATAATCTAAAGTTCACAAAAAATGCCCTCTGGCACATGGAAAGCCTAATGTGATACAAATCACTGGGAGTTGGTTTTGATTCAAAAACAGTTTTATTTTCAAATTAAAAATCACACAAAGCCCTATTGGCCAGATCTAACTTTCTATGAAACACAAAATCTAGGAAGCTCCTGCATGCACCACTTATTCCAAAATGAAGCTACTGACATGCACTTTCTATCCAAATCGACCTCACTGAAAAAGGGTATATAAAAATCCCTCAATTAATTTTCTAACATAACAACAACATTTCAGAAGCATAAATACCTGTAAAAATTTATAAAAGCAAGGCACATGCATGGAATACTGGGTGGTTAGATATTTGTTAACAAACACATGGAAATTTGAATCAAGCCATTTGGAACATCACAAATTTTTTGGTGATTTAAAACCTACAGCAAAATATCCGGTAGCATTTTGTGCAGAAAAACGAGGAGCATCGGGCCGAAACCACCAGATCCGGACGGATATGAGGCGGGCCGGCCCAGCTGCTGCTGCAAGCGCGTGGGAGGCGGCGGTTCAATTGGCTGTGGAGGGCCCCGCCATCTGCAGCCATGCAAGTGCCAGTCGTTGATCGCCCGATCGACGGTTCACGAGGTACCTGTCGGCGGCGACAATATAACGGCGGAGCAGCCACGACTACTCGGACGGAGGAGAAAGGGGAGCTCTCCGTTAAGTTCGACGACGAAGGGCATGCTCAGCGGCGGTGTGCACGTCGTCCATCGAGGTGGCCATGGCATGTCAGCACGAGGGAGAGAGTAAGAGAGTGTCGGGGAGAAAGAGAGAGGCACGGGGAGCTAGGACAGCCACTGCTTGGCGTGCAACACAGAGAAGGGAGAGAGAGAGAGAGAGGGATGTGTGCATGATCTCCCGCCGGTTACCAAGGAAAAGAGAGACAAGAGAGGGCTAAGGCTAGCTATAGGGGGCAGGGAGGGTGATAGGAGTGTAGGGTGGTGTAGGGCAAGAAATCACATTGGGTTGGCAAGGAGTGATGGGGAGAGATGCTACATAGGCATTGATTCCCATGCAAGGCTGGATCAGTTCTTTGCTTCTCCATCTTAATCATGCTCCACGCCACAAGGACTGCTCAGCTCGGTCGTGACCATGTGGTGAAAGAGCAAGGGGTGAAAGAGAAAAGGATGGATGGGAAAAGAAATGGAAAAGAGAGAAGAGAATAGAGAGGGAGTGGTGGTGATCCAAAATAAGGAAATAGAGAAATTGGACATCTATGCCATGGCATGGCATGGAGGGCACCCGTTTGCTAAGATCAAGGATCAAGGGAAATTGTAAAATGGACAATGCTGGTCGATCAGACCCTATCGCTGGTGAGGTGGTGCAACAAAGGTATCTAAATGATGTTATTAAAAGACCAATATAGATAGAAATGAAAATGAAGATTTTAATGCCAATGATGATCATGAGGGCATTAGATCACCTTGATTAGGCGATAGCCGCAGAGATGATGGTAGATGGAAGATTAGAGGAATGCGTTAGATGTAGAGAATATGCCACTGAAATATGGAATTTTAATTTGGTTTTGTTATGGCACCAAACTATGAGTTGGGTAAAATTTGAATGAATTCGAATTGGCAGGCTTTTGAAAATTTTCAAAATAACAAGATAATATTTTGAGCTAAAATAGGTCTACTTGCATATCCATGCGTAGTAGGTTTTTCTCACATTTTTAGGACACCCGGGAATGCAAGAAATGGTGTATGTACCATTACATGCATTTTAAAGTATATAAAATAAAAAAAAAATTGAGAAGGGAAAATGCTTGGTAAAACAAATCAGAGGCACTTCCTAATTTTATTTGAGATTTTTTTTGGAAATCAAAGGATTTAACCTTGAGTTTGTTTTCAAACCAATATAGAAGTAAATAGGTTTTAGTGTTTTAGAGGAATTGGAGGGAAACTCTAGTTTTGAAAGCTTGATTTGTTGCCATAATGCATTGGATTCATTAAAGATAGGTTTTTTTTGTTTTATCTTATTGCAAACAAGCATCAAGGCAATGGTCACACACACCTTCAAACAAAGTCAAAAAGAGTCATGCAAAATCATCTCACCACATAGAGTCAAGCTAGGTCAACATGCAACTACTAAAGAAACCAAGATGCAGTAGTTGAAGTAAGTGCTCGATGATGATCATGTCAGGTAGGGTTTAAGAAGGGTTTTAAATAAAGGGGGAAAGCTTGGCAACATTTTCTAGAAAATTGTGGAGACGTGAACATATCCCTTCTCTAAAGCTTTTCAAAGATCTTTAAAATCCATTTGGTAAAAGTTTGTAAAATGAGAGTTTTTCAAGATAGTGGGATCATACCAACTTGTAGATCCCAATAGTTTTATAAATACTTAGTTTGGGGAAACCTTTTCACCAAAATAAATCTTGGCTCTTTGTTTTGAAAAAAATGTAAAATTACTTGAAATAAGAGAAATATCCAGGATAAAGCTTTTTTCAAATAGATAGTAATATTTTCAATGCCATGATTCACTAATGCACAAGGATTGTGTTGGTTCACAATCTTGTTCATCAAACAACTTAGATAAACATGCATAACACATCAGACGACACAAACATGCAAGAAACATTGATGTAGGAGGTTAAGACAAAAAGTTTTTGTTCCCCCTAATTTTTGCACTTTGGACACATAGACAAGGTTTCAAAAGTTGGGATGTTACATGTCTTCCACTCTTAAAATAATCTCGTCCCGAGATTTCTAAGCGTAGGAGTAGAGAAGTTTTATAGGTTGATTATATTAGATTCCATCTTCAGGTAGGGATGTCGTGGTCGGAAGAGTCACAGCTTCAACTTCTGAGAGACATGGCATATTTCACCGAGGGCAAGTTTCATGAAGAGGTTGATTTCTGTATGCAGATGTTAGATCGGAAGCGTCCTAGCGACCCTAGAGGGGTCCACGATTCTCAGATACTTAGTGCATCCCAATAGTGCTTTTAGAAAGGTCAAAATTTTTAGAGTTAGTTTCAAATATGTTCCACCCTTAAGATTGTTCATTGGGGGATTTTGGGAAAACTCAGAGCTTCGGCCATGGGGTCCTGTCGGGCATTTCTGAAGAAGTCATTGGTCTCCTTGTATTGAGTTGAAAAATCCTCAGGGGCGACATGCAGTCCGCAGCTTCAAGAGGCACACATGGTGTTTACTACTTTGTAAGGCGCTTGTTAAGTCAGCGGAACTCCTGGTGGGTCTTCACATAAAGCAGCAACAACAGTCATCGAAACAGTCTTCAGCCTTAGGGTTGGCGTTAACTGAAGTACACCAAATCTTGAGTCTTGAATTGTCTTCAAAGGCTTCACTTGAAGAGGACCAGATGGACCTAGCTTGTAGAGTAACTTGGGTTCGGTGCTACAACTCACTTAGTTTGTTAGAAGGTGCGCCAAGGTGTAGTTTTAGAAAGATATCCTCAAAGTTAGTGAGATTATGCTCTAGGGTTAGACCAATTAGTATGGCTTCATCTCCTCGTAGAGCTGCAGTCAATCTTGAAGGCACTGGCTTCTTCTTCCTTGGCGTTGCAGGGCGTCTTGGGTTGAATGACACACTGAAGTTGGGGATTCCAGGAAAATAGGGTTAGATTTATTTGTTACCCAAGTTAGAGTTAGAGTTTCCCATTAACTTTGTAAACTAACGGTTAGAATTTCTACCAGAATTTTGACCGAATGCAAGGAAAACATCTTAGGGAGGGTTTCCTAGATAGGGTTACCACACAAAAAGGGTTTTTCAGGCCGAAAGGCTGAAACAAGCACATGCACAACAAGCAATCACAAGCACTCAAGCAACAAATTTAGAAAACCACAAGCAATCATGAAAACCGCACGAGGTACTTTAAGTACCCAGGGATGCCTGATACGCGGGGGTACCTCAATCAAAAACAATTGAGTTTATCCTATCCATCCTATAGGCTTGGGTTGGTAAGAGTTGTAAATGTCTTCATCTTGCTGATATCGACTTGATCATGAATACTCGGAGCAGGTGGTGGTGAAGTAGGTATGGTGTTGAGTCGTCAATGTTGAGGCGGAGGTGAAAGCAGCGTAGAACTTGTGGTCTCAACATCCCAGGGACATGAGGTGTTCGGAGGGGTAGCTATTGAGGTACTGCCAAAGTTGAGAACTTCTCGTGGCTGGCCTAAAAATTACTAGTCAAGAACTGTGGACTTGATCCTTGATGACTGAGTCCACGGAGGAACAAGGTCAACTCCTTGACATACTTTGGTGACAACCAAAGACATGATCTTATTATCCCTATACGCGTACTGCTAAGTCGGCATCCCATCTTCAATAGCTGCAGTTGGAGATACTTGAGACTTCATCAAGGGTTGATCCATCTTCAACTTCGAGGCTTCGAGTATAAGTTGAGGACATCGTCCAATATCTAGTTTTGGAAGAGGATGAGATAGTAGAGTAAGAAGTTTTTAAAGTCTTTGGAAATCAGTGAGCGATGTAAGAATGAGAAGTTTTGAAAGGATAAGAAAACTCGAAGCTAGGCTTCCAACTACTTAGAAATTTTTATTTCATAAATAGTTTTACCCAAAATTACTATTTTTCCAAACTAACGTCCATGCTAACTAAGGTATCCTACAATCAGGATGGCTCTGATACCAGCTATGTGGAGCCCCGGACTAGCTGTCTGAAACACCCGTTATGCATACTCATTCACGATCCCATGATCAGTGTGTCGTGAAGGCATAACCGAACAGGTATCAAATACATCATCCATTACAGTACCGAATAAAAATATTAAAACAGATCACATGACCAATACTTACATAAGAGCCAGAATGGCAGGGGATCAACAACCACACATCGGAAATACTTCAGACGAAAGTGTTCGCATGGCCCAAGTCATGCCATAATCCTACATGCAACTAACTGGAAAGACGTTCCTAGATTGCAGTCAACTCCTTCATCTGTCGAACTCCACCAAGTCTGTCAAGTAAATAGCCAGGGACAAATCCATGAGTACATTATGAATTGTACTCGCAAAACAACCTTAGAGAGAAGTAAAGGATATGCATATTTTGCAGTAGCAAGGAACATGCACTAATCTAGGGTTACAAGGAGTGAGAGATAGTTTCCCTCGAGAATATGACATCTCTATATCTTTGTTGTAAAACTTTTTTTAAAACAAGTTTCTTTGAAGACTAATAGGTAAGGGTGACCCAGTTTCCTTAGTGTGACCAAAACAACTTTTCCAACTTTCCACCGTAACTCCTAGGTACATTTCCACTAGTCCGATTGGTATTCTTCCGTACCTCCGAGGTACACTTTCACTAGTCCCACTGGTATTCTTTTCCAAACCCTTTGGAAAAGACTTTTATAAACCAAATCTTCCTTTAATTCCAAGCAACTTCCATTCCCACGTCCATAACCGTGGACACGGATATTCAAATAGTTTTACACTCTGTAGAGGTTGTACATTTTCCCCACAACTATCCGAGAATCTATCGTATGGGTATCCTCCCTGCATATCACCTATGCCACGATAAACTGCCGAACATAACCTTTTGCCTACATCCCCTGGTTTGGGTCCTTCCCTGTGGGCTTACCCCTCCCCGACACTCAGGTAACATACCTCCACCCTTGAGCGTGTCCCCAAAACCACGTCGGAAGACCCACAATATCTTCCGGCCATAGGCAACTACGGTGTATTGCCTCCTCCCGCGAGAACAACCCGGCTTCAAGGGCCATACTAGATGCACCCTCATAGCAGTTATGAGGTGTCCCGCACCAGGTTCAATAAACTATGGGTTAAGTCCCGTGCCCATGTTAGGGTAGTGTGGTTGCACTGGCTAGGTCCGGTTAGGTACTCAGTCACCAAAGCTTTTCAAATTTTTTTTATCTCCACTTGCCTCCAACTATTTTCTTTACAAAAACTTTCCTTTAAAAAAAATTCTCACTTGGGCAGGGTTGCCCCAATCCAAGGTTTTCAAGGAACCCCCTTTCTTTAAAACCTCTTTCCACAAAGCATTTTTAAAAGGGCTCCCAACCTATAGTCTGTCTTTCTTCGAAAGGGGCGACAAAGGGGATGAGGTGTTAAGCACCTTATCACTAAGTGGATATTCAGTAGGTATCAACGAGGGCAGCCCCCGTAAGGGTGGAATAATAAAACTCCGAGTGGTATGAACATTCATATAAATAAATAAAACCATGCAATTTATAAATTTGTAAGAAATGTGAGAGTAAGGCAATTAGGATAAGGTATGCATCAAGAGGTGGCTTGCCTTGGATTGCTATTTTTCCCTGGACTTCTTCTTCAGAAAACTTCGCTCTTCCTTCCTCTTTGAAAACCTCGCCAAGATTCTCTCCTTCTTCGTTTCCGGCGACGTTCGAATCTAGCGCCGCGAAATAAAATAAACAAGCAACAACACCCAATCAACAAGCCATTCCATAACATATCACACAAAATATGCTAAAATCACAGAGATTAGAGCTTGATCTTATAAAACTACAGGAATTGGATTCACTCAATTTGAGATTTTAAAACATAAAATATGATTTTTCTAAAACCAATAATTGCTTAGGAGCTAACTAAATTGGCCTAAAAACTTTCTATGACTCACAAAATTACAAAACAAAGTATCTACTGGAAGCTAATAAAATGTAGAACTCACCTCCACTGGAATATCTAAAAAATAAGCTTTTAATTTTTTTAAAACTTTTTAGCAAGGCGGAAACTAGAGCAATCGATTTTTAAGGAACGCATATATCGGAGCATAGAAAACAAGTAACAATCGTACCAACGGATAGACACTGGAAAATATGATCCACCAAAATTGGTTTGGCATTTTTCTGAACTATAAAATAATTCCTACAAAATTTATACTGAAAAAGGGCTCAAGGGCTCTGTTTTGGTTTAAAACTTCGTAAAAATAATCTAAATTTACAAAAATATGCCCTACGGCACATGGAAAGCCTAATGTGATACTAATCAGTGGGAGTTGGTTTTGATTCAAAAACAGTTTTATTTTTCAAATTAAAAATCATACAAAGCCCTACTGGACAGATCTAACTTTCTATGAAACACAAAATCTAGAAAGCTCCTGCATGCACCACCTATTCCAAAATGAAGCTACCATGCACTTTCTAGCAAAATTGACCTCACTAAAAAAGGGTATATAAAACTCCCTCAATTAATTTTCTAACATAACAACAACATTTCAGAAACATAAATATCTGTAAAAATCTATAAAAGCAAGGCACATGCATGGAATATTGGGTGGTTAGATATTTGTTAACAAACACCTAGAAATTTGAATCAAGCCATTTGGAACATCACAATTTTTTTGGTGATTTAAAACCTAGAGCAAATTATTTGGTAGCATTTTGTGCAGAAAAAGAAAAAGGAAGGAGCATCGGGTCGAAACCACCAGATCCGGACTGATCCGAGGCGGGCCGGCCCAGCTGTCGCTGCAAGCGCACGGGAGGCCGCAGTTCAATTGGCCGTGGAGGGCCCCGCCATATGCAGCCATGCAAGGGCCAGGCCGCATGCGGCCGTTGATCGCCCGATCGACAGTTCACGAGGAACCTGTCGGCGACGATGATATAACGGCATCGCAACCGCGACTACTCGGACGGAGGAGAAAGGGGAGCTCACCATGAAGCTCGACGGCGAAGGTGGCGGTGCAGGATGGACGCGGAGGGTCTTCCTAGTGTCCTCGGGTGCGAGAGCGGGTTCCTGGTCGTCGCTGAGCTTCCATGCGTCGATGCGGACGACGACGCAGAGGTGGGAGGGTGCGGCGGTGAAGGGGAGACGCGGGGGACTGCGGAGGCTCGGTCGAGGACGCGCACGAACAAACACATCGTTTGTGACATCTACGGGGTCGTAGGCGAGCTCCACGTCGCCACGGCCGAAGTAGACGACGACATCGTTCCTAGAAAGGGTGAGACCGGGATAAGGTATAACATAAGAGGAAACAGAGATAATAACGGAGAGAAGTCTCAGAGAGGGGGCAGCAGCCAGCCGCCGCGTCCACGCCGATTCATGGTCGGGCGAGCTCTGGCTCGGCTTCTCCATGGCGAGGAAGGACACATAGCAGGACTCCTCCACTGCATTTCAGAGAGGTGTAGAGAAGAGAGATGATAGGAAGTGAGGGACAAAGGAGCGTAGGAGGGCTCGGGGCTCCTGTTAAAAAAAGAAAGCCGAGGCAGTGGCACCGAGTTGGGTGTGCACCCTATCTACCATGATGGCTCGAGTGCTGATTGGGCAGGCTGGCGGTGGATTTGATTGAGGCTTGGCGACAAAGGTGTCTTGCAACCGAAGGGAAGGGGAGGTGTGTGCTGAAATGGCCGGAGCAAGGCGGGGTTCAAGTGGCGACGCATGTGTTCGACTGGAATAAAACTATGGAGAGTGGATTGCTAGGGCACTAAAAAGGGCTATGACAGCTCGCCCTGTAGGCCTATGGCATTGGATGCGACTAGAGAGGCGAGTGTGGTCGGGAACGCCTCGGCATGGCCCAGTCGTGGTGACCATGGTCGTGTTGAGGACGACCGAGTTGGTTGTGGGGTGGGCCGAGGCTCGTGAGCATGTCCAGGGGTGTGTTGGTGTTCTACTCGTCTGCATTACAAGCTTGGGTGCCAGAGATACTGCAGGGAGGGGGTGTGACGCGGGCGTGCTCAGTAGCGGGGTGCACGGCATCCATCGAGGTGGCCATGGTGTGTCAGCGTGAGGGAGAGAGTAAGAGAGTATCGGGGAGAAGGAGAGAGGCGCGGGGAAGCTAGGGCAGCCACTGCTTGGCGTGCAACGCAGAGAAGGGGGAGAGAGAGGGATGTGTGCATGCTCTCCCGCCGGTTCCCAAGGAAAAGAGAGACAAGAGAGGGCTAAGGCTAGCTAGAGGGGATAGGGAGGGTGATAGGAGTGTAGGCTGGTGCAGGGAAAGAGATCCCATTGGCTTGGCAAGGAGTGATAGGGAGAGATGCTACACATGCATTGATTCCCATGAAAGGCTCATCCACTTATTTGCTTCTCCATTTCAATCATGCTCCACGCTAAAATGACTGCTCAGCTCGGTCGTGACCATGTGGTGAAAGAGCAAGGGGTGAAAGAGGGAAGAGAAAAGAGAGGGGGTGGTGGTGATCCAAAATAAGGAAATACTGAAATTGGGCTTCTATGCCATGACATGGCATGGCCGGCACCCATTTGCTAAGATCAACGATCAAGGGAATTATAAAATGGACAATGCTGGTCGATCAGACCCTATCGCTGGTGAGGTGGTGCAACAAAGGTATCTAAATGATGTTATTAAAAGACCAAGAGATATAGAAATGAAAATGAAGATTTTAATGCCAATGATGATTGTGAGGGCATTAGATCACCTTGATTAGGCGATAGCCGCAGAGATGATGGTAGATGGCAGATCAGAGGAATGTGTTAGATGTAGAGAATATGCCACTGAAATATGGAATTTAATTTGGTTTTGTTATGGCACCAAACTATGGCCCAGTTCTTTTGGCGGCTTCTCGGAGAAGCTGCCCTCCCCCCAGCTTCCTGGGGAAGCCGGTTGTAAAATTTTCCGAGACTTCTAGAATAGTTAAGGCTAAACTAATTTGGAAGCCTCACAAAATTTTGTCACCGGCTTCCCCAGGAAGCTGGGGGGAGGGCAGCTTCTCGGAGAAGCCGCCAAAAGAACTGGGCCTATGACTTGGGTAAAATTTGAATGAAATTTGAATTGGCAGGCTTTTGAAAATTTTCAAAATAACAAGATAATATTTTTGAGCTAAAATAGCTCTACTTGCATATCCATGCGTAGTAGGTTTTCCTCACATTTTTAGGATACCCAGGAATGCAAGAAATGGTGTATGTACCATTACGTGCATTTTAAGGTACAGAAAATAAAAATTAAAAATACTTTTGAGAATGGAAAATGCTTGATAAAACAAATTAGAGGCACTTCCTAATTTTATTTGAGATTTTTTTTTGGAAATCAAAGGATTTAACCTTGAGTTTGTTTTCAAACCAAGATAGAAGAAAAATAGGTTTTAGTGTTTTAGAGGAATTGGAGGGAAACTCCAGTTTTGAAAGCTTGATTTGTTGCCATAAGGCATTGGATTTATTAAAGATAGGTTGTTTGATTTTCTCTTATTGCAAACAAGCATCAAGGCAAGGGTCACAGACACCATCAAACAAAGTAAAAAAGAGTCATACAGAATCATCTCACCACATGAAGTCAAGCTAGGTCAACATGCAACTACCAAAGAAACCAAGATATAGTAGTTGAAGTAAGTGTTCAATGATGATCATGTCAGGGTAGGGTTTAAGAGAGGTTTTAAATAAAGGAGCAAAGCTTGGCAACATTTTTCAGAAAATAGTGAAGACGTGAACATATCCCTTTTCTAAAGCTTTTCAAAGATGTTTAAAATCCATTTGGTAAAAGTTTGTAAAATGAGAGTTTTTCAAGATAGTGGGATCATACCAACTTGTAGATCCCAATAGTTTTATAAATACTTAGTTTGGGGAAACCGTTTCACCAAAATAAATCTTGGCTCTTTGTTTTGAAAACAAAAGTAAAATTACTTGAAATAAGAGAAATATCTAGGATAAAGCTTTTTTCAAATAGATAGTAATATTTTGAATGCCATGATTCACTAATGCACAAGGATTGTGTTGGTTCACAATCTTGTTCATCAAACAACTTAGACAAACATGCATAACACATCAGACAACACAAACATGCAAGAAACATTGATTTAGGAGGTTAAGACAAATAGTTTTTGTTTTCCCTAATTTTTGCATTTTGGACACATAGATAAGGTTGCAAAAGTTGGGGTGTTACAATCTTTCTCTCTCTCCTCCCTAATTAATGGATGACAGGTCCTTGCGGTAAAAAAATGAGCACTGCCGCTGGGAAGGTGCAGGCGCATATAGACATATGGCCATTTCCGTGTCCGTGCCCGATACAAAATGGACACAAATTGTGTCCAGAATGCATCAGCCCGTTCGAGATGCCCTTATCATGAATCTCGTCCATGGAGAACATGTCCTCTAGACTGAACAGCGCAAGGCATGTGCAATGACTCCATAGAGGGCTCGTGGCCTTGGTGAATAAATTGGAGATTGAATTACAATTTGGACCAAAGTATGGTGTCACTTTCAACTTCCCCGATCTACTCAAATGGGAGAACCTTCACATGCATGCACTCTCAACCCCCAGTATACAACTAGAGAACTATCCACTCGATACACTTGGTGACTTGGATACATGATGAGAACAGTATATAAAACTGCAAAAACTAACAACACTACGACAATTTCCTGATGTACGGAGGTTGTACACACTTCACAGCTAGCTGTACTAAATGAATTGTGTGTGCATTCGTCCCTCTATTGCAGCACACGATCCAATATCAAACCGTATTAGCTAGTACCAATTAGACACCGCGGTCAACCACGGATGTCACCCGACATCCACACATTACCTCAGGCCGGAAATGAGCACACACGCAATGTCAACTAGTAGTTCGAGTTGTGAGATTATGCTCGCCATGTTCGCGCGCTTGACTTCTGTGTTCAAGACATTTCAACCAAACACTATCCCACATGCGATCGAGCACATTATGGAGGGTAGTCGTTGTCGTTCCAGCTTCGAGCACATTGCTTCTGTACCTATAAATAGACAATGGAAACAGCAGGTTTTCCACAACCCATCCTCCTCCCCGGTTCTCGAGGGAAAGTACCATAGGTGGAGATGGCGAGTGGTAAGCTTGTCGCCTTGGCCTTGATGGCGTTGCTCGGCTGTGTGGCAGGGTACGGTAGCACGCCAAGCTACCCTCCTCCACCAAGCTCAACACCTCCTCCTGCTGGAGGGTATCCCAACCCAAGCACGCCGAGCTACCCTCCTCCACCAAGCTCAGCACCGCCTAGCTCGACCCCTCCTCCTGCAGCAGGGTATCCCAACCCAGGCACGCCTAGCAGCCCTCCACCGAGTCCAGCAGCTCCAGCCCCGCCAAGCCCGACACCTCCTCCTCGTGCGCCAGTGCTCAAGATCGGCCACTACCGCAATACGTGCTACAAAGCGGAACAGATCGTGAGGGACGCCGTGAAGAAGGCTGTCTATGCCAACCGCGGCATCGGCGCCGGGCTCATCCGCCTCTTCTTTCACGACTGCTTTGTCAGGGTAAAATATATCTTGATACACATGAGAAACTCAATATCTAGTATATACTTCCCTTGCTGTGAGTTTAAGAGTATTTTTGTTCACATTTGTTGAATAAGAAATGGTTGGGTGTATCACTCGATATGGTAACAATGCATGTGGTGATGGGAGTATGGGACGTGACAAGATTTTGCTAATTTGTGCAGGGTTGTGATGCCTCGGTCCTCCTTGACCCAACCTTGGCCAACGCACAGCCAGAGAAGCTTGGAATCCCCAATTTCCCCAGCCTCCGCGGCTTCGAGGTCATAGACGCGGCCAAGGCCGCACTCGAGAAGGCATGTCCCGGCATCGTCTCATGCGCAGATATCGTTGCGTTCGCTGGTCGAGATGCCAGCGTCATCCTGAGCAACGGGAAGGTGAACTTCAACATGCCGTCTGGCCGCTACGACGGGCGCGTGTCCATTGCCAATGAGACCCTCTTCAACCTGCCCCCGCCTTTCGCCACCCTCCAGCTACTCAAGGATATGTTCGCCTCCAAGGGGCTTTCCACAGACGAGATGGTCACCCTCTCCGGGGCGCATACCGTTGGGATCTCCCACTGCTCGTCCTTCTCAGACCGCCTCCCAGCCAACGCCTCGGACCCCTCGTCCATGGACGCTAAGTTAGCCAAATCGGTGCAGCGGCAATGCAACAAGACCGGTGACCCCACGGTGGTGCAAGACGTCGTCTCCCCAAGCTTCCTCGACAAGCAGTACTACCAAAACGTGCTCAAGCGTAAAGTGCTCTTCAACTCGGACGCCGCACTCCAGTCGCCCGAGACAATAAACGAGGTGAGGCTCAATGCTAGGATCTCTGGGCGATGGGAGAAGAAGTTCAAGGCAGCTATGGTGAAGATGGGTAGCATCGAGGTGAAGAGCAGTGCCACTGGGGAGATCAGAAAGCAGTGCCGGTTTGTCAACTAGATGTTGTCACAAGAATGGAAGCGCATCTCACCTTGACGCGAATAAGCTAGCTCTTCGTGTTTGCTGTTTTCGATTGAGTTGTCATTGCTGTTTATTTTTCACTAAGATTTTTGTTCATGCTTGCATTACATGTGTGCGCTCGTTATACTTATATTTTTAATTAATAATAACATAATATTTTGATGCTGCATTTTTTGTTAAAAGCACTTTATTTAGTTTTTTTATTTCTTTTATGATTAAAGGCAGGAGCTCTGCCATTTCATTTCAGTAGATGAAACGACTGTACAAGGCAGACTTTTTTCCGAAATGGGGGATTCCCGGCGTCTGCATTAATAATGCACACAACCATTTATTAAAGCAAAATGTGCATGATTTAAAGTTTACAACTCAAAGGTCATCGAGGGTCGATACAACTATCAGCCATCAAAAATAACAAAAAAAACCAGCCTAACCATCATGTAATCTACTAATAGGTCGTCAGGTATTCAGGTAGAAAATATCCCGTGCGATCATCAGAAGGCGGTTTTCAGAAACCATGCATTCAGGCCGATCATCCCGAGAAAGGAAGAGTCATAGCTAAATTCATTGGACAACCACATGAATAAACCGCAAAACATTAGTGGAATCCTTTTTACTAAAAACAGTATTATTTCGATAACTCCATATTGATCAACATAGAGCTGAAAAACACCAATGCAAATTCTAGGTTTAGTTTTCTTGTCGATGTCATTTATCCAATTGCCAAACATATTCATTATATTGGTCGGTGGTGAAATATCAAAAGTAGCATAAACAACTCTCCACACTAATCTAGCAAAACGATATGAGATAAAAAGATGATTCACTGTCTGAGTCGCAGAATGAACATTTGTTGCTCCAATTTAAATTCTTTTTTTGCTAAATTGTCATGTGTGAGTAAAATCTTTTTACTAAGGAACCACATGAACACTTTGATTTTTATTGGAATTTTTAACTTCTAGAGATATTTTTAAGAACCTTGTGTGACCATCCATTAAATGAGCATACAAAGACTTGACAGTAAAAACACCTGAAGCCGTAAGTTTCCATAGAAACCTATATGATTAATTATTCAACGACACTCCCATCAGGCGGCTACGCAAGTGAACCCAGGAGTTCCACTTGTTTCTTGTCAACTGTCGCGTCAACATGCTTATAGGGACTGATGACAGAACATGTGCAACCGAAACATGCTTCCATCAAGCAATGTTGTATAGTGTAGGATATTGTTGAGCCAATGGTGTTAGTCCTAGTTAAGTATCTTCCCAAAGACATACACCGGAACCATCACCTAAATTTAAAAAAAGGCCTCTGCTGAAGAACTCGTCTTTAACATTCATCATACCTTTTCAGAAAGGCAGGTCAGTAAGTTTACTTGAACATTAGAAAGTGTTTTTTCAGAAAGATATTTATTATGTACCAGCTCTTGCTACACACCTTCATTTAGTAGCTTATATAACCATTGCCTAAGATAAAACATACACATCAAGGCTATAACTAGCAGGCTAACTCCACTAGAAATAACAAACATACTATCGAAAACACGTCTATTACGCTCCTACTCTTTGTTTCTTGGGACACATCAAAATTGTGTTTCCTGATGGGATAGGAAGATCCTTCTCTCTTCTCTTTTGGCCACCCTAGATATTTTGAGCAACTGTGTTTGCTGTAGAAGTCATTATTGTAATATGAATCTTCAGTTTACTTTGTGGACCTGGCTCATGTGTCCTGTTTATTCAAGGACTACTTTGTTACAGCTTATCAGTTTGTGTGTTGGCACTATGCCCTACTTTGCTGACTTCTTATGGTTGTCAGAAGTCCATCCTACCCAAATTGTTCTCCAATGCATTTTTTGGGAAAGTTTTGAAGAATATTAGAGGACTGAATGACCCTGCTAAATGGACCTTAATTTTCAGTAAAATTAGAGAGAGTGGTTGTCAGGTTATTTGTTTCCAAGAATCCAAGAGAGAGGCTATTGATCTTCAGTTCCTTAGACAATTTTGCCCAAGAAATTTTGACTCGTTTGCTTTTGTCCCCTCTGTGGGAAGATCTGGTGGTATAATAAAAATTTGGGATAGCTCTGTGTTCATTGGCCATGAAGTCTTTCACAGTCAATTTGCTTTGTCAGTTGAATTACATGCTACCAAATCTGATGCTTTCTGGACTTTGACAAATATTTATGCGCCCTGTCAAGATGATGAGCAACTTATTTTCTTGGACTGGCTACACAATGTTGATATTCCATCAGAGGAAAATTGTCTACTTGTAGGGGACTTTAATCTCCTCAGATCTCCACAAGACAGAAACAAACCTAGAGGAAATATAAATGAGATGTTGCTATTTAATGAGGCCATTAGCAATGCTGGTTTGGTTGAAATCCCTCTCAAGGGCAGACGATTCACTTGGAGTAATATCCAGGATAGTCCACTCTTGCAAAGGCTTTATTGGTTTTTTTCTTCCCTGGCTTGGACAGAAAACTTTCCTAACACTATGGCAACCCCTCTAGCCATGACTACATCTGATCATGTCCCATTTGTTGTCTCCACTGAGACTTCTATCCCAAAATCTGAGATTTTCAGAGTGAAAAATAGTTGGATGGATATGGAGGGCTTCTTGCCATTGGTGGAATTAAATTGGACTCATTCCATTCACTTCTCTGATGCTGCCAAAAGAATATCTGCAAAATTCAAAATTCTTAGGAAAAGTCTCAGAACTTGGTCCAAGAGCTTATCCCCTTTGAAAGAAACAATTACAGATATTAATGCTCTCATCTCTCTCCTAGATGCTTTGGAAATTTTTAGAGATTTATCTGCTGTAGAGAGTAATTTCAGAAAATCTATGAAAAGGCACTTAGCAATAAAACCGACTCAGCAGTTGGCTTACTGGAAGCAGAGAGGAAAAATCAAATGGGTTACTCTTGGAGATGAGAATTCAAGGTTTTTCCATTCAATGGCATCCTCTCAGAAAAGAAGGAATCATGTTGCCTCCCTGGTTAATTCTGCAGGGGACACTGTTAGTGAGCATTCATCAAAGGCCTCTCTGCTTTTACAAGCTTTTAAAGACAGGCTAGGACAGATGGATTCTATTGTTCCTTTACAGAATATGCAGCAGCTTCTCAACTCTGATGTAGATCTATCCTTCCTGGAAGCCCCTTTCACTACAAGAAAAGTTGCCATGGCCAACGAAGTTGAAGTCGCGCCGTGGTTGCTGGTGCACCATGGCCGACGATTTTTGGTCCCTCCGTGGTTCATGTCAAAACTTTTTTTCGTTTTTGAGGCCACCTAGCCCGACGAAAGCGGCCAAAACGTCGCGTATGCTGGCCCGGACGTGGTGCATCGCGAATTCTCGGGTTCGCCGGCCGAGTCAACGCAAATCCGCACCGCCCAGGGATGTAGGGCCCACATGGCAGCCTCTCTAGCATTGTTTTTTTGATCGCGCCATCTCGTTCAACGCTCTCCGATCGAGCCGTTTACGATGCAGGATCATGGGTCCCGCTTGTCATCCTCTATGAACCAAATTTCTTTCTTTTCTTGGATTTTTTGACCCCTGATTTCTGGCTACTTCCTTTTTCTTTTGATCCCTTGCCGCCTTGGAAACGTTGAGACCGCTGCAGCTAAATGGGACCCGCATGTCATCCTCTATGTACTATAAAACTTTCTTTTCTTGGATTATTTTTGGCTCCTGATATTTCGTTACTTGCCTTTTTCTTTCGATCCCCCGCCTCTCAAACGGTGATACCGCTGATGCTAAATGGGACCCGCATGTCATCCTCTATGTACTATAAAACTTTCTTTTCTTGGATTTTTTGGCACCTCATATTTGGTCACTTGCCTTTTTTTGCCGATCCCCGCCGCCTCTCAAACGGTGATACTGCTGCTAAATGGGACCCGCATGTCATCCTCTATGTACTATAAGATTTTCTTTTCTTGGATTTTTTTGGCACCTCATATTCGGCCACTTGCCTTTTTCTTTCGATCCCCTTGAAAGTGCATGGAGCCCCCATGTGTGGTTTTGGTAATTAATGACAATCCCTATGGACTAATGTTTGCATTGAGTTATATTTGTAGGTGTTGTCCATAGGCAATGTTTGAACCATATGTTGGCTTCAAGGTTGCAATAAGAAGAAATTGATGAAGGATATCAAGTGTCAAGTATGTCTTGAAGATGAAGATGAAGTGAGCCCTCAAGTTACTTCAAGACATCAACATGAAGAAATGAAGTGCAAGTCCAAGATGAGCCAACTTGAAGAGATCATATGCTTGAAGCTTTACATGAAGAAATGAAGTGCAAGTTCAAGATGAGCCATCTCGAAGAGATCCTTTGCTTGACTCTTGCCATCCATATGCTGATCATGGATATGTGAAGATGCGCCAAATAAGAAGCTCTCCCATGGTGGATTATGGGGGAACAATCCACAAGACTTAGTCAAGCAAGCACAATCAAGAAAGGCGTTCCATCTTGTTGAGGTCAAGATCGTCATCATCGAGCTCAAGTGGAATGCGCAAGTATAAGGTTTGCTCTTGATAGGGTTTCTTTCTCACCGGTCTCATAGTGTAGTTGGAGACCGGTTTATAGTTTAGTTGCCGTACTATCAAGAGGGCTCTCGAGTGAGTAACTCGATCGTATCGTTCGGAGAGAGCTCAAACCTTTGCATCCTTGCATCATCTTTCTTGGTTATTATTTGGATCTTATCCATGTGATGATTTAGAGCTTGTGCTTATTCTCATGACAAGCTCTAGTTCATCAAGAATGGTTTTTGCACGGGCAACTTGTTGCATTTTCAAGATTGGAGGTTTTACCGGTATGTCTTTTTTAGATAGGTCAAACCTTTCATCATTTGTTTCTATCCTCCCTTGTTGGACTATGATGGTTTCCTGCATGATCTTGTAGAGCTTGTTCCTAGCTTTAAAACAAGCCCAAGATCATCAAAATCGGAGTCCGGATGCTAAAGTTATGCCCGTTTCAGTTTGATGTTTCTGCCAGTTTTCAGGGGGCGGATATTCCGGCCCAAGTTTGGGCGGATAATCCGGCCCCACGGAAAAATCCGGTTTTTGGATAAATCCGGGCAAATATCCGGCCAAATGTCCAGCCCCCATCCAGGGCATGTTTTCTCATGGTCCGTTTTTCGGGGCCCGGATATTTTGCAAATATCCGGCCCGGAAAATCCGGCCTGAGCTGACCCAAACGGTCATATTTCGATGGGAGGGGGTATTTAAGCCCCCCTTCTTCCTCCTTGGGCAGCTACCTCTTCCCCTTTGTGCTCTCCACCATTGTTGACCTTGAGAGCTTCCCTTTCCCTCTACTCCTCCCATGCTTCTTGAATCTCTTTGAGGGAAAACGAAGAGGAGATCTAGATCTACATTCCTACCAATCAAATCCCTCTCTTTGTGAGGGGAATCCACTAGATCTAGATCTTGGAGCAATTTGGTGTTCCTCCTCTTATTTTTCTTCCTCTCTTATTCCCCCAATAGCTTTTGTAGCTTTGTTGGAATTTGAGAGAGAAGGACTTGAGCATCTTTGTGGTGTTCTTGCCATTGCATTTGGTGCATCGGTTTGAGTTCTCCACGGTGATTCGTGGTGGTGAAAGCAAGAAGGTTGTTACTCTTGGGTTCTTGGAACCCTAGACGGATTCTACGCCTTTGTGGCGATTTGTTGGGAGCCTCCAATGAAGTTGTGGATGTGTGCCCCAATCTTTGTGTAAGGCCCGGTTTCCGCCTCGAAGGAAATCCCTTAGTGGAACCGTGACCTAGGCCTTTGTGGCGAGGGTCACCGGAGATTTAGGTGAGGCGCCTTCGTGGCGTTCGGTGTGTGGTGTGAGTACCGCATCTTGGGGTGAGGCCTTTGTGGCGTTGGTGTGCATCGAGCAACCACACCTCAAGGTGAGCCTCTTGTGGCGTTCGGGAGCACTAAGCAACCGCACCTCTCCACCGGAGATTAGCACTCGCAAGAGTGTGAACTCCGGGATAAATCATCGTCTCCCGCGTGCCTCGGTTATCTCTATACCCGAGCTCTTTACTTATGCACTTTACCTTGTGATAGCCATCGTGATTGAAGTTATATATATCTTGCTATCACATACTTGCTTGTATTGCTTAGCTTAAGTTGGTGCACATAGGTGAACCTTTGCTTAGAATAAGTTGTTGGTGCACATAAGTGAACCATAGTATATAGGCTTTGGGCTTGACAAAGTAAACGCTAGTTTTATTCCGCATTTGTTAAGCCCATCTCGTAAAAGTTTTAAACCGCCTATTCACCCCCCTCTAGGCGACATCCGTGTCCTTTCAATTGGTATCAGAGCAAGGTCTCTCATTCTTAGGCTTCACCGCCTTGAGAGTAAAGATGTCGGCTAGAGGATTAGTGCACGATAACACTCTTATATTAGATGGCACAAATTATGATGTTTGGAAAATTTGCATGCTTAGTCATTTTCGGGACATTGACCCTCATATGGAGAAAATTGTAGATATAGGTTTTTCTCCTCCTATGGATTCACAAAATCTATCGTTAGAGGATGAGAAAAATTTATATCTCAATTCTCAAGCTTCTTATGTTCTTATGAATGCTTTGAGAGATGTAGGTCTTTTTCCATACTTGCCTTTTTGGAGCGCTCATGAGTTATGGACAAAGATTCAAGATAAATATGATGTGTCCAATATTATTGAGGATGATAGTATTGCTTCCACTTCCGGCCGTGATGAATTCTCATCTTCATCCACTTCACCAAAGTGTGTCAATACACAAGGTAATGATATGGTGAGTGGTGATGAAAATTGCAATGTTGATATTGAGCTTACTATTGATGATTCTTCATCTCTATCTCATTGCAATGCTTCATCTACGGACTCAAACACATCTAGCACTAGAAATGATTTACATGCTTGTGTTGATAGTCTTTGCATATCATGTGTAAGTTGCTTGAATAAATCTAATGATGATATGCTTGCATTGTCTTGTGGCCATAATAAAAATGCTTCTATTTCCTCTAGTTGTTGTGTGTCTAACAATGTAGAGGAAACCAAAGATTCTATTGGTCAAGACAAGATCTTGAAAGGAGCCTCAAGTAACTCCTCATCTTTATCTCACGGTCCTCATATATGCCTTATGGCCAAGGGTTCCACGGTACCTCCTACCATGGAACCTAATATGTCTCGTGGTGATAAGGATGAGGATGAATATGAAGAAGAGGATTGGGTTGTCTCTCTACGCGATAAGGGTAAGAGCGTATTCAAGTTTATTTGCAAAGATAAAATTGCTAGCACTCACTTCTTTGAAATCTTGACTACCGCTATTGAGAGCCAAAAACTTATTTGGATGCATGAGAACACCATTGATAAAAAGGGTGCTCTTGAACGAGAGTATGCCGATGATGTAGCATCATTAAAAAATGAACTTGAAGAAGAACAAACCATCAAGGAAGCTCTTGAGGAGACCTTTGCTCTAGAATTGTCTAGAGAAAAGGAAAACCATGATAGAGCTCTTGAGATGGCAAATGAACTAAAGCTAAAAAATGATAAGCTTGTGTTTGTTAATGCTAAACTCCTTGAGGATTTTGAGCAACTCAAAAAGGGCTCAAGGGTCATTGAGAGTGCGCTCGCCAAACTCACCGAGTCGCATGAGCAACTTAAAGCTTCTTATCTAAAAGAGCATGCCAACTTGCCTTCTCCTATTACTACTAATATTGATGCTTGTGCTACTAACTCTACTTCTTGTGAAGCATCTATCTTGAAGGAGAATGTTGAGCTAAGGGCTCAACTTGAGTTGCTAACTTGCAATTATGGGAAATTGGAAGAAAATCATGGAAAGCTTTCTCGCTCCCATGAGGATCTTCTAGCCTCTCATGATAGGCTAAAGTTAGCTCATGAGGCTATCATATTTAAGGCAACACCTTGTGAGCCTCATGTGGATACTAGCACTACTACTCAAAATGCTATATTTCCATGTGCTAGTCCTAGTAATTCATCCACTCATAATATTGCTAAATCTTGTGATGAATTATCTTCCTTGCCTTGTTGCTCTAACAATGAAGATTCTACTTCCTCTAGTACTTGTGTTGTTACTAACCATGTAGAGGAAATCAAAGAGCTCAAGGCCCAAGTCACTTCTTTGAAGAATGACTTGGTAAAGGGTCATGAAGGGAAATGCAAACTTGACACGATGTTGAGTATGCAACAATCCCCCAATGACAAGAGTGGACTTGGATTCAAATCCAACAACAAGAACAAGTCCAAGAACAACAACAAGAAGAAGGGCCAAGTACAAGTCAAAGACCCGGCCAAGATTGTTTGCTTCAAGTGCAATATTGAAGGGCACCATGTTAGATCTTGCCCTTTGAAGAAGAAGCAAAAAGGGAAGCGGCCTCAAGCTCAAACTTACATTCAACCTCAAGTTGAAGAAATGCCACTTCCCAAGAAGAAACAAGCCAATACTCCCATTGTGGAGAAACCTAGTGAGAAGAAGGAGAAGAAAAGAACTTGCTACATATGCCGTGAGAAGGGCCACATCTCCTCCTTGTGCACTATTGGTACCTCATCCAACTCTATCACCATTGATGATGTTTATTCTCTTCGTAAGGATGAGGGTGGCAATGTGTTTGCCAAATATGTTGGTGCTCAAAGTGGTGTCAAGAAAGGAACCATTTGGGTTGCCAAGCCTATTGTGACTAACCTCTTAGGACCCAACTTAGTTGGGGACCAACAATCCAAAACTTGATCAATAGGTGCTTGTTGGAGGGCATTGGAGACTTGGCTACATCATGAAGAATTAAGGGATCTTCATCATTTATATTATCTCAAGCCAAGTCTTTTGATTATCTTGCTACTATCATATATCCAATGTTCCTCCTTGCGGTAACATGTTCTCAACTCATTTATATTGAAAGTTACTCGCCCCTTTGCATGTGTTAGTTTTGTTCCTAGCATGTGTTTGTATATGTTGTGCTTCCTACTTGCTTTTCTTGAGAAATCAAGTCTATGTATGTTGGGTTGCACACCATGTATTTGTGTTTGTGTTGGAGCCACTTTGCATCTTGTTGTATCTTATATGGCTCTTATGAGCGATTAATGGACTATCCCATTTTGGGGGAGTGATATTCCTTTGGGAATTTCATGATCCTAACAATGTGTGTACATGAGGAATATCACTTAGAATTGATATTGCAAGATTATCTAGTCTCTATGTGGTATGTCATCTTCATGAGAAATTCAAATTCCAATGTCCATTAATATCTCTAGTTGGATCTTATTTGCCTCTTGTGAAAATAAATTCCTTATCACATTATGGGGGAGTAATAAGCTTTGTGCATATTACAAGCCTAGAAAATGTGAACATTTGAGGTTGTGTCACATAGAATTGATACCGTAAATTATCTCTCTCCTATGTGGCATGTTTGCTCAAACAAGCTCCAATTTGCTTAAATGGCTTCATTGCTAATATCTTTGTGGATCTTATTTGTGAAAGTTCTTCTTGGCATGGTTTTTCACAACGTGTCCCTCAATACATTTTTGGAAAACCATGTGCTTCAAGTCATACTATTAATTGCTTTGCATGTTGGTATGAATACTATTAATTGCTTTGCATGTTGGTATGAATACTATTAATTGCTTTGCATGTTGGTATGAATACTATTAATTGCCTTGCATGTTGGTATGACTAAATGAAGCTATCAAGAAACTATCTTTGCATGATGGTTAACTCTTATCTTTTACCATATGCTTTGTTCGTTGTAAATATGATCTTATGTATACTTACAAACTACCACCGGGAAATATTTCCTAATACCTCTTGTCCTAGGACAATTGGTAATCAATTATGAGGTAGATATTTATTGATCATATCTACATTGGCTCTTGTATTTATATTGCCTTATTTATTGCCATGAATTTGTTGTGCTTTGACTCCCATGTGTCTTCCTTGCATCTTATGGATCTAAGTTGTCTATTCAAACTTTCTTAGCATTGTTAGAAGATATAGGTAGCGTGATGATCCTAGTTTTGTGCATTTTGTATTCATATAAAAAATCCTTGATAATGCACCAAACTTGGGGGAGCTCTTCTATATTATTAGAATGCTTAACATCTCTTGATCTTTATCAAAAATTTGGTTTTGGGAGACATAAAATTTTCTTTTTGGTACTTTGTGCCATCATAAAAAGTTTCGAGGGTTTGGTTTATTTGTTGGAACCTTGCTCTCTTGGGAGTTGGTTATCTCATTCCTTTGTGTTTAGGTTTAATTAGCTTCTTATAATGAGATAAGTCTTTGGAGTCAATCTTGTGTTGATTTGATTCTTTGATATAATTTGGCCAACCATTGTCTCTTGGTTTATTTGGTGTTTTGTCCAAATTATATCTTTCTTTGGTTCTTGAAAGTATTGTGCATGCATCTTTAATTTATGTCTATCTTATGGCATGTGTTACTTTCTTTGATCCAATATATAGGGTAAACTCCATCAAATCCTAATTTGTCTAAGATGTGCATGAAATTCAATTTCATATCTATATGCACATAGTATTGTGGAGTTTGTCCTATATGTTGTAGTGTGTCTAACTACTTCGGACCCAATTAGTTTGGGGACCTTTTGTACTTACCTTTGTGTTAGGTACAATGGATATGCATTGGATGCTTGTCTCACTCTTGGGGAGAAGTGGTGACTCAATGGTAACTTGAGGCAAGCTAGGATGGTCAACGAACACATATCTACTACATCCACACCAATGCTATCTCGGTAACAAGTATCTTCTCATGCATCTTTTTCTAGCATCCAACCATGTGGTTGCATCTTGGCATGAATCTCTTTATTTGCAAATATTGTGCTTCTTGCTAAAGTCTTAACGAAACCTCTTTATTGCGAATGTGAGTAATTTGAGATGAGTACATATGTTGGGAGGTATATAAAATCATGCTCATGATTCACCCATCCCATCTATGCCCATCTAGCAATTTTATTGCATATCAATTCCTCAAGGCTCTCACGTGTGTAATATAGATGAAAGTGCAAATTTAGTTATTTCTTTTGGTATCCTCGCTTGTGATACTTGTTGCCTTTCTAAATGCATCTCAACTAACTTCTATCCCTTGTTGATATTTGTGATGTATTTTAGATGTTTGTGGTTGAAGTTCATGAATGTACAATAAGACAAAATTGAGCCTTTGGCCATGCTATTAAGCAAAAATTCTTATTGGTATATTGCATGACTTCATTTTGGGATATCATACTATATTTCTTGAGTATCCATTTTGTGTGTGCATGTTTCTTTGTGGATAAATATCTTTGTGATATTGCTCACTTAGAGAAACTTATACACATAAGAGATGATACATCTCCATTTGATATCTTATTTATTTGTTGCATGTTGATTGGTCATGCTAAGCAATATAATTCATTGAAGACTATGATGATGCTTTTTGCTCATCCTTGTAATAGTCTTATAATATGCTTTATCATGCCTTTCACATATCCTCTTGGTTGAGCCTTTTATTATGGTGCCTCCTACTTGTTGCTCAACCATTTGTTTGTTGCAAGTGTTAAGCTTAATTTTCTATCTATGATCTATTGCAAATGTTTGTGTTTTAAATGGTAATGAGGGAGTAAGGATTCCATGTTATGCATATTGTATTCAAATGCAACATTTTAATTTATGCATGTACCTTGGGGAGCTTCCTCATTCTATTTAAGGCACTATTTTGTGGTGATCATTAGAGTTTGATTCACTTGGTATCTTTTGTTTTGAATGATATTATGGGAGTGATGATTCCATGTTTGTGCACTTTATTCTCCAATGCAATTTGTCTAGTTTTGTGCACAAACCTTGGGGAGCTTCCTCATATTATTTAGAGTAATCTTCTTGATCTTATCATAATATCTATCTTTCTTTTGGTATCTTCTTTGTGGTTCATTTGGTTGCTTGCTTCATTTGTTGAAGCTTCTAGACTTTGTTATCTTTTTGCAATCTTTGATCCTATCTATAGTGTGATTCCTTCCGAATATTCGTCATTGGATACGTGCATTTGATTCCACTCAAATTATGAGAAATGCACACGCTATGGAGGAACTCTCACTATATTGACCTTCTAAAATTTTCACCCATTTCGGCAATTGGTGCCAATGGGGGAGAAGTTTGGAGGGTTTAAGGGAATTTGGTTATGTCTTTGCTTTGTGCTTAAGCATGTGCCTTTATTGCATTGCATCTTGTTGCTTTGCATAGTTGAATATTTAGAGGAAACTCCACTAGGCTTTGAATGCCAATATATGCAATGAAAGTCAAGATCATTCACACATGCATATATTATGGGGGAGTTTGCTCTATATATTCAACTTGTTTGTTACTTAAATTCCTTATATAAACCCTCTCAAAGAGATTGTCATCAATTACCAAAATGGGGGAGATTGAAAGTGCATGGAGCCCCCATGTGTGGTTTTGGTAATTAATGACAATCCCTATGGACTAATGTTTGCATTGAGTTATATTTGTAGGTGTTGTCCATAGGCAATGTTTGAACCATATGTTGGCTTCAAGGTTGCAATAAGAAGAAATTGATGAAGGATATCAAGTGTCAAGTATGTCTTGAAGATGAAGATGAAGTGAGCCCTCAAGTTACTTCAAGACATCAACATGAAGAAATGAAGTGCAAGTTCAAGATGAGCCAACTTGAAGAGATCATATGCTTGAAGCTTTACATGAAGAAATGAAGTGCAAGTTCAAGATGAGCCATCTCGAAGAGATCCTTTGCTTGACTCTTGCCATCCATATGGTGATCATGGATATGTGAAGATGCGCCAAAGAAGAAGCTCTCCCATGGTGGATTATGGGGGAGCAATCCACAAGACTTAGTCAAGCAAGCACAATCAAGAAAGGCGTTCCATCTTGTTGAGATCAAGATCGTCATCATCGAGCTCAAGTGGAATGTGCAAGTATAAGGTTTGCTCTTGATAGGGTTTCTTTCTCACCGGTCTCATAGTGTAGTTGGAGACCGGTTTATAGTTTAGTTGCCGTACTATCAAGAGGGCTCTCGAGTGAGTAACTCGATCGTATCGTTCGGAGAGAGCTCAAACCTTTGCATCCTTGCATCATCTTTCTTGGTTATTATTTGGATCTTATCCATGTGATGATTTAGAGCTTGTGCTTATTCTCATGACAAGCTCTAGTTCATCAAGAATGGTTTTTGCACGGGCAACTTGTTGCATTTTCAAGATTGGAGGTTTTACCGGTATGTCTTTTTTAGATAGGTCAAACCTTTCATCATTTGTTTCTATCCTCCCTTGTTGGACTATGATGGTTTCCTGCATGATCTTGTAGAGCTTGTTCCTAGCTTTAAAACAAGCCCAAGATCATCAAAATCGGAGTCCGGATGCTAAAGTTATGCCCGTTTCAGTTTGATGTTTCTGCCAGTTTTCAGGGGGGCGGATATTCCGGCCCAAGTTTGGGGCGGATAATCCGGCCCCCCGGAAAAATCCGGTTTTTGGACAAATCCGGGCAAATATCCGGCCAAATGTCCGGCCCCCATCCTGAGAGCAGTTTTCTCATGTCCTTAGCCGTTTTTCGGGGCCCGGATATTTTGCAAATATCCGGCCCGGAAAATCCGGCCTGAGCTGACCCAAACGGTCATATTTCGATGGGAGGGGGTATTTAAGCCCCCCTTCTTCCTCCTTGGGCAGCTACCTCTTCCCCTTTGTGCTCTCCACCATTGTTGACCTTGAGAGCTTCCCTTTCCCTCTACTCCTCCTATGCTTCTTGAATCTTTTTGAGGGAAAAGGAAGAGGAGATCTAGATCTACATTCCTACCAATCAAATCCCTCTCTTTGTGAGGGGAATCCACTAGATCTAGATCTTGGAGAAATTTGGTGTTCCTCCTCTTATTTGTTCTTCCTCTCTTATTCCCCCAATAGCTTTTGTAGCTTTGTTGGAATTTGAGAGAGAAGGACTTGAGCATCTTTGTGGTGTTCTTGCCATTGCATTTGGTGCATCGGTTTGAGTTCTCCACGGTGATTCGTGGTGGTGAAAGCAAGAAGGTTGTTACTCTTGGGTTCTTGGAACCCTAGACGGATTCTACGCCTTTGTGGCGATTTGTTGGGAGCCTCCAATTAAGTTGTGGATGTGTGCCCCAATCTTTGTGTAAGGCCCGGTTTCCGCCTCGAAGGAAATCCCTTAGTGGAACCGTGACCTAGGCCTTTGTGGCGAGGGTCACCGGAGATTTAGGTGAGGCGCCTTCGTGGCGTTCGGTGTGTGGTGTGAGTACCGCATCTTGGGGTGAGGCCTTTGTGGCGTTGGTGTGCATCGAGCAACCACACCTCAAGGTGAGCCTCTTGTGGCGTTCGGGAGCACTAAGCAACCGCACCTCTCCACCGGAGATTAGCACTCGCAAGAGTGTGAACTCCGGGATAAATCATCGTCTCCCGCGTGCCTCGGTTATCTCTATACCCGAGCTCTTTACTTATGCACTTTACCTTGTGATAGCCATCGTGCTTGAAGTTATATATATCTTGCTATCACATACTTGCTTGTATTGCTTAGCTTAAGTTGTTGGTGCACATAGGTGAACCTTTGCTTAGAATAAGTTGTTGGTGCACATAGGTGAACCATAGTATATAGGCTTTGGGCTTGACAAAGTAAACGCTAGTTTTATTCCGCATTTGTTAAGCCCATCTCGTAAAAGTTTTAAACCGCCTATTCACCCCCTCTAGGCGACATCCGTGTCATTTCACCCTGCCGCCTCTCAAACGGTGATACCGTCGCTAAATGGGACCCGCATGTCATCCTCTATGTACTATAAAACTTTCTTTTCTTGGATTTTTTGGCTCCTGATATTTCGTTACTTGCCTTTTTCTTTCGATCCCCTGCCGCCTCTCAAACGGTGATACCGCTGCTGCTAAATGAGACCCGCATGTCATCCTCTATGGACTATAAAACTTTCTTTTCTTGAATTATTTTTGGCTCATGATATTTGGTCACTTGCCTTTTCTTTCGATCCCGCCGCCTCTCAAAAGTGAGACCGCTGCTGCTAAATGGGACCCGCATGTCATCCTCTATGAGCAATCAACTTTCTTTTCTTGGAGTTTTTTTGGCACCTCATATTTGGTCACTTGCCTTTTTCTTTCGATCTCATGCCACGTTTGAAACGTTGAGGAACCTGCTGGCTCATGGGACCCGCATGTCATCCTCTATGTGCTATAAAAGTTTCCTTTGTTGGATTCTTTTTCACCCTCGATTTTTGGCTTGCCTTTTTCTTTCATCCCTGCCCCTTTGAAACGTTGAGTAAGCTGGCTAAAGGGACCCGCATGTCATCCTCTATGTCCATCAACTTTCTTTTCTTGGATTTTTTTCACCCCCTAATTACTAGCTACTTTCTTTTTCTTTTAATCTCAAGCCGCATTACAAACATTGAGACCGCTGCTGCAAAATGGGTCCCACATGTCATCCTCTATGTACAATAAATCTTGGATTATTTTTGGCTCCTGATATTTGGTCACTTGCCTTTTTCTTTCGATATCATGCCGCCTTGAAACGTTGAGTAAGCTGCTGGCTCATGGGTCCCGCATGTCATCCTCTCAACAATAAAAGTTTCCTTTCTTGGAGTTATTTTTGACCCCTAATTTCTGGCTATTTGCCTTTTTCTTTTGATCCCCTGCCCCTTTGAAACGATGAGGACGTTGTCAGGTCGGTCCCACATGTCATCCTCTATGAACAATAAAAGTTTCCTTTGGTGGATTTATTTTTGACCCCTAATTAATTTCTGGCTATTTCCTTTTTTTCTTTTGATCCCCGCCGCCTTGTTGAGAATGCTGCTGCCTCATTTTTCTTTTGGTCCTGTGCCGCCTTGGAAACGTTGAGACCGCTGCTACAAAATGGGACACGCATGTCATCCTCTATGTACAATAAAGTTTCTTTTCTTGGATTATTTTTGGCTCCTGATATTATGTCACTTGGCTTTTTCTTTCGATCTCATGCCGACTTTGAAATGCTGAGGATGCTGCTGCCTCATGGGTCCCGCATGTCATCCTCTCAGAATGATAAATGTTTTCTGTTCTTGTATTTTTTTACCAACTGATTTTTGGCTTTTTTTTATTTTCGATCCCTGCCGCCTTTGAAACGTTGACGACGCTGCTGGCTCATGGGTCCCCGATGTCAGCCTCCCCGTACAAGAAACATGTGATATTTTATTTTGCAGACAATAAACGTTGTATTTCGCTCTGAGCTATTGCAAACGGATAAATTAAATCTTTATATCTACATAAACAAACTTATATGTTGAATCTCCTTGTTTTTTGTTTTTGCGAAGCATAGGACTTTCCTGTTTTTTTTTTGAGAAAAATCCGACCTTTCCTGTTTTGGAGTGGGCTGAAATTGTACGAGTCAAAAGGCCCAGCAGGATAGTTCGAAGGCCCAGATGTCCAGATACAGCCCAATTGAAATCTTTCTTTTCTTGGATTTTTTTCACACCCTGATTTCTGGCTACTTCATTTTTCTTTCGGTCCTGTGCCGCCTTGGAAGCATTGAGACCGCTGCTACAAAATGGGACCCGCATGTCATCCTCTATGTACAATAAAGTTTCTTTTCTTAGATTATTTTTGGCTCCTGATATTATGTCACTTGCCTTTTTATTTCAATCTCATGCCGACTTTGAAACGTTGAGGAAGCTGCTGGCTCATGGGTCCCGCATGTCATCCTCTATGAACAATAAAAGTTTCCTTTCTGGATTTATTTTTTCCCTAATTTCTGGCTATTTACCTTTTTCTTTTGATCCCCTGCCCCCTTTGAAACGATGACGACGCAGCTGGCAAGTCGGTCCCACATGTCATCCTCTATGAACAATAAAAGTTTCCTTTGATGGATTTATTTTTGACCCTAATTAATTTCTGGCTATTTCCTTTTTTCTTTTGATCCCCTGCCGCCTTGAAATAGTTGAGGATGCTGCTGCCTCATGGGTCCCGCATGTCATCCTCTCAGAAAGGTAAATGTTTCTTTTCTTGAATTTGTTTACCAACTGATTTTTGGCTTATTTTTTCTTTCGATCTCCTGCCACCTTTAAAACGTTGACGACGCTGCTGGCTCATGGGTCCCCAATGTCAGCCTCCCCATACTGCAAATCCTCTTTCTGCAAAGGTTGTATTTCTAGATAGATAAGGTGGATTCGAATCTGCCATGGTTCAGGCAGCTCAGGTAAGCCTTCTTGCACTGATTAATGGAAGTAGTGTATAGCAAGGTCAAGACATGTGGCTCGGTGTAATGAATCTATTTGAATCATGTTGTGGGTTCAATCTGATAGTTCTCTAACAGGTCAGCCAAAATAGAAATTAAGTTTTTTTCTAAAACGGAAATGCAAATTAAGATGAACACAAACATTAGTTATCATAATAGCTGATCATACATACATACTTGCTAAGAGCAAAAGCTTGCCAGAGTTTTACCACCCATACAATTAATTAGCAGTTCAGATAAGATAACCTTATATAAGTATAACTACAAATGCATTTGCTAAGGGCTCATGGGACAACAGAACTAGACAACCGCGAACTTTATGACCAGCATGTCACAGCGGCATCGAAAGATCTTGACCTTCAACTTTGATCCAATGCGAAGTTTGGCACCGTCAATGAACTTTTTCCACCTGGAAGTAACAGCCAAGCGGCCATCTGTGGGACTGACAGAGTACCGTCCCTCCACGGTGAGACCTTCACTCTCCATGACGAGGGATATCTTGCCCCTTCGGCCAGCATTGAGATCCTTGGAGATACTTTTAGGCAATTTCTGATTCAAAGCAAGAGATACCACCAAAAATTAGTCAATGGCACCAATGCACTGAACCATGTGAGACTTTGAGCAGAGAAGACATCAAGATAAGAGCAGTTATGTTGTCATATACTCACGAACATAGCCTTCAGATGCGTCCTGGTCACCACACGGGTGGCCACAGCAATGAGCTGAGACCTCGGTGATCTGGCTGGGGCAGGTGCAGGAGCCTGGGCTGGTACACGAGCTGGTGCTGATGCAGGAGACTGCTGGGCAGGTGCAGTAAACGGTGCCTCTAGAGGAACCGGTGCTGATGCAGGAGACTGTTGGGCAGGTGCAGTAAACGGTGCAGCTAGAGGAACCAGTGCTGATGCAGGAGCCTGCTGGGCAGGTGTAGTATATGGGGCCTCTACAGGAACCAATGCTGATGTAGGGGACTGCTGGGTAGATGCAGTAAACGGAGCTGGTACAGGAACCGGTGCTGATGCAGGAGAGTGGGAAGCCGGTGCCGGTGCTGGTGTGGTTGCCCTTTGTGACATCCGCTCCTGTTCCATCAGGGGATCTGCAGCTTTGATCATGTTAAACCCAGCAAGCTAGAACAGAGGGAATGGTTTAGAACAACTGCTCAGAATGCAGTTATCAAAAGATATGAGTAGAAAAAAGTTACATATTATATATTTGGAAGTGTCTCCAACTCTGTAAGCAGTTACGTATATCTGCCCGTTTGAGTTTCTGATCCTCAGCTCGTCGCCCTTCTTCAGACCGTAGTCAAAAGCAAACTTTCTCCAATCATGTCCATACAAATATGTGATGGCCTGCGTCTTGTAGACATACACCTCATAGACCGTGTAGGTGTTCATCAATTTGCCATTGCCATGCATAGTGAAAGACCCTTCATGCGGACACATCTGGTTAATCATTGGACGAAGTTCACAAGGTACAGTCTGCATGTGAAAATTGATACAAATGTAAGAAGCAGGAAGACTAATACGTCTCCAACGTATCGATAATTTCTTATGTTCCATGCTACTTTATTGATGATACCTACATGTTTTATGCACATTATATGTCGTATTTACGCATTTTCTGGAACTAACCTATTAACAAGATGCCGAAGAGCCAGTTGCTGTTTTCTGCTGTTTTTGGTTTCAGAAATCCTAGTAAGGAAATATTCTCGAATTGGACGAAATCACCGCCCGGGTCCTATTTTTGCACGGAGCTTCCAGAAGACCGAAGAGATAAACACGAGGTGGCCAGACCACGTGGCGGCGCGCCTGGCCCGGCCGCGCGGCCCTGTCATCTGGGCCCCTCGTGAGCCCCCGACCTACCCTTTCGCCTACTTATAGCCTCCGTCGCGAAACCCCCGCGAGAGCCACGATACGGAAAACCTTCCGAGACGCGCCGCCGCAATCCCATCTCGGGGGATTCAGGAGATCGCCTCCGGCACCCTGGGAGAGATTCATCTCCCGGAGGACTCTTCATCGCCATGATCGCCTCCGGAGTGATGAGTGAGTAGTTCACCCCTGGACTATGGGTCCATAGCAGTAGCTAGATGGTCGTCTTCTCCTAATTGTGCTTCATTGTTGGATCTTGTGAGCTGCCTAACATGATCAAGATCATCTATCTGTAATACTATATGTTGTGTTTGTCGGGATCCGATGGATAGAGAATACTATGTTATGGTGATTATCAATCTATTGTTTATGTGTTGTTTATGATCTTGCATGCTCTCCGTTATTAGTAGAGGCTCTGGCCAAGTTTTTACTCTTAACTCCAAGAGGGAGTATTTATGCTCGATAGTGGGTTCATGCCTTCATTGACACCTGGGACAGTGACAGAAAGTTCTAAGGTTGTGATGTGTGTTGCCACTAGGGATAAAACATTGATTCTATGTCTAAGGATGTAGTTGTCGATTACATTACGCACCATACTTAATGCAATTGTCTGTTGCTTTGCAACTTAATACTGAATGGGGTTCGGATGATAACCTGAAGGTGGCCTTTTTAGGCATAGATGCAGTTGGATGGCGGTCTATGTACTTTGTCGTAATGCCCGGATTAAATCTCACTATATTTATCATATCATGTATATGCATTGTTATGCTCTTCTCTATTTGTCAATTGCCCGACTGTAATTTGTTCACCCAACATGCTTTTATCTTATGGGAGAGACACCTCTAGTGAACTGTGGACCCGGTCCTATTCTTTACATAGCATACAATCTACTGCAATACTTGTTTTACTGTTTTCTTGCAAACAATCATCTTCCACACAATACGGTTAATCCTTTGTTACAGCAAGCCGGTGAGATTGACAACCTCACTGTTTCGTTGGGGCAAAGTACTTGGGTTGTGTTGTGCAGGTTCCACGTTGGCGCCGGAATCCCTGTTGTTGCGCCGCATCACATTTCGCCACCATCAACCTTCAACGTGCTTCTTGGCTCCTACTGGTCCGATTAAACCTTGGTTTCTTTCTGAGGGAAAACTTGCCACTGCGCATCATACCTTCCTCTTGGGGTTCCCAACGGACGTGTACATTTACGCGCATCAAGCCTGTTCTGGCGCCGTGTCGGGAGATCAAGACACGCCAAGCAAGGAGTCTCCACTTCTCAATCTCTTTACTTTGTTTTTGTCTTGCTTTATTTTATTTACTACTTTGTTTGCTGCACCTAAACAAAACACAAAAAAATTAGTTGCTAGTTTTACTTTATTTACTGTCTTGCTCTCTATATCAAAAACACAAAAAAATTAGTTACTTGCATTTACTTTATCTAGTTTGCTTTATTTACTATTGCTAAAATGAATACCCCTGAAAATACTAAGTTGTGTGACTTCACAAACGCAAATAATAATGATTTCCTATGCACACCTATTGCTCCACCTGCTACTACAGCAGAATTCTTTGAAATTAAACCTGCTTTACTGAATCTTTATGAGAGATCAATTTTCTGGTGTTAGTTCTGATGATGCTGCTGCCCATCTCAATAATTTTGTTGAACTTTGTGAAATGCAAAAGTATAAGGATGTAGATGGTGATATTATTAAATTGAAAGTGTTTCCTTTCTCATTAAGAGGAAGAGCTAAAGATTGGTTGCTATCTTTGCCTAAGAATAGTATTGATTCATGGACTAAATGTAAGGATGCTTTTATTGGTAGATATTATCCTCCCGCTAAAATTATATCTTTGAGAAGTAGCATAATGAATTTTAAGCAATTAGATACTGAACATGTTGCTCAAGCATGGGAGAGAATGAAAACTTTGGTAAAGAATTGCCCAACCCATGGACTGACTACTTGGATGATCATCCAAACCTTCTATGCAGGACTAAATTTTTCTTCGCGGAATTTATTGGATTCAGCTGCTGGAGGTACCTTTATGTCCATCACTTTGGGGGCGGCTACAAAGCTTCTTGATGATATGATGATAAATTACTCTGAATGGCACACGGAAAGAGCTCCACAAGGTAAGAAGGTAAATTCTGTTGAAGAAACATCTTCCTTGAGTGATAAGATTGATGTGATTATGTCTATGCTTGTGAATGGTAGATCTAATGTTGATCCAAATAATGTTCCTTTAGCTTCATTGGTTGCTCAAGAAGAAAATGTTGATGTGAATTTCATTAAAAATAATAATTTCAACAACAATGCTTATAGGAACAACTCTGGTAATAACTATAGGCCATATCCTTCTGCTAATGGTAATGGTTATGGTAATTCTTATGAGAATTCTTACAACAATAATAGGAGTGTACCCTCTGGTCTTGAAGCTATGCTTAAAGAATTTATTAGTACACAAACTTTTTAACAAATCTGTTGAGGAAAAGCTTGATAAAATTGATATTATTGCTTCTAGAGTTGATAGACTTGCCTCTGATGTTAATCTTTTAAAATTGAAAGTTATGCCCAATAATGATATTGATAATAAGATTACTACTACAGCAAATGCCATCCAAGTTAGAATTAATGAGAATATAAGATTAATGGCTGAATTGCGTGCTAGGTGGGATAGAGAAGAAAATGAAAAACTAGCTAAAGAGAATAATGTAGCTAAAGTTTGGACTATTACCACCACGAGAGTGGATTTGGTGAACAGATGGGTACGTGTGCACGCGTTCGTTACCGTTGGATATTATCTACCACCGTCGGATTCCCTCTATCCACTCACGGCGAGTACACGGCCACTTCACGGTTTTAAGTCTGCTTGCGCTTGTGTGTCAGACGTGAAGCAGTAGACTATGATTGCAGCGAAGAATGCACGAGATGAACAATTGGCCAACAGGTTCTTTTTCCCTCTCTTCAATTTACATAGGAGCTTAAGAAGACAAAAACAAATCTCCAACGCTCAATATCCAACGAAAAATCAACTAGTAAAGCAGATTAGTATCTCCCGTAGCTATTCAGTAGATAAAAAAAATGATAAACGGGTTGGGTTAGACAGATGAACAAATCGGGTTTGTTCTACAAAACAAAAAGTAACAAACGACACCATCAAAATCAGCTTATACAGTCCAATCCACACAAATTTGCTTGCGAGACAGTGCCCGTGCTTCTGCTCCGGGATTTCTTTTTCCCCCAAATCCAATCTTCCAAGTCTGAAGAAACAAGAAGAGGCAAAGCGAATGAAAACTAAAAAAAAACTAATCTATGCTTAGACCTCAAAGGAATACAGAAACCGAACAACTAGAGGCTAATTGTGAAGAAAATTACCTGATGAAGAGCACGCGGCCAAGCGCACGAGCGCCATAGCGACTGAGATGGAAAGGGGAAAGGTGGGCTGCTGTCGAGCGTTGATGCGGGCCTTGACCAAACACTGCCCTCCGTAATCTCGACCGAGGCCCTCCCAAAGCTCGACCTCCACCCTCGCCAAGATTGACCGCCGCACCTCCCGCCGGCCATGACCATGCACATCCCTGGTAATCTATTTTTTTGGGAGAAAACTGAACGAGTCAAAGGGGGGAAAATCAAGTAGTACTACTTGGGATCGATTAGCAATTGAGAACGCATGTGCTCGGTTAGATCCCACCCGCTCGACCGAACTAGCATCGAGGCCGCGCGAGGGCGCCGCCGGATCTGGCATCGTCGATTTCATGGAGCGGCCGTGCGCGCTACCCCCTGCCACGGAGATCTCCTGGAGTGGCCGCGCTGCAGCTGTACGATGCCATCGCAGGCGAAGAACGAGAGCGGGTCATGGCGGCCGCGGAAGAAAGCCTGAAATTGGACCCAGTCCCCCAACTTTCGGAGGCCTCTCTTCAACGGCGAGGACTCTGGTACCTGGCAACCATGCGGGCTTGGTCCAGGGCAAGCGGTGGTGCGGGGGTCAGATGGGCAGCGGAGCAACGCACTAGAGGAAGCCGGGTGGGTTGTCGGGGAGTACACTGTATCGGGGAGGCGCGCCGCTCCGGATGGATGGGGAGAGTGGAGAAGAAGGTGGGCACTGGGCAAAGTACGGTATTCGGTCGGAGCGTGTTAACACTTCACGGACAAAACTAACGCTGTTAGACACGTGTGAGTTTCTGGACGCGTGCTCACGTACCCATGTGATCACCGAAGTTTATCCGTTACCACCACTAGTAATCTTAATGCTTCACATGTTGCTGCACCTCCTACTATCAATGGTAAAATAATTGGTGTTGGCAATGTTTCTACTCCTAGTGCAAAGCGTACAAAACTGCCTGAAATTGCTAAAACTGCTGAAACTGCTTGTGATAAAACTGCTGAAATTTTTTCCAACCTTGGGAACAATGATCCCATTGCTGTAGCTCATAATGATTTAGATTTTGATGATTGCCACATCTCTGAAGTTATAAAGTTCTTACAAAAACTTGCTAAAAGTCCTAATGCTAGTGCTATAAATTTAGCCTTTACAAAACATATTACAAATGCTCTCATAAAAGCTAGAGAAGAGAAACTAAAACTTGAAACTTCTATTCCTAGAAAGTTAGAAGATGGTTGGGAGCCCATCATTAAAATGAAATTCAATGACTTTGAATGTAATGCTTTATGTGATCTTGGTGCAAGTATTTCTGTTATGCCTAAAAAGATTTATGATATGCTTGACTTGCCACCATTGAAGAATTGTTATTTGGATGTTAATCTTGCCGATAATGTTAAAAAGAAACCTTTGGGGAGGATTGATAATGTGCGCATTACGGTTAACAATAACCTTGTCCCCGTTGATTTTGTTGTCTTGGATATCGAATGCAATGCATCTTGTCCTATTGTGTTGGGAAGACCTTTTCTTCGAACTGTTGGTGTGTTATTGATATGAGGGAAGGTAATATTAAATATCAATTTCCTCTCAAGAAAGGTATGGAACACTTCCCTAGAAAGAGAATGAAGTTGCCTTTTGATTCTATTATTAGAACAAGTTATGATGTTGATGCTTCTACTCTTGATGTTACTTGATTTACACTTTCTGCGCCTAGCTGAAAGGCGTTAAAGAAAAGCGCTTATGGGAGACAACCCATGTTTTTACTACAGTACTTTGTTTTATATTTGAGTCTTGGAAGTTGTTTACTACTGTAGCAACCTCTCCTTATCATGTTTTTGTGCCAAGTAAAGTTTCTATGTCAAAGTTGATGTTATATTTGGGATCGCTGCGCAGAAACAACATTGCTGTCTGTCACGAATCTGGGCACAAGTCTCTGTAGAAAATTCGAAAAAATCTGCCAATTTACGAGCGTGATCCTCAGATATGTACGCAACTTTCATTAGTTTTGAGTTTTTCCATTTGAGCAAGTCTGGTGCCATTTTAAAATTCGTCTTTACGGACTGTTCTGTTTTTGACAGATTCTGCCTTTTATTTCGCATTGCCTCTTTTGCTATGTTGGATGAATTTCTTTGATCCATTAATGTCCAGTAGCTTTATGCAATGTCCAGAAGTGTAAAGAATGATTGTGTCACCTCTGGATGTGTGAATTATTAATTGTGCACTAACCCTCTAATGAGTTTGCTTGAAGTTTGGTGTGAAGGAAGTTTTCAAGGGTCAAGAGAGGAGTATGATATACTATGATCAAGAGGAGTGAAAGCTCTAAGCTTGGGGATGCCCCCGTGGTTCATCCCTGCATATTTTAAGAAGACTCAAGTCTAAGCTTGGGGATGCCCAAGGCATCGCCTCTTCATCGACAACATCATCAGGTTCCTCCCCTGAAACTATATTTTTATTCAGTCACATCTTGTGTTCTTTACTTGGAGCGTCGGTTTGTTTTTGTTTTTGTTTTTGTTTGAATAAAATGGATCCTAGCATTCACTTTGTGGAGAGAGACACGCTCCCGTTGCATATGGACAAATATGTCCTTAGGCTTTACTCATAATGTTCAAGGCGAAGTTTCTTCTTCGTTAAATTGTTATATGGTTGGAATTGGAAAATGCTACATGTAGTAATTCTAAAATGTCTTGGATAATGTGATACTTGACAATTGTTGTGCTCATGTTTAAGCTCTTGCATCATATACTTTGCACCCATTAATGAAGAAATACATAGAGCTTGCTAAAATTTGATTTGCATATTTGGTCTCTCTAAGGTCTAGATAATATCTAGTATTGAGTTTTGAACAACAAGGAAGACGGTGTAGAGTCTTATAATGTTTACAATATGTCTTTTATGTGAGTTTTGCTGCACCGGTTCATCCTTGAGTTTGCTTCAAATAACCTTGTGTTGACGTCAGAAACCCACCGGCGGGCAGTGACTGGTCAACACCGTAGAGCCGGGAACAACTAGGGCTGCGGGGGCCCCATCCCTGAGCGACGACGCAAACACTACAAGAAAAGTTCGATAGACAACGTCTCAAAATCGTCCGCTAAGGGGTATTTTTCGTCGCCTATGGGCCTAACCCGACGATATGGGTTCTGTTGTGGAAACTGCGTCAGGCAAAGTCCAACGACGATTTTTTCGGTCCGTCGCGCTTGGGCGCCCTTCCGCCACGGAAAATCGGACCGTTGCGGAAGTGTTTTCGCGAGCCCGTTGACTGCTGACGTCATGCAACCGACACGTGGCGACGCCGTTAACGCGGTTAACGGCGTTAACCGGCTGAAACCCCGTGGTAGATGGTAGGCCCACACGAGGCCTGCCACGTCTTAAGCGGGCCGGGCCACATAGTTTGACCGGTCAACTATATAGCTGGGCTGGTCCATTAGTTACGTGGGCCGGCCTAACCTCTAAGGTTGATTGGTCAAAACTTAAATGGGCCGGCCCATTTAACATGTGGGGTCCACCTTACAGCAACGGGCCGCCCAAGAAGCAAGTGGACCGGCCAAAAACACAGGTGGGTCCCACTTTCCGTTAAAGGGCGGCCCATTTAGTGTGTGGGGTCCACCGTATAGCAAGTGGGCCGGCCCAACAAGCTAGTGGGCCGGCCAAAACACAGTGGGTCCCACTTTCCGCTAAAGGGTCGGCCCATTTCGTTTGTGGGGTCCACCATATAGCAAGTGGGCCGCCCAACAAAATAGTGGGCCGGCCAAAAACACGTGGGTCCCACTTTCAAAGGGCCGGCCCATTTAGTATGTGGGGTCCACCATATAGCAAGTGGGCGGCCCGAAGATAGTGGGCCGGCCAAAAACAGGGGTCCCACTTTCCCAAAGGGCCGCCCAATTAGTATGTGGGGTCCACCATATAGCGAGGTGGGCCAACAAGATAGTGGGCCGGCCAAAACACAGTGGGTCCCACTTTCCTCTTAAAGGCCGGCCCATTTAGTATGTGGGACCACCATATAGCAAGTGGGCCGCCCAACAAGATAGTGGGCCGGGCCAAAAACACATGTGGGTCCCACTTTCTGTTAAAGGGCCGGCCCAACTAGTATGTGGGGTCCACCATATAGCAAGTGGGCCCCCAACAAGATAGTGGGCCGGCCAAAACACAGGTGGGTCCCACTTTCCTGTTAAAGGCCGGCCCATTTATTATGTGGGGTCCACCAAAAAGCAAATGGGCTGGCCCAACTAATTAGTGGGCCGGCCCAGTAGTTGGTGGGGTCCACCTTAAAGCAAGTGGGCCAGCCCAATTAGTGTGTGGGGTCCACCGTAAATCAAATGGGCTGGCCCAAGAAGTAAGTGGGCCAGCCCGTTTAGTTGCTGTTTATATGCCGGCATAATATGCGCTTTAGGATTTTGCGGGCAGGCACATATGTGATTTCGCTTAATTGGGCCGTTTAAGGGATGGGAATTCGTGATTTAGATACTGAGAATATTTACGCAGCATTGATTTCTGTCGGATAGCCTCACTTACCACAAGCACCAAAGAAAAAATGCGCGAAAGAACTATAAAAACTAACTAAATATTACATCAGCTGCAAGGCATTGAAAAAAATATTACAGAACCCAGAGAAATTGAATGGTAATTAAACCTAGCAATACAATGAAGCGATCCGGCAATCTTTTAAGTTGTCCATGCAGCACCTATATCTGAAACAAAGACATTACAAGTTAAGACAGCAACAATGGAAAGGCAAAGACACTACAATATTGTTTGGCAAAGAATTTGGAACTCATCATTTCGTCGTTATAACAAGATCATTGTAATGCGCACAATAAGCAAACAAAGAGTGCATGCCGCATACCAACAGCCAATATAACAGAGCATGTTAGAATGAAACAGCAGACTTACTACTGTCGAGTCCCATGCAAACCAACATGTTCAGGGAGTACAAAATTGGCATGAACAACATAGTAGCAGGCTATAAATTTTGTAACAACGACTGAGCAAGATGAAGTTATGATGGCTACATCTACAGAGCAGGGAATGTAAACCAAAAATAGAAGTTACGATGGCAAAAGCTAAAGAGGAGGGAATGTGAACCAACATGTGCCAAGTGCAATTACTTCATTTTGGCCGTGAACTAAATAATACTCCTGAACTTATAGTGAAGGGGATGCAAATCAAGATGTTTCGGGATATAAACTTGTAATGAGCAACACATGGAGGATAGTTAATGCTGGAGCTTAGGATGGACCAGATACAGAATATAGTGGGATCACCTGTGAACTTGTATAAGAGGGAATGCAAACCAATATGTTCAGCTTTCCATATGTGAGCGTCATGCCAAGTCAGAGAAACAAGTCAATAATGCAGCTTTTGAAGAACAAGATGGCACGCAAAATTATTATCTAGTAGTATGACAAGTTTATTTGTACTACAGGCTAGATAGCAGAGTGATAGCATGCCAAACTAAGTCCTTACTTTGTTAGCTTACAATGAACTAGATACAAAACAATGGCATCACCTGTAGTACAGGGAATGCAAGCCAACATGTTCATGGAGTAAAAAATTGGCACAAACAACATAGTAGCAGGCCATAATTTTTGTAACAACGACTGAGCAAGATAAAGTTATGATGGCTAGATCTACAGAGCAGGGAATGTAAACCAAATATAGAAGTTACGATGCCAAAAGCTATAGAGCAGGGAATGCGAACCAACATGTGCAATTACTTAAAATTGGCCATGAACTAAATAATAGCAGGATGTTACTATAATACCTACAGTATAATTTTTGTAACAACGACTGAGCAAGATAGAAGTTATGATGGCTACATCTACAGAGCAGGGAATGCAAACCAAAATGTTCAATCGCTTAAAGTTAGCAATGAAGTAGAAAATAGCAACGTGTTACGGTCATAGCTAGGAATGAACTAAAAGAGCTTCAGACAAACAAGCATCTGAACCCAGAACATGGCGCTAAAACAAGGGACTTACATTAGGAGAAGCACTCTGTGGGAGTCACAGCAGATCTTCCTGGGGTTGATAGATCCGGTGATGAAGTACGCTACATGTGCTACTTGGGGTTGGAGAGACGGCCATTACACTTCATGGTTACTCATCTAATCTGCAAAGACGTAACGGCGCGTCGTTAGCACAAACAGGTTCCCCCAAGATTAAACAAGAACTTGCAGGCAAGCAATAGAAAAGCGACAGTAGAAGAGTTTAGATCATGGACGGCGCCGGTGAAGCAGATTCGGTTCATGCACATCGGTGTCGGTGAGCAAGATCCGATGCGGTGGACGATGCCGCAGCTGAAGCGACTGCGGTAGGCTGCTGGATGAGCATATGGTTTCGAGGTTCGGCGGGGATGATCCGGTCCGGTTGATGACGGCGTCGATGAAGCGGCTCCGGCAGGCAGCCGGATGACGAGGATCGCGAGGGCTCGGGTAGGCCAGGGAAGTCCGGCGGGGATGTTCCGGTGCGGTGGTCGTGGAGGTGGTAGAGAGAGGGACTTGGGAAGTTCCGGTGGGTGGTCTGAGGGAAATGAATTTTTTTGGGAGGGTTTCCGGGGCTAGGGAGGTGGTGATCCAAAAAATGACGGGCAGACCCCCCCACCAACCGACTTTCTGTCATCTCCACAAGGGTAGAATGGGAATTTGAAAGCGTGTGAATTTTTTGTATTTTGTGGGCGGGAAGTTTTGCCGCTATGAGATTTTGAATTTGGCTAAGGTCCAAGTATAATGATAAAAAATTGTGAGACCGTACTAGTACCTCTGTTCAAGGCCGAGTGCAAAATCAAATCATCATCACCTTGAATATCGGTTACTATCATCGTGTTCTATCTTCTTATCCCATTCAAAAACACGCCTGAAATATTTCTAGATTGGCGGGAGATTTTGCCGCCCGACTGAGATTTGATTTTGAATATGGCTATGGTCAAGTAATATAATATAATACTAATATAAAGACGGTACACCTGGTTAAGTACTAATTGCTCTGCTTCGGCAGTTAAGGCCAGCAGCCACATCAAGCCATCATCATTACAAACAAAATCAGTCAAATCTAGAAGCTAGTATAGGATAAATTCACAGCAGCATAATAAATCCAGAAAACTAATATAATACTACATAAACTGCATACAAGAGCCAAAAGCAGCCAATAACAATGTTAATGTTCACGACAAACTAATCTGAAAATAATACAAGACACAATGTATGGCCAACATGAAGATTAGGATACCCCAGGATGAACGAATATGTTCTTCATTCAGCATATATTTCTTCGTCACTCCATTGAAGGAAATTTTCATTGAACTCCTTTCGTCTGCAGTGTGCAGCCAATACATCCTCCAAACGGTATGGCCTTTGTTCATTTCTCATACCGTAGTTTCCTAATCTATTCACATGTATTGGCCACTCATCCCAGGCCTTTATATCATCAAAGTACTCTCTGATATAACCAAAATCTGTGTAGTAGATGCAGCCAGGTCGAAGTGTCGGGTGCACTCTGGTGTCGACGGAGATACACCGGATATAATGGACGAAGAAGGCACGACTGCCAATGTTATTGACGGCATGGAGAGAGCGGCTCTCAGTGTCCACACGGTACACCAATGGTTGACCTTCCTCCAAATGCTTGTTGTCCAACAACACAAGCAGCAGAGCACCATCCGACTCCACAAGGTAGAACTTGTTATTTCCAAGTTCTGGAAATGAAAATAGTGTATCCATTTTGACAGTGCTCGCACGCTGCTCCAACTGGACATTGTTGGTGCACACTAATTTTCCGAACTCAAAATTGTTCACAGCTATTGCATACAATTCACCATTGAACGGGGTAATGCAACGCAGACAATGGTGCTCGATCGAAAATCTTCCTTCTCCCCAATCTTCATCTATACCCTTAGTTGGAGTGCTCTCATCGACCCAAGCAATTTCCGCCGGGTAATCTTTGGAAACGAAGACCATAGTCGGGGACTTCATCACAGCGACTGACTTCAGAATAACGTTTGGCATATGCGCCTCAAACATAGTATTCAATGTCTTTGTGAGTGGGTTCAGAAGCCGTATCTTGTGCGGCTGGTTCTTCTGGGCAAGCACGATGACGCCACGGCAAAAGCCGACAAAGTAGTATCTAAAATATATTGATGAAGATAACATTCAGCACTAAGATGTTTACGATTGAAAATAAAAATAGATTAACTCTATAGATATGGAGGAATTTGAACCTTGCATGAACTTCCGTTAGATCGATGGTGACGTAGCGGGATGTGCGGAGGTGGAGGAAGGTGAAATCAGCAGCGCGTGGAAGGCCGTGGTCTAGCATGATCCATTCGTGCAGGTGCACGTCGGGCTCAGGTAAACCTGAGCGCCAATTTCTACAGACTTGCCTCATAGCAGAGTAGGTGTCAGCGTACTGCTCGTTCGCCAGTAAGCATTCGCCGATCTTGTGAAGTGGTCCATCAGCCGAGAGAGAGGCCCAGTTCACGGAGGCGACGGCCGCCGGCGCATTCTTCTTGTCCATCGCCGGCAGGGAGCGCGCGTGGGCGGTTGGTGTTTTTTCCTTCGATTTGGAGAAGTTGATGGGACGTGAGAGGCGTGGTTGCGTGCGTGAGTGAGAATGAGACTGTGTGCAGAGGGAGGGAGAGAGGGGGCTCTGGCAACGTGACGGTTGGTCTCGGCAGTTTCTCAAAAAAGCTAGACGTTTGGTCTCAACACGCGCACCGCCTAACCGCTGTGCACCGCGACACGCGTCCGTGGTACTGCACGTCTGCACCGTTACGTGTACTCAGTTAGCCTTACACTGGAAAAATATCTGCACTCAGTTTTCCCCTCGAGTACTAATACTGGCTAGTGCATTACCTCATAAAAAAAATACTGGCTAGTGCAATATACTCAGTTTTACCCTCAAGTGGCTGATCAACAGAGAGTCAACAAATGGGATTAAGCTATCTAATTGAGTAATTTCATGCGCAAAAAAAAATCATAGTGCCTCCTACTCATGGAGTCTTGTTAAGAAGAGGAGGTCTAATACGTGGAAAACAGAATAGCACACCACAGGTCCGAAATGATGGAAAGGGCTAGGCAATCCACTTATTATAGAACTCAACAAAAACCACATGGAACTATATTAAACTTATGCAGTAGCCAACGCAACCAAAAGTCAGAAGTGCAGGCTGAATCCCAAAGGCACAACACAAAAAGGAAACTTGCAACCTTATATAAAAGGGGCTATGCAACCCACTTATATACACATTAACAGCCATCCTCGTGTGTGACAAGAGAAATTCAACACTGGATTCGGAGGTAGGCACATGAAGCTTTACAAGGGCCAATGGGGCACCAACAATTTAAGGATGAATTGAACCACACCGTCAACAATTCAAACTCGAGACCTTGGCTCTAATACCATTTAAGTTCGAACGGATTGAAAAGGCTAGGCAACCAATTTCTAAAACATCCACAGGAACAACTACCAAGTTGATCCCAGCCGTAGATAAATGCATCCACCAACAAAATAGGAACAGTGCCTCAGTCTCAGTAAACATTTCACAATACCAAGGTACTCACATGTCAATGTCAGTGTTTTCATCTCCAATTATCTATGGCATTTTATTAGTCTTTTGAGAGATTATAACAAACTTGATTGGCCTCCTGCAGTAGGGCATCACATGCTTCTGATCTCGATCTCAACATGTCAACTTGGTTTCTTAACACATCTGCTGCAGCTCGTTCTATTTGGATTTGTTCCTCCAGAACTTGTGCAGAGAAAGACTTGGACTTGGACTTGGACTTGGACTGCAAAAACCCAGCATTTCGCAGGAAAGTGTTTTTGGTGATATCTTTATTTTTAAGTACCATGGTAAATGTCTCCATACATTCTTCTAGAGTTTTTTCCATACCATCTTTCCCGGGTTTTGCCATCTCCAATTTCATATTTGCCTGAAAAGTTTTGAGTCGTGTAAAAATAAAAGTTATTACAGAGAAACATGCAGACGGTAGATTTAATGTGTATGAACTACTTCTAATCCTACAAGTTGGTATGCCTGATTACACATCAAATGCATTTTCACAAAAACGCCTACAAGATCATATTGACATATTGCTCCTACAAATTGGCAAGTGTGTAGTTAAAAAATTTAAATCATAAAGAAGACTTACAATAACACTTTCTGCAAGTTCTCCTATCACATTATGTTTGTTCTTCTGGCATGCCTCGAACTGCTCTGCCAGAGTCATCTCTTTGTCTGGTTGCATGTTGTTTGCATGATCTACTTTCTGCATTTTTGTACAATCATATGGAGATCAAATAACGTGGTTGAAATGGAGGATGGAAATATAACATGCACACGGAGTTCTACACAATTTACGAGTAACATATGTAGCAGTACAGACCAGCGGGGCATTACTTTTTGCCAGAGATGCCCAACCAAGTGACGAGATCCTGTACGGCTTGGTAAACGTTGTTTCAAGCGGTTAGCCTGGTTCCTTTTAGACAACGTCTGCAAAAGGAGACTAGTGAGACACTGGCGCAAAATAAGTATTCGGAATTTAATCTGGTTTCACGGTCCTCATAAGCCATACCACATTCTTTGGATCAGACCAATGCTTGACAAGATCTCCCCACTGCTCGTCAGTCATACAGGGTGCAGGAGACTTTGTTCGAACATTGGCAGTAATCTGGCCAGTGAAGTATGTCGCCTTAAGCTTATAGCGGTGCTGGCGCAACAATTCTTTGAATATGGAAGCGATGACAAACTTTACATCCTCATTATCCTCATCGAATTCAAACCTTAACTGCTCACAACGGTGGAATGATTGGTGAGTTATATAGCATAGAAACAACAGTAAGCTACAAGAAATGGGACAGATCAATGTGGAATAATTTATCATTACCAGGAGAAGCATGACTTACGTGTAAATTATGCACTAAACTCTCGAACTGTGAAGGGGTGTCAACGTGCTGCTTCCACAATGGGAAGGTAGGAAGTTCATTCCTGATAAAATGGCCAACCTGTGATACAAGATATGAAGATTCATGCGGATGAAGTGGCCTTCTGCCACCTACAATAGATGTGATGCGAAATCTTGAACCCATTCCGGAAATCTTAGCTGCAAGTTTTTTTCCTACCGTTGGCCCCCTCGTTTTTATTGATCGTGGCGAACCTACCAAGTTAAGCATTACATCAAGCTATCATGGTATATAGATACATAAGGGAGCATTAAACTACAAGTCTTGAAAAAAGTATTACCTTTTTTGGCGTGGGTCTCATCATCGGGAGAGGAGTTGTCTTTCGCAGGACTAAGGGTCGGAGGGAGATCATCACCAGTTTGCTGGTGTTGTGGCAGCACTGTTTGGACATTTGAGGCTGTATCATCTGGGACTAGCATCATGTGTCCTTGGCCATTATTACCTACCACCACTCCTGATGGTGCCAATTCTTGGCTAGAATTTGCTGTGGAAACTGGTTCTGTTGGCAATTGTTGCTGAGAATCAGTATTGGCAACTGGTGGTTGTGGAATGTGTGGGCTGGTACATGCTGGGGCTACTTCTGTCTGATTCGATGGTTTGTGGTTTTTACGAGACCTTTTACTGTTATCATTCTTGGCCTGTTCGCCACCTCGTGTCAGTCTCTTGTTAGACCTTGTAATAGGAGGAGCAGCACGAGCATCAGGCTTAACTCTTTTTTTATTACGCACTGTCACCCATCCTCCGGTATCAGCCTGAGGTTCCTGTTGAGTGTTCTTCCTCCTATTCGTTCTTGAAAAGTTCTTTCCCGAATCTGCAGATGCCTGTCACACATAAATGATATTTCAATGTACAATATTATATGATGATGATATGCAGATGGAATGGAAAAACAGTCAGGCAACATATGCCAAAACATATATGAGGCGTTAACTAAGCAGGAAAAATTGTAGTAATGAGATTGAACATGGCATGGGTAACATATTTGGTAGGACTGGGATACAACAAATGGAAGTTGGGACAAATAATTCGATGACAGGACAGAGAAAACTCACCTTGTTGTGTTGCAGACGATAGTCGACCAGGGCATCTTCCTGAGTCAGCTCGCCATCACAATCAGCAGGATCAAATTCTGAATCAGAGGAATGTTCCGTATCCTTTGTGAGGGAGGTGGGTGGCGTTTTTGCACTAGACCTTGTAGAAGGATGTAGTGTTAGGCCCAACGAGGCTGCAACTCGGCTATTATGCAGAATAGTTTGCCTCCGTTGCTCTTCGTACTCATTCTCGAGTGGAAGACCTAACATGCATTGGCGAGAAATGCAGATGAGATTTATCATGGAACTGTGCATATAAGAACAAATTAATAGTAGCAGTGAGACTGCTCAAAAGGTGTAATGACAAACAAACTATGGCTCAAAAATAATTGATGTTCATATTGTCAAGCTTCATGCACTAGCCAACGCAACCGGAAGTCCGGACTGATGGAAAGGGCAAACAAATTATGGCTCAAAAATAATTTATGTTGGGCAACAAAGGGCAGCAGCAACAATTTTTAGGATAAGTATGATGTCAAGCTTCATGCAGTAGCCAACGCAACCAAAAGTCCGAACTGATGGAAAGGGCTAAGCAATCCACATATAGACTCAAACACATATAAGTGTCATTTTCATGCCAATGGTTAACCATATGGAATGGCGTGTGCTTAATATAATTGCCTAGGGTCTTCCAAATTCCAACAGATCGATCTATTGGATGAACTTGCTAGAGCATGCAATTCGAAATGGTATCAGACCTACAAGGTCCTGAGTTCAAATCCTAGCAAGTAGCAACGCAGTATTCAAAATAAATATTTGCAGCCTTCCTAAAAAAATATCTAATGATACATGCCTAAGGCTCGGTCTATTGAATGAGTGGTTTTATCACTTAGCACCACAAGTTGGGGATTTTTAATCACAAAACACCAACATTTGGGGAAATTATTTCACATAACACATTATTTGTCATTAGTCGGCTTGACAAGAGCATGACCCTACAGCGTGACACCAATTTACAGTACGTGAGCATGTTTGCTACAAACAAATGAATTTTGGTGTGAAATTTTGTAGACACTCTGTGGAAATGAGAATATGAGTCACACTTGTTACATATGCTACACACAAATGAATTACCATATGACAAATATCCACAAGAAATTATAACCACACAAGAACATGAGATTTGGGTAATATATTCTGTACCAGCATAAGGTTTTGATAATGTTTACCAATACAACTACCCTGGACATAAGATTTTATTTTGAACTGTCTGGACTTAAGATTTAACAACTAGTGTTGACAAACAGCTTTGTATTTGCGTTTAACAGCAAATACCACAAAATAAAGTCTAATTGTCTTTCTCCTGCGGTCACTCTTAAACTGACGGTGGCCGGAGGTCACTAATGGGCTATCAAACAGAGATCGTGTATTCTGCGAAACAATTACCCCAAATGTTAGTGTTTTGTGATACAAATTTCTAGGGTTGTGGTTCTGTGATAAAAAAAATCCTGAACTTCTGGTGTTAAGTGATAAAACCTCATTGGATGAACTGGCTAGAGCATGCAATTCCACATGGCGCACACAGAGTTGCAAATAGAAAAAAATACAGGCAGTTTAATACTATCAATAAATTGCTCTCCTAGCTTGACTGCTATCATAACCTTTGTAATACGTACTACCACCATCCCGAAGTTTTTATCAAAAATCATTAACATGCAAAATACAAATTTAATATCATTAAATAGATAACGAATATATTTTCGTACGGTATCTACAAAATATTATATTTCTTGATAGATTGTTCTGAAAGTTTGGTCAAACTTTACTTGGTTTGACTTTTATAAATAAGCCTTCAGGTTTGGGGTGGAGGTAGTAATGTACTATCCTCCGTCCTAAATTAGTTGTCTCAAGTTTGTTAAAATATGGATGCATCAAGACACTAAAACATGTCTAGATACATTCATATTTAAAAAAATTTGGGACAACTAATTTGGGACGTTCAAACCCCAAAAAAGTACCGCACAGAAGTGATATTTGGAAAAGAAATGCGTAACGAAAGCGGACATAAGCTCTGCCTCTCCATCAGCAGATGTAAGGTTACGATCAGCAGAGTTCCGAGATAAAAAAAATACAGGCAGTTTAATACTATCAACAAATTGCTCTGCTAGCTTGACTGCTATCATAACCTTTGTAAAATGCATACTTCAAACCCCCAAAACATATCACACAGAAGTGATTCTCGGAAAAGAAATGCATAACGAAAGCGGACATAACCTCGATCTTCCTCTCGATCAGCAGATGTAAGGTTAAGATCTCATATAGCTACGCGGCAAACAACTATCTACACTGATCTAATATCAGCAAGAATGCATTGCAAGAAAGCAACGAAAACTAGTGTAAGAAATCAAATGCATATAACAAAAGCGGACATGTAAAGTATTCATCAACCTTCGTCTGAGGCCCGGGCGGATTTACTCTTTGGTTGGGGGTGGTCGACTTTGGGGCCGCGTTTTTTGCCCATCTCGATCTCCGGTGAGGTGGACTACAGAGTCGGGGAAGCAGATCCGGAGGAGATATGGCGCGGTGAACGTCGGCGTCGAGGAAGCTAATCCGGCTTGCTAGGCAGCAAGGGAGCCGGTAAAACGTGGTCGGTCACTACGGTGGCCGGTGAGAAGGCAGTGATGGTGAGGAGGGGCGGTGGGGCACGGCCGTCGTCGTGGGAGTGTGCCTGGTAGAAGCATGAGAAAGATGTGGTGTTCGAATTGTGCTCTACAGGGAAATATCCTCTGTGGACCGATGTTTATAGGCCGACGGGCAAACCGCAGGTTTTGGGGTAGCTTGAAAATGGGACGCGCCAACAATTTCGGCGCGTGTTTTGCGGCAGAGATGAAAGTCACCCATAAGAAACTTTCCTCATGGATGCTTGTTGCTTGGTCGTGTGGACAACATATATAGTGGGAGATGCCCATAGCTAGCTAGGCCATTCATATCAAACTCGAGTGATTATCACTAAGTTTACAATGAATATATTTCATGACACTTGATATTGGCCGGATAGTAGAAAATATATTTCATGACTATCGATCCCATATTAGTTAATTTATATTATTTCAATTGCTAAAATATTTTCATATTCTTTTAGAGTTCTAAAAAACACACTACACAAGGGATATCACTACCTTCTAGGTCCCGGTCATCAGATTTAGAGTAAAGTAGCTTAGCGACAGATTTAGACCTTTGTGCAACAAATACATGAGTTGGTGATATGTGCAAAAGAACAGGTTAAGTGAGTGTTTTGTGCAACAATGACAACAATAAGTGGAGTTTCGATCGTGCAAAGGATAAAAGGTGGAAGAGGGATCACACGGAAGGAGAAATTAAGAGAAAGGGAGAGCAGTGCCTCACGGGGCCGCTGTTATTTATGGTGAAAAGAAATGCTTCACTTTTTTCGGTGAGTGATGTTGACTGGCACACAGGGTTTCAGTTATGTAGACCTGCAGTGCAGGCTACGCGCCCGTCTAATATTCATTTTTTTCAGCGACAAAAGGGAGAGAGAGAGAGAGAGAGAGAGAGAGAGTCTTGACGACGTCTTTACTTGACAAAGAAGATTGCTGGGAGTTTGCCTACCTACCGCACGTGACTTGTGCTCACTGATGTGTGGGACCTACACGCATGGGACCACACGTAAGTGACCGACCTACTTTATTCTAGGGGTGCCCCTCAAGCTAATACATAATCTGCAACATGAAACTATATTCGCTTATAAAATCTGAACTTTGAAATCCAATTTAATTTAAGTCTATTATTGGTCATATCAACTATCAAGTCTAAAATTACATTCTGAAACTTGTTCAACGCTTTCTCATGAATTATTATGGTAGTTTTTTAAAATCAAATGCTAATTGATTTGAGATAATAAAAAACATATATTATTGCACAACAATGGGATATTAAAATATCTATTTGTAAATAAAAATAAGAAGTCAATGTTGTGGTAAGTTAGGAGGTTCAAAGGGTAAACCAAATATAACGTTTTGTTCAATCTCATAGTTCATATTACCAAGTTTGATTATCCCTGGACAACATTGTTTGTTATAGTGTTCCCTAATTGGGCATGGTGGTGCATCTTGCCATTTCTAACAATGTTGATGACTAGACTTTTCAAGTTTTCGGTATAAAAAATCGTTTTTCATTTTCTAGATGATAAAATATGTTTTTTTGTGCATGGGGTAGAAAAGATATGGGTCAAAATGGCGCATCTACATTTTTTAAATAAATTACGCCATATTTTAATGACAAATCCCAAATTTACGGTTTTTAGTGCTTTCTAGCTAGTTTCGCACATTTAAATGACTTTATGCTGATTTATTGAAAGTAATTCAAATTTGAATTGTAGATATGTTATAACTTGGTCCTACAAGTCCCCATAAATAATTTTTATATACATATTACTTACTATATATAGAAACCAGCGATAGTACTGAAATATTCAACCCCTTTGCAGGATAATCATGTAAAACATTTTGACCTGGTTTTGAAATAAATAAATGAAACTGAAGAAAACCTGAAAAATGAAACCCTTCTACATGGAGTGTGCTTGTATGTGTTAGTTGACAGGGAAAATAAGAAACATGTGATAGGGTAGTGAAAAACAAAATGTCTTCACAAAGCGGACTATCGTGTATGAAGATTCATGGTTTGCAAGCCAAATGATATAGTTATGGCCATATTTGTGGCACAGTTTGTTACAATGTGCCCAAATTGGGCATGGTGGTGCATCTTGCCATTCCCAACAATGTTAATGACTAGACTTTTCAACTTTTCGGTATAAATTTTTTTTTTCATTTTCTAGATGACAAAATATGTTTATTTTGTGAATGGTGTACATATAAGATACGGGTCAAACTGGCAACTCTACATTTTTTAGATAAATTACGCCATATTTTAGTGCCAATTCCCAACTTTTACGGTTTTAGTACTTTCAAGATAGTTTCGCACATTTAAACGACTTTATGCTGATTTACTGAAAGTAATTCCAATGTGAAATGTGGGGGTGTTATAACTTCGTCAAAGAAATCCCCCAAAAACATAGTTTAGGGTTGGGGGTAGATACGGAGTACATGATTTGTATGTTTTGAATATGTCTATACCTTGTTTATCAACCTGAATGCTTAATTACTATATATATGACGTAAGAAGGCTATGTGCTTTGGGTTTTCATTTTTTTTGATTTTTTCTGAATTTTTATGCTCATTTGAATCTTGGTCAAATCCTAGGTTTGACTAGGATTTAAACAAACTTAAAACATGAAAATGAAAAGGTAAGCCTGGATCCTTCCTAGTCACTCTAAAATTAAGCTTTTGGGAAGTTTTAGAAATTTCCATGTTTGAAACCCGAAACCACTTCTCTTCATGCTTGACTTCATAAGACAAAGTTAAGGGTTAGGGGTAGATACATGCCTTTTCTGTTTTGAATATGTCTAGACCTTGTTCATCAACTTGAATGCTTACTATATATATATATATATATGACATAAGAAGGCTATATATATATGTGCTTTGGTTTTTGGTTTTTGTTTTTTCTGAATGTTTATATATGCCCATTTGAATCTTGGTCAAATCCTAGGTTTGACCAAGATTTAAACAAGTTTAAAACATGAAAGTGAAAAGGTAAGCATGGATCCTTCCTAGCTAGTCATTCTAAAATGAAGCTTTTGGGGGGTTCTTGAAATCTCAATGTTTGAAACCCAAAAACCACTTCTCTTCATGGTTGACTTCATAAGACATGTAGAGTTTAGGGTTAGGGGGTAGATACATGATTTGTCGGGTTTGAATATGTCTAGACATGCTTGTTTATCAACTTGAATGCTTACTATATGACATAAGAAGGCTATATATGTGCTTTGGTTTTTCATTTTTCTAGTTTTTTGAATGTTATATGCCCATTTGAAGATTTTGGGTGGTTCTTGAAATTTTCATGTTTGAAACCAATACGACTTCTCTTCATGCTAGACTTCATAAGATCGACCGAGTTTATGGTTAGGGGCTAGATACATGATTTGTCTGGTTTGAACATGTCTAAACCTTGTTTACCAACTTGCAAGGCTTACTATATGACATAAGAAGACTATGTGCTTTTGTTTTTCATTCTTCTATTTTTTTATTTTATGCCCATTTGAATCTTGGTCAAATCCTATGTTTGACCTGGATTTAAACAAGTATAAAATATGAAAACGAAAAGGTAAGCCTGGATCCTTCTTAGTCACTCTAAAATGAAGCGACTTTTGGGATGTTCTTGAAATTTTCATGTTTGAAACCCAAAACCACTTCTCTTCATGATTGCTTCATATATAAGACAGAGTTTAGGGTTAGGGGCAGATATATACATGATTTTCTAGTTTGAATATGTCTAGACCTTATTTATTAACTTGAATGCTTACTATATGACATAAGAATGCTATGTGCTTTGGTTTATCATTCTTTTGGTTTTTTCCTGAATTTTTATGCCCATTTGAATCTTGGTCAAATCCTAGGTTTCACAAAGATTTAAACAAGTTTAAAATCTGAAAATTAAAAGGTAAGCATGGATCCTTCTTAGTCACTCTAAAATGAAGCTTTTGGGAGGTTTTTGATATTTCCATGTTTGAAACCCAAAAACCACTTCTCTTCATGCTTGACTTCATAAGACAGAGTTTAGAGTGTTAGGGGTAGATACATGATTTGTCTAGTTTGAATATGTCTAGACCTTGTTTATCAACTTGAATTCTTACTATATGACATAAGAAGGCTATGTGCTTTGGTTTTTCATTTTTCTGGTTTTTTTGAATATTATGCCCATTTGAAGATTTTGGGAGGTTCTTGAAATTTTCATGTTTGAAACCAATACGACTTCTCTTCAGGCTAGACTTCATAAGATCGATCGAGTTTATGGTTAGGGGGTAGATACATGATTTGTCTGGTTTGAACATGTCTAAACCTTGTTTATCAACTTGAAAGCTTACTATATGACATACGAAGACTATGTGCTTTTGTTTTTCATTCTTCTATTTTATTTTATTTTATGCCCATTTGAATCTTGGTCAAATCCTATGTTTGACCTGGATTTAAACAAGTATATAATATGAAAACGAAAAGGTAAGCATGGATCCTTCTTAGTCACTCTAAAATGAAGCGGCTTTTGGGATGTTCTTGAAATTTTCATGTTTGAAACCCAAACCACTTCTCTTCATGATTGACTTCATATATAAGACAGAGTTTAAGGTTAGGGACAGATATATACATGATTTTCTAGTTTGAATATGTCTAGACCTTGTTAATCAACTTGAATGCTTACTGTATGACATAAGAATGCTATGTGCTTTGGTTTATCAATCTTTTGGTTTTTTCCTGAATTTTTATGCCCATTTGAATCTTGGTCAAATCCTAGGTTTCACAAAGATTTAAACAAGTTTAAAATCTGAAAATTAAAAGGTAAGCATGGATCCTTCTTAGTCACTCTAAAATGAAGCTTTTGGGAGGTTTTTGAAATTTCCATGTTTGAAACCCAAAACCACTTCTCTTCATGCTTAATTGACTTCATAAGACAGAGTTTAGAGTGTTAGGGGTAGATACATGATTTGTCTAGTTTGAATACGTCTAGACCTTGTTTATCAACTTGAATTCTTACTATATGACATAAGAAGGCTATGTGCTTTGGTTTTTCATTTTCTGTTTTTTTTGAATTTTATGCATGCCCATTTGAATCTTGGTCAAATACTAGCTAGGTTTGACCAAGATTTAAACAAGTTTAAAACATGAAAATGAAAAGGTAAGCCTCGATCCTTCTTAGTCACTCTAAAATGAAGCTTTTGGGGGTTTTTGAAATTTGCATGTTTGAAACCCAAAACCACTTCTCTTCATGCCTTACTTCATAAGACGGAGTTTAGGGTCGTTAGGGAGTAGATACATGATTTGCCTGGTTTGAATATGTCTAGACCTTGTTTATCATCTTGAATGCTTACTATATGACAGAAGAAGACTATGTGCATTGGTATTTCATTTTTTTTTGAATTTTCATGCCCATTTCAATCTTGGTGAAATCCTAGGTTTGAGCAAGATTTAAACAAATTTAACACGTGAAAACGAATAAGCATGGATCCTTCTTAGTCACTCCAAAATGTACCAATTGATAGATGTGTTAACTTTGCTTCATGGAAAAAATAATGTCATGTAAATGAGTTAACTTGGATTTCCTGCCGTTGAATCCATAGGAAACTTTGTTCTAATGCACTATAATAATCAACCGTGTTTTTACACCAACATTGCCAACAGGTCTGTCACTTACGTGTGGCGCCCATGCGTGAGGTCCCACACTTCAGTGAGCACAAGTCAAGTGCAGTAGGTACGCAAACTCCAAGCCATCTTCTTTGTCAAGAGAAGACGCATCAGGATGCGTTTTGGAAATCTGTGGGTCCTTCTGGATCCTTCGGTTGTCCCTCTCACAAAAAAAAACAAATCTCTCTCATTCTCGGCCTCGCTCGACTCGCTCGCTCGCTCGCTCGCTCGCACCTCCTGCTCACTGACAAACCCTGCACAAAAGTCAACATCATCACCCGAAAAAGGGGAGACACCATAATGCTCTCCCTTCTTCTCTCCTTCCGAGTGATCCCTCTTCCTCCGAGTTTCACTCGACGGGCAAACACACATGTGCTGCATAGTAATAATAATAAAAAGGTAGAAAAATCAACCTACGAATCTATAATTAAATACGTTAAACTAGGGTTTTGCCCAGTACTACAGATCAAGTTCATAAAAAATCCAACTACGGGGTTCGAACAACCCCATTTCTAATCCAAGATTTTTTTCGACCTCATCCAAATGGCCTCAAACTATAGGGTTAATTAGCATCTAGTGCAGAATGTGTGAACATGTATGCACTATGTGTGCTATAACTTGTATGTCTTTCAAATTTGAACCAAATTTGAAATATATGAAATGGGGCTTTTGGCTTAAACGTTTGAAACCCAAAACGACTTCTCTTCATGCTAGGCATCATAAGACCGAGTTTAGGGTTAGGGGGTAGATACAGGATTTGTCTGTTTTGAATATGTCTATACCTTGTTTATCTACTTGAATATGCTTACTATAGATATATATGACGTAAGAAGACTATGTGCTTTGGTTTTTTTTTATTTTTCCAGAATTTTTATGCCCATTTGAATCTTGGTCAAATCCTAGGCTTGACCAATATTTAAACAAGCTTAAAACATGAAAATGAAAAGGTAAGCTTGGATCCTTCTTTGTCACTCTAAGATGAAGTTTTTGGGAGGTTTTCAAAATTTCCATGTCTGAAACCCAAAAACACTTCTCTTCATGCTTGACTTCATAAGACAAAGCTAGTTTAGGGCTTTAGGGGGTAGATACATGATTTGTCTAGTTTGAATATGTCTAGACCTTGTTTATCAACTTCAATTCTTACTATATGACATAAGAAGACTATATGTGCTAGCTTTGGTTTTTGGTTTTTGTTTTTTCTGAATGTTTATATATGCCCATTTGAATCTTGGTCAAATCCTAGGTTTGACCAAGATTTAAACAAGTCTATAACATGAAAATGAAAAGGTAAGCATGGATCCTTCCTAGCTAGTCATTCTAAAATGAAGCTTTTGGGGGGGTTCTTGAAATCTCAATGTTTGAAACCCAAAAACCACTTCTCTTCATGGTTGACTTCATAAGACATGCAGAGTTTAGGGTTAGGGGTAGATACATGATTTGTCGGGTTTGAATATGTCTAGACATGCTTGTTTATCAACTTGAATGCTTACTATATGACATAAGAAGGCTATATATGTGCTTTGGTTTTTCATTTTTCTAGTTTTTTGAATGTTATATGCCCATTTGAAGATTTTGGGTGGTTCTTGAAATTTTCATGTTTGAAACCAATACGACTTCTCTTCATGCTAGACTTCATAAGATCGACCGAGTTTATGGTTAGGGGCTAGATACATGATTTGTCTGGTTTGAACATGTCTAAACCTTGTTTACCAACTTGCAAGGCTTACTATATGACATAAGAAGACTATGTGCTTTTGTTTTTCATTCTTCTATTTTTTTATTTTATGCCCATTTGAATCTTGGTCAAATCCTATGTTTGACCTGGATTTAAACAAGTATAAAATATGAAAACGAAAAGGTAAGCCTGGATCCTTCTTAGTCACTCTAAAATGAAGCGACTTTTGGGATGTTCTTGAAATTTTCATGTTTGAAACCCAAAACCACTTCTCTTCATGATTGCTTCATATATAAGACAGAGTTTAGGGTTAGGGGCAGATATATACATGATTTTCTAGTTTGAATATGTCTAGACCTTATTTATCAACTTGAATGCTTACTATATGACATAAGAATGCTATGTGCTTTGGTTTATCATTCTTTTGGTTTTTTCCTGAATTTTTATGCCCATTTGAATCTTGGTCAAATCCTAGGTTTCACAAAGATTTAAACAAGTTTAAAATCTGAAAATTAAAAGGTAAGCATGGATCCTTCTTAGTCACTCTAAAATGAAGCTTTTGGGAGGTTTTTGATATTTCCATGTTTGAAACCCAAAAACCACTTCTCTTCATGCTTGACTTCATAAGACAGAGTTTAGAGTGTTAGGGGTAGATACATGATTTGTCTAGTTTGAATATGTCTAGACCTTGTTTATCAACTTGAATTCTTACTATATGACATAAGAAGGCTATGTGCTTTGGTTTTTCATTTTTCTGGTTTTTTTGAATATTATGCCCATTTGAAGATTTTGGGAGGTTCTTGAAATTTTCATGTTTGAAACCAATACGACTTCTCTTCAGGCTAGACTTCATAAGATCGATCGAGTTTATGGTTAGGGGGTAGATACATGATTTGTCTGGTTTGAACATGTCTAAACCTTGTTTATCAACTTGAAAGCTTACTATATGACATACGAAGACTATGTGCTTTTGTTTTTCATTCTTCTATTTTATTTTATTTTATGCCCATTTGAATCTTGGTCAAATCCTATGTTTGACCTGGATTTAAACAAGTATATAATATGAAAACGAAAAGGTAAGCATGGATCCTTCTTAGTCACTCTAAAATGAAGCGGCTTTTGGGATGTTCTTGAAATTTTCATGTTTGAAACCCAAACCACTTCTCTTCATGATTGACTTCATATATAAGACAGAGTTTAAGGTTAGGGACAGATATATACATGATTTTCTAGTTTGAATATGTCTAGACCTTGTTAATCAACTTGAATGCTTACTGTATGACATAAGAATGCTATGTGCTTTGGTTTATCAATCTTTTGGTTTTTTCCTGAATTTTTATGCCCATTTGAATCTTGGTCAAATCCTAGGTTTCACAAAGATTTAAACAAGTTTAAAATCTGAAAATTAAAAGGTAAGCATGGATCCTTCTTAGTCACTCTAAAATGAAGCTTTTGGGAGGTTTTTGAAATTTCCATGTTTGAAACCCAAAACCACTTCTCTTCATGCTTAATTGACTTCATAAGACAGAGTTTAGAGTGTTAGGGGTAGATACATGATTTGTCTAGTTTGAATACGTCTAGACCTTGTTTGTCAACTTGAATTCTTACTATATGACATAAGAAGGCTATGTGCTTTGGTTTTTCATTTTTCTGATTTTTTTTGAATTTTATGCATGCCCATTTGAATCTTGGTCAAATACTAGCTAGGTTTGACCAAGATTTAAACAAGTTTAAAACATGAAAATGAAAAGGTAAGCCTCGATCCTTCTTAGTCACTCTAAAATGAAGCTTTTGGGGGGTTTTTGAAATTTGCATGTTTGAAACCCAAAACCACTTCTCTTCATGCCTTACTTCATAAGACGGAGTTTAGGGTCGTTAGGGAGTAGATACATGATTTGCCTGGTTTGAATATGTCTAGACCTTGTTTATCATCTTGAATGCTTACTATATGACAGAAGAAGACTATGTGCATTGGTATTTCATTTTTTTTTGAATTTTCATGCCCATTTCAATCTTGGTGAAATCCTAGGTTTGAGCAAGATTTAAACAAATTTAACACGTGAAAACGAATAAGCATGGATCCTTCTTAGTCACTCCAAAATGTACCAATTGATAGATGTGTTAACTTTGCTTCATGGAAAAAATAATGTCATGTAAATGAGTTAACTTGGATTTCCTGCCGTTGAATCCATAGGAAACTTTGTTCTAATGCACTATAATAATCAACCGTGTTTTTACACCAACATTGCCAACAGGTCTGTCACTTACGTGTGGCGCCCATGCGTGAGGTCCCACACTTCAGTGAGCACAAGTCAAGTGCAGTAGGTACGCAAACTCCAAGCCATCTTCTTTGTCAAGAGAAGACGCATCAGGATGCGTTTTGGAAATCTGTGGGTCCTTCTGGATCCTTCGGTTGTCCCTCTCACAAAAAAAACAAATCTCTCTCATTCTCGGCCTCGCTCGACTCGCTCGCTCGCTCGCTCGCTCGCACCTCCTGCTCACTGACAAACCCTGCACAAAAGTCAACATCATCACCCGAAAAAGGGGAGACACCATAATGCTCTCCCTTCTTCTCTCCTTCCGAGTGATCCCTCTTCCTCCGAGTTTCACTCGACGGGCAAACACACATGTGCTGCATAGTAATAATAATAAAAAGGTAGAAAAATCAACCTACGAATCTATAATTAAATACGTTAAACTAGGGTTTTGCCCAGTACTACAGATCAAGTTCATAAAAAATCCAACTACGGGGTTCGAACAACCCCATTTCTAATCCAAGATTTTTTTCGACCTCATCCAAATGGCCTCAAACTATAGGGTTAATTAGCATCTAGTGCAGAATGTGTGAACATGTATGCACTATGTGTGCTATAACTTGTATGTCTTTCAAATTTGAACCAAATTTGAAATATATGAAATGGGGCTTTTGGCTTAAACGTTTGAAACCCAAAACGACTTCTCTTCATGCTAGGCATCATAAGACCGAGTTTAGGGTTAGGGGGTAGATACAGGATTTGTCTGTTTTGAATATGTCTATACCTTGTTTATCTACTTGAATATGCTTACTATAGATATATATGACGTAAGAAGACTATGTGCTTTGGTTTTTTTTTTATTTTTCCAGAATTTTTATGCCCATTTGAATCTTGGTCAAATCCTAGGCTTGACCAATATTTAAACAAGCTTAAAACATGAAAATGAAAAGGTAAGCTTGGATCCTTCTTTGTCACTCTAAGATGAAGTTTTTGGGAGGTTTTCAAAATTTCCATGTCTGAAACCCAAAAACACTTCTCTTCATGCTTGACTTCATAAGACAAAGCTAGTTTAGGGCTTTAGGGGGTAGATACATGATTTGTCTAGTTTGAATATGTCTAGACCTTGTTTATCAACTTCAATTCTTACTATATGACATAAGAAGACTATATGTGCTAGCTTTGGTTTTTGGTTTTTGTTTTTTCTGAATGTTTATATATGCCCATTTGAATCTTGGTCAAATCCTAGGTTTGACCAAGATTTAAACAAGTTTAAAACATGAAAGTGAAAAGGTAAGCATGGATCCTTCCTAGCTAGTCATTCTAAAATGAAGCTTTTGGGGGGTTCTTGAAATCTCAATGTTTGAAACCCAAAAACCACTTCTCTTCATGGTTGACTTCATAAGACATGCAGAGTTTAGGGTTAGGGGGTAGATACATGATTTGTCGGGTTTGAATATGTCTAGACATGCTTGTTTATCAACTTGAATGCTTACTATATGACATAAGAAGGCTATATATGTGCTTTGGTTTTTCATTTTTCTAGTTTTTTGAATGTTATATGCCCATTTGAAGATTTTGGGTGGTTCTTGAAATTTTCATGTTTGAAACCAATACGACTTCTCTTCATGCTAGACTTCATAAGATCGACCGAGTTTATGGTTAGGGGCTAGATACATGATTTGTCTGGTTTGAACATGTCTAAACCTTGTTTACCAACTTGCAAGGCTTACTATATGACATAAGAAGACTATGTGCTTTTGTTTTTCATTCTTCTATTTTTTTATTTTATGCCCATTTGAATCTTGGTCAAATCCTATGTTTGACCTGGATTTAAACAAGTATAAAATATGAAAACGAAAAGGTAAGCCTGGATCCTTCTTAGTCACTCTAAAATGAAGCGACTTTTGGGATGTTCTTGAAATTTTCATGTTTGAAACCCAAAACCACTTCTCTTCATGATTGCTTCATATATAAGACAGAGTTTAGGGTTAGGGGCAGATATATACATGATTTTCTAGTTTGAATATGTCTAGACCTTATTTATCAACTTGAATGCTTACTATATGACATAAGAATGCTATGTGCTTTGGTTTATCATTCTTTTGGTTTTTTCCTGAATTTTTATGCCCATTTGAATCTTGGTCAAATCCTAGGTTTCACAAAGATTTAAACAAGTTTAAAATCTGAAAATTAAAAGGTAAGCATGGATCCTTCTTAGTCACTCTAAAATGAAGCTTTTGGGAGGTTTTTGATATTTCCATGTTTGAAACCCAAAAACCACTTCTCTTCATGCTTGACTTCATAAGACAGAGTTTAGAGTGTTAGGGGTAGATACATGATTTGTCTAGTTTGAATATGTCTAGACCTTGTTTATCAACTTGAATTCTTACTATATGACATAAGAAGGCTATGTGCTTTGGTTTTTCATTTTTCTGGTTTTTTTGAATATTATGCCCATTTGAAGATTTTGGGAGGTTCTTGAAATTTTCATGTTTGAAACCAATACGACTTCTCTTCAGGCTAGACTTCATAAGATCGATCGAGTTTATGGTTAGGGGGTAGATACATGATTTGTCTGGTTTGAACATGTCTAAACCTTGTTTATCAACTTGAAAGCTTACTATATGACATACGAAGACTATGTGCTTTTGTTTTTCATTCTTCTATTTTATTTTATTTTATGCCCATTTGAATCTTGGTCAAATCCTATGTTTGACCTGGATTTAAACAAGTATATAATATGAAAACGAAAAGGTAAGCATGGATCCTTCTTAGTCACTCTAAAATGAAGCGGCTTTTGGGATGTTCTTGAAATTTTCATGTTTGAAACCCAAACCACTTCTCTTCATGATTGACTTCATATATAAGACAGAGTTTAAGGTTAGGGACAGATATATACATGATTTTCTAGTTTGAATATGTCTAGACCTTGTTAATCAACTTGAATGCTTACTGTATGACATAAGAATGCTATGTGCTTTGGTTTATCAATCTTTTGGTTTTTTCCTGAATTTTTATGCCCATTTGAATCTTGGTCAAATCCTAGGTTTCACAAAGATTTAAACAAGTTTAAAATCTGAAAATTAAAAGGTAAGCATGGATCCTTCTTAGTCACTCTAAAATGAAGCTTTTGGGAGGTTTTTGAAATTTCCATGTTTGAAACCCAAAACCACTTCTCTTCATGCTTAATTGACTTCATAAGACAGAGTTTAGAGTGTTAGGGGTAGATACATGATTTGTCTAGTTTGAATACGTCTAGACCTTGTTTATCAACTTGAATTCTTACTATATGACATAAGAAGGCTATGTGCTTTGGTTTTTCATTTTTCTGATTTTTTTTGAATTTTATGCATGCCCATTTGAATCTTGGTCAAATACTAGCTAGGTTTGACCAAGATTTAAACAAGTTTAAAACATGAAAATGAAAAGGTAAGCCTCGATCCTTCTTAGTCACTCTAAAATGAAGCTTTTGGGGGGTTTTTGAAATTTGCATGTTTGAAACCCAAAACCACTTCTCTTCATGCCTTACTTCATAAGACGGAGTTTAGGGTCGTTAGGGAGTAGATACATGATTTGCCTGGTTTGAATATGTCTAGACCTTGTTTATCATCTTGAATGCTTACTATATGACAGAAGAAGACTATGTGCATTGGTATTTCATTTTTTTTTGAATTTTCATGCCCATTTCAATCTTGGTGAAATCCTAGGTTTGAGCAAGATTTAAACAAATTTAACACGTGAAAACGAATAAGCATGGATCCTTCTTAGTCACTCCAAAATGTACCAATTGATAGATGTGTTAACTTTGCTTCATGGAAAAAATAATGTCATGTAAATGAGTTAACTTGGATTTCCTGCCGTTGAATCCATAGGAAACTTTGTTCTAATGCACTATAATAATCAACCGTGTTTTTACACCAACATTGCCAACAGGTCTGTCACTTACGTGTGGCGCCCATGCGTGAGGTCCCACACTTCAGTGAGCACAAGTCAAGTGCAGTAGGTACGCAAACTCCAAGCCATCTTCTTTGTCAAGAGAAGACGCATCAGGATGCGTTTTGGAAATCTGTGGGTCCTTCTGGATCCTTCGGTTGTCCCTCTCACAAAAAAAAAAATCTCTCTCATTCTCGGCCTCGCTCGACTCGCTCGCTCGCTCGCTCGCTCGCACCTCCTGCTCACTGACAAACCCTGCACAAAAGTCAACATCATCACCCGAAAAAGGGGAGACACCATAATGCTCTCCCTTCTTCTCTCCTTCCGAGTGATCCCTCTTCCTCCGAGTTTCACTCGACGGGCAAACACACATGTGCTGCATAGTAATAATAATAAAAAGGTAGAAAAATCAACCTACGAATCTATAATTAAATACGTTAAACTAGGGTTTTGCCCAGTACTACAGATCAAGTTCATAAAAAATCCAACTACGGGGTTCGAACAACCCCATTTCTAATCCAAGATTTTTTCGACCTCATCCAAATGGCCTCAAACTATAGGGTTAATTAGCATCTAGTGCAGAATGTGTGAACATGTATGCACTATGTGTGCTATAACTTGTATGTCTTTCAAATTTGAACCAAATTTGAAATATATGAAATGGGGCTTTTGGCTTAAACGTTTGAAACCCAAAACGACTTCTCTTCATGCTAGGCATCATAAGACCGAGTTTAGGGTTAGGGGGTAGATACAGGATTTGTCTGTTTTGAATATGTCTATACCTTGTTTATCTACTTGAATATGCTTACTATAGATATATATGACGTAAGAAGACTATGTGCTTTGGTTTTTTTTTATTTTTCCAGAATTTTTATGCCCATTTGAATCTTGGTCAAATCCTAGGCTTGACCAATATTTAAACAAGCTTAAAACATGAAAATGAAAAGGTAAGCTTGGATCCTTCTTTGTCACTCTAAGATGAAGTTTTTGGGAGGTTTTCAAAATTTCCATGTCTGAAACCCAAAAACACTTCTCTTCATGCTTGACTTCATAAGACAAAGCTAGTTTAGGGCTTTAGGGGGTAGATACATGATTTGTCTAGTTTGAATATGTCTAGACCTTGTTTATCAACTTCAATTCTTACTATATGACATAAGAAGACTATATGTGCTAGCTTTGGTTTTTGATTTTTTGATTTTTTTGAATGTTTATGCCCATTTGAATCTTGGTCAAATCCTAGGTTTGACCAAGATTTAAACAAGTCTATAACATGAAAATGAAAAGGTAAGCCTGGATCCTTCCTAGCTAGTCATTCTAAAATGAAGCTTTTGGGGGGGTTCTTGAAATCTCAATGTTTGAAACCCAAAAACCACTTCTCTTCATGGTTGACTTCATAAGACATGCAGAGTTTAGGGTTAGGGGGTAGATACATGATTTGTCGGGTTTGAATATGTCTAGACATGCTTGTTTATCAACTTGAATGCTTACTATATGACATAAGAAGGCTATATATGTGCTTTGGTTTTTCATTTTTCTAGTTTTTTGAATGTTATATGCCCATTTGAAGATTTTGGGTGGTTCTTGAAATTTTCATGTTTGAAACCAATACGACTTCTCTTCATGCTAGACTTCATAAGATCGACCGAGTTTATGGTTAGGGGCTAGATACATGATTTGTCTGGTTTGAACATGTCTAAACCTTGTTTACCAACTTGCAAGGCTTACTATATGACATAAGAAGACTATGTGCTTTTGTTTTTCATTCTTCTATTTTTTTATTTTATGCCCATTTGAATCTTGGTCAAATCCTATGTTTGACCTGGATTTAAACAAGTATAAAATATGAAAACGAAAAGGTAAGCCTGGATCCTTCTTAGTCACTCTAAAATGAAGCGACTTTTGGGATGTTCTTGAAATTTTCATGTTTGAAACCCAAAACCACTTCTCTTCATGATTGCTTCATATATAAGACAGAGTTTAGGGTTAGGGGCAGATATATACATGATTTTCTAGTTTGAATATGTCTAGACCTTATTTATCAACTTGAATGCTTACTATATGACATAAGAATGCTATGTGCTTTGGTTTATCATTCTTTTGGTTTTTTCCTGAATTTTTATGCCCATTTGAATCTTGGTCAAATCCTAGGTTTCACAAAGATTTAAACAAGTTTAAAATCTGAAAATTAAAAGGTAAGCATGGATCCTTCTTAGTCACTCTAAAATGAAGCTTTTGGGAGGTTTTTGAAATTTCCATGTTTGAAACCCAAAAACCACTTCTCTTCATGCTTGACTTCATAAGACAGAGTTTAGAGTGTTAGGGGTAGATACATGATTTGTCTAGTTTGAATATGTCTAGACCTTGTTTATCAACTTGAATTCTTACTATATGACATAAGAAGGCTATGTGCTTTGGTTTTTCATTTTTCTGGTTTTTTTGAATATTATGCCCATTTGAAGATTTTGGGAGGTTCTTGAAATTTTCATGTTTGAAACCAATACGACTTCTCTTCAGGCTAGACTTCATAAGATCGATCGAGTTTATGGTTAGGGGGTAGATACATGATTTGTCTGGTTTGAACATGTCTAAACCTTGTTTATCAACTTGAAAGCTTACTATATGACATACGAAGACTATGTGCTTTTGTTTTTCATTCTTCTATTTTATTTTATTTTATGCCCATTTGAATCTTGGTCAAATCCTATGTTTGACCTGGATTTAAACAAGTATATAATATGAAAACGAAAAGGTAAGCATGGATCCTTCTTAGTCACTCTAAAATGAAGCGGCTTTTGGGATGTTCTTGAAATTTTCATGTTTGAAACCCAAACCACTTCTCTTCATGATTGACTTCATATATAAGACAGAGTTTAAGGTTAGGGACAGATATATACATGATTTTCTAGTTTGAATATGTCTAGACCTTGTTAATCAACTTGAATGCTTACTGTATGACATAAGAATGCTATGTGCTTTGGTTTATCAATCTTTTGGTTTTTTCCTGAATTTTTATGCCCATTTGAATCTTGGTCAAATCCTAGGTTTCACAAAGATTTAAACAAGTTTAAAATCTGAAAATTAAAAGGTAAGCATGGATCCTTCTTAGTCACTCTAAAATGAAGCTTTTGGGAGGTTTTTGAAATTTCCATGTTTGAAACCCAAAACCACTTCTCTTCATGCTTAATTGACTTCATAAGACAGAGTTTAGAGTGTTAGGGGTAGATACATGATTTGTCTAGTTTGAATACGTCTAGACCTTGTTTATCAACTTGAATTCTTACTATATGACATAAGAAGGCTATGTGCTTTGGTTTTTCATTTTTCTGATTTTTTTTGAATTTTATGCATGCCCATTTGAATCTTGGTCAAATACTAGCTAGGTTTGACCAAGATTTAAACAAGTTTAAAACATGAAAATGAAAAGGTAAGCCTCGATCCTTCTTAGTCACTCTAAAATGAAGCTTTTGGGGGGTTTTTGAAATTTGCATGTTTGAAACCCAAAACCACTTCTCTTCATGCCTTACTTCATAAGACGGAGTTTAGGGTCGTTAGGGAGTAGATACATGATTTGCCTGGTTTGAATATGTCTAGACCTTGTTTATCATCTTGAATGCTTACTATATGACAGAAGAAGACTATGTGCATTGGTATTTCATTTTTTTTTGAATTTTCATGCCCATTTCAATCTTGGTGAAATCCTAGGTTTGAGCAAGATTTAAACAAATTTAACACGTGAAAACGAATAAGCATGGATCCTTCTTAGTCACTCCAAAATGTACCAATTGATAGATGTGTTAACTTTGCTTCATGGAAAAAATAATGTCATGTAAATGAGTTAACTTGGATTTCCTGCCGTTGAATCCATAGGAAACTTTGTTCTAATGCACTATAATAATCAACCGTGTTTTTACACCAACATTGCCAACAGGTCTGTCACTTACGTGTGGCGCCCATGCGTGAGGTCCCACACTTCAGTGAGCACAAGTCAAGTGCAGTAGGTACGCAAACTCCAAGCCATCTTCTTTGTCAAGAGAAGACGCATCAGGATGCGTTTTGGAAATCTGTGGGTCCTTCTGGATCCTTCGGTTGTCCCTCTCACAAAAAAAACAAATCTCTCTCATTCTCGGCCTCGCTCGACTCGCTCGCTCGCTCGCTCGCACCTCCTGCTCACTGACAAACCCTGCACAAAAGTCAACATCATCACCCGAAAAAGGGGAGACACCATAATGCTCTCCCTTCTTCTCTCCTTCCGAGTGATCCCTCTTCCTCCGAGTTTCACTCGACGGGCAAACACACATGTGCTGCATAGTAATAATAATAAAAAGGTAGAAAAATCAACCTACGAATCTATAATTAAATACGTTAAACTAGGGTTTTGCCCAGTACTACAGATCAAGTTCATAAAAAATCCAACTACGGGGTTCGAACAACCCCATTTCTAATCCAAGATTTTTTCGACCTCATCCAAATGGCCTCAAACTATAGGGTTAATTAGCATCTAGTGCAGAATGTGTGAACATGTATGCACTATGTGTGCTATAACTTGTATGTCTTTCAAATTTGAACCAAATTTGAAATATATGAAATGGGGCTTTTGGCTTAAACGTTTGAAACCCAAAACGACTTCTCTTCATGCTAGGCATCATAAGACCGAGTTTAGGGTTAGGGGGTAGATACAGGATTTGTCTGTTTTGAATATGTCTATACCTTGTTTATCTACTTGAATATGCTTACTATAGATATATATGACGTAAGAAGACTATGTGCTTTGGTTTTTTTTTATTTTTCCAGAATTTTTATGCCCATTTGAATCTTGGTCAAATCCTAGGCTTGACCAATATTTAAACAAGCTTAAAACATGAAAATGAAAAGGTAAGCTTGGATCCTTCTTTGTCACTCTAAGATGAAGTTTTTGGGAGGTTTTCAAAATTTCCATGTCTGAAACCCAAAAACACTTCTCTTCATGCTTGACTTCATAAGACAAAGCTAGTTTAGGGCTTTAGGGGGTAGATACATGATTTGTCTAGTTTGAATATGTCTAGACCTTGTTTATCAACTTCAATTCTTACTATATGACATAAGAAGACTATATGTGCTAGCTTTGGTTTTTGATTTTTTGATTTTTTTGAATGTTTATGCCCATTTGAATCTTGGTCAAATCCTAGGTTTGACCAAGATTTAAACAAGTCTATAACATGAAAATGAAAAGGTAAGCCTGGATCCTTCCTAGCTAGTCATTCTAAAATGAAGCTTTTGGGGGGTTCTTGAAATCTCAATGTTTGAAACCCAAAAACCACTTCTCTTCATGGTTGACTTCATAAGACATGCAGAGTTTAGGGTTAGGGGGTAGATACATGATTTGTCGGGTTTGAATATGTCTAGACATGCTTGTTTATCAACTTGAATGCTTACTATATGACATAAGAAGGCTATATATGTGCTTTGGTTTTTCATTTTTCTAGTTTTTTGAATGTTATATGCCCATTTGAAGATTTTGGGTGGTTCTTGAAATTTTCATGTTTGAAACCAATACGACTTCTCTTCATGCTAGACTTCATAAGATCGACCGAGTTTATGGTTAGGGGCTAGATACATGATTTGTCTGGTTTGAACATGTCTAAACCTTGTTTACCAACTTGCAAGGCTTACTATATGACATAAGAAGACTATGTGCTTTTGTTTTTCATTCTTCTATTTTTTTATTTTATGCCCATTTGAATCTTGGTCAAATCCTATGTTTGACCTGGATTTAAACAAGTATAAAATATGAAAACGAAAAGGTAAGCCTGGATCCTTCTTAGTCACTCTAAAATGAAGCGACTTTTGGGATGTTCTTGAAATTTTCATGTTTGAAACCCAAAACCACTTCTCTTCATGATTGCTTCATATATAAGACAGAGTTTAGGGTTAGGGGCAGATATATATACATGATTTTCTAGTTTGAATATGTCTAGACCTTATTTATCAACTTGAATGCTTACTATATGACATAAGAATGCTATGTGCTTTGGTTTATCATTCTTTTGGTTTTTTCCTGAATTTTTATGCCCATTTGAATCTTGGTCAAATCCTAGGTTTCACAAAGATTTAAACAAGTTTAAAATCTGAAAATTAAAAGGTAAGCATGGATCCTTCTTAGTCACTCTAAAATGAAGCTTTTGGGAGGTTTTTGATATTTCCATGTTTGAAACCCAAAAACCACTTCTCTTCATGCTTGACTTCATAAGACAGAGTTTAGAGTGTTAGGGGTAGATACATGATTTGTCTAGTTTGAGTATGTCTAGACCTTGTTTATCAACTTGAATTCTTACTATATGACATAAGAAGGCTATGTGCTTTGGTTTTTCATTTTTCTGGTTTTTTTGAATATTATGCCCATTTGAAGATTTTGGGAGGTTCTTGAAATTTTCATGTTTGAAACCAATACGACTTCTCTTCAGGCTAGACTTCATAAGATCGATCGAGTTTATGGTTAGGGGGTAGATACATGATTTGTCTGGTTTGAACATGTCTAAACCTTGTTTATCAACTTGAAAGCTTACTATATGACATACGAAGACTATGTGCTTTTGTTTTTCATTCTTCTATTTTATTTTATTTTATGCCCATTTGAATCTTGGTCAAATCCTATGTTTGACCTGGATTTAAACAAGTATATAATATGAAAACGAAAAGGTAAGCATGGATCCTTCTTAGTCACTCTAAAATGAAGCGGCTTTTGGGATGTTCTTGAAATTTTCATGTTTGAAACCCAAACCACTTCTCTTCATGATTGACTTCATATATAAGACAAAGTTTAAGGTTAGGGACAGATATATACATGATTTTCTAGTTTGAATATGTCTAGACCTTGTTAATCAACTTGAATGCTTACTGTATGACATAAGAATGCTATGTGCTTTGGTTTATCAATCTTTTGGTTTTTTCCTGAATTTTTATGCCCATTTGAATCTTGGTCAAATCCTAGGTTTCACAAAGATTTAAACAAGTTTAAAATCTAAAAATTAAAAGGTAAGCATGGATCCTTCTTAGTCACTCTAAAATGAAGCTTTTGGGAGGTTTTTGAAATTTCCATGTTTGAAACCCAAAAACCACTTCTCTTCATGCTTGACTTCATAAGACAGAGTTTAGAGTGTTAGGGGTAGATACATGATTTGTCTAGTTTGAATATGTCTAGACCTTGTTTATCAACTTGAATTCTTACTATATGACATAAGAAGGCTATGTGCTTTGGTTTTTCATTTTTCTGGTTTTTTTGAATTTTATGCCCATTTGAAGATTTTGGGTGGTTCTTGAAATTTTCATGTTTTAAACCAATACGACTTCTCTTCATGCTAGACTTCATAAGATCGACCGAGTTTATGGTTAGGGGCTAGATACATGATTTGTCTGGTTTGAACATGTCTAAACCTTGTTTATCAACTTGAAAGCTTACTATATGACATACGAAGACTATGTGCTTTTGTTTTTCATTCTTCTATTTTTTTATTTTATGCCCATTTGAATCTTGGTCAAATCCTATGTTTGACCTGGATTTAAACAAGTATATAATATGAAAACGAAAAGGTAAGCCTGGATCCTTCTTAGTCACTCTAAAATGAAGCGGCTTTTGGGATGTTCTTGAAATTTTCATGTTTGAAACCCAAACCACTTCTCTTCATGATTGACTTCATATATAAGACAGAGTTTAAGGTTAGGGACAGATATATACATGATTTTCTAGTTTGAATATGTCTAGACCTTGTTAATCAACTTGAATGCTTACTGTATGACATAAGAATGCTATGTGCTTTGGTTTATCATTCTTTTGGCTTTTTCCTGATTTTTTATGCCCATTTGAATCTTGGTCAAATCCTAGGTTTCACAAAGATTTAAACAAGTTTAAAATCTAAAAATTAAAAGGTAAGCATGGATCCTTCTTAGTCACTCTAAAATGAAGCTTTTGGGAGGTTTTTGAAATTTCCATGTTTGAAACCCAAAACCACTTCTCTTCATGCTTGACTTCATAAGACAGAGTTTAGAGTGTTAGGGGTAGATACATGATTTTTCTAGTTTGAATATGTCTAGACCTTGTTTATCAACTTGAATTCTTACTATATGACATAAGAAGGCTATGTGCTTTGGTTTTTCATTTTTCTGTTTTTTTTTGAATTTTATGCCCATTTGAATCTTGGTCAAATACTAGCTAGGTTTAAAACATGAAATTTAGCCCCCAAAAATTGTACATATATGGATTCACTTTGAGATAATTCATGAAACTTTGGAAATGGCCATCTCGTGTCATGTTTCCCCACAAATGAGAATTGGATTAATTGGTGGCAGACAAGTAAACACACATTTATGTGCGACAACCCAAAATGCACATATTTTGCAAAGTTTTCATGCGTGCATGAAAAGTTGCAAATATATACATAAAATGGGCCATGATTCAAAAGTTTGACATGGTTCTTGTGTAGTAGTAGTACCAAAGCTCACACGTGGGAAGAAATTAAGATGGTCGAATTCCAACATATATGTTGCCACACTTTTTTGAAGGGCTCTTTTCTAAAACATTGGTATGGCATGTCTGCTATTTTCCCTAGCTATATAGAAAAATGATGAACAATCCATGATTTCCGATTGCCGTTTTTGAACCACCTTTGGCTTGATTTCAAATTTAGGTCAAAATCATGGGGGGGGGGTAGGGGACAAGATCGTGTTTCTTTGGCTTGATTTGCAAGTTTTTTGGGGTCCCACAAATTTAGGGTAGCATCACAAGGTTTTTTTTCTAAATTTTTCGACACTTAGAATTCAAATATTATGAAGTGGTATCATGGTATCATGTAAGGGATGGTATCACTAGATATTTTCCCCCTATCCGGGAAGTGATGTTGACTGGCACGCAAGGTTTTTCAGTGCTGCAAACCTGCAGTGCGGCGATTTTGACAGAAATAACCCTTTTGGCAAAGAAAATTACGGACTGACCCTCTGAGCAATCTATTTCACTGGACTAACCTTTTTGTGTGGCTTTCTGTGTTTTTCTTCGCCAAAAGGATTACTTTTGTCAAAATCGCCCCCCTGCAGTGCAGGCTACGCGCCCGTCTAATATTCTTTTTTTTTCAATGACAAAAGGGGGGAGAGAGAGAGAGAGTCTTGACGACGTGTCTTCACTTGACAAAGAAGATTGTTGGAAGTTTGCCTACCTAAAGTGTGGGACCTGCACGCATATGGGACCCTGCAGCCCTCTGAGGGCAGTCCGTGTGAGACGCAAAATAGGGTTTTTAGTTTAGTAAGGCAAAAAAATTAAGCCTTGGAGGGCCGAGGCGGGGCGGCCGTCCGCCATTTTATACCTTTTACGCCCCCCACACCTCGTTTCATTTGTCATGTCTACCAAGGAAGAGCTCGGAGGAGAAGATGCAGTCCTAGCTTCTCGACCCCCTGGCGCCCCACGCATAAATACTACTACCAGAAGTACACTGTCTCTAACAATCCTGCCTGCGAAGGGAGATCTCGGAGGAGACGATGCGGGCTCAGCGTCCCCGCCGTTGATTAGCCAGGACACAAGGGTTACTACGCCTCTTTTAATTACCTTCGTTTTGCTGGTAATACTCGGACTTATATCTGTTATCTTCCGCAGGAGAGGGTCGATATCGCCGGAGAAGATGATGTGAGGCAGATGATCAAGCTCGCAGGAGAAGATGATGTAAAGGAGATGGTCAAGCTCGGAGCAGAAGATGATGTAAAGGAGATAGTCAATGTCGGAGAAGATGATGTAAAGGAGTTAGTCAATCTCGGAGAAGATGTGGTGGCATTGGACCAACCGCGGTCTTTGGGCGAGATCCCGGAGATTCACTTACCTCGTTTGCACTGGTAATGATATGCCTGATCTGTAACATTTTGAACATTTTTCGTCGGCTTACACAGGAGCTATCTCGGCTTAGGGTCAACAAGGCCCCGGGAGCGGAACTTCCGCATCTCGGCGCGGAGAACTCCGAGTTACGCCAGAAGCGCCCTGGGGAATCGCACGCGCAGGCGCAGCACATCCGTTCGCAGGATCTCTCATCCTTCGACGTCAGGTTCCAGCGAGAGGTCGTAGAAGAAGATAAGTTGCCAGCTTCCCCGCCGTTCAAGAGGATGAAGGAGCTGAAGACGGAGGTTAATATTACTAGCTGACTTTGGGTTGCTGGTTTTTGGGTACTTCGAGTCACTGACATGTAGACACCACTTAAGTCTGTCCTACATGTTAGTGACCATATTCGTTAATCAGCCAATTTGTGCCCTTCGTTTGCCGGTAACGCTCGATATGTTTGTTGTTACCTTTGGCAGGATCACTCCCCTTGCTTATCTTGTCGGAGGATGAAGTTGGATCTTGCCAGCATGCGGGAGGAGAACAGAGAGTTAGGGATCAAGATATTTCGGTACAGGCAGGCGGTGTCTTTCCTAGAAGTGGATGAGATCACGGCCTGTGCTCGTAGGAGTTGTGACGAGGCCATTCATCTGGGAGAACGGATCAAAGCTCAGCTTGTCTCTTTGATGGAAGTCGCAGAACGCGTGATTTTCAATGCTAGAGAGGCGCGGGAACGACTTCTGGTGGCTGAAGATCTCGCATAGCAGTTTAATCATGTGCGCTTATTAGCTGCCTACTACTTTTGTAATTATTCACAATTATATATGTATCAATGGCTTGCCTTTTGTGTGATGGAGGAAATTGCACATACCACCACTTCTTGGTGCAGTTTTTGCACATAACACAATTTGAGATTCTTTTTACACAAATAACCAGATTTTGACGTAAACTTTTGCACAAAAAACAACCTTACTCCATGTTTTCTTTTGTCTTCTAAAGACAAGTAGGTGCTTCGAAAAATACCTCCGTTCCAATGCTTAAAGCTTTGTATATTTTTCTTGAAAAGTCAAACCAAGTAAAGTTCGACCAAACTCTTAGAAGAATCTATCAGCACATATAATATTTTGTAGACACCATATGAAAATATAATTTATTTTCTATCTAATAATATTGATTTTGTATCTTGCATATTAATGCTTTTGGTAAAAACTTAGTCAAACTTAACATAGTTTGACTTTCTAAAAATCAATATAATCCTTAAGCTTTGGGAAGTGGTTCTAGACGTGGTCTAGACGTGTTTCTACATATTGCCTTCGCATTTGCTAAACGCATGGAGTTTCTTACGAAGTACAAAGTTTATTTTTCGAAATATTTTCGACTTTGTATTATTTTTATTCATTTTCCCCCTGGTTGTCATGTTTTCTGTCCGGCTTCCCCAGCCATGCGCGCGTGACACGAGTAGTGGGAGACATGGTGCCCAAAGGGATAGCTTTTATTAATGGTGGCGACGGTTCCCTAGGCCAATGCTGGCGATACGTCTCATCGTCGCTAGCTGTGCCTTCCCCATGCGGCCGTATTAATGCACACCACTGCTCCTTTGCGCCTCCGCGGCTGATCAAGTAAGTTTGATCATAAAAGATGATCACATAAGCTCGACGATTACCTATAACCTAAAAATTATCTTAATTTGTAAACGAAGACATAAAATAACTAGTTGTTTGATTAGGAAAGACAAAGGAAATTTCTATTGAGATTGAGTTCATTTCATAGTTGTTATAGACACATAGCAATATTACCGAGAGATAGGATTGTAGAGAAAGCAATCCATAGGTATTTTGGAGGGTTCTCAATCCTTTGAATCAAGCAAGCTCTATAGGAAAAATCCCTATGTGTAAAAATCCTACTCCGTACAAGATACCTTTAGAAATCCTTTGAACCAAACAAACTCGGATTCATATTAGTTGACTATAATATAGATATATCTAGACACATTTTAGTTCTAGATTCATCCATATCATTTGACAAGTAATATGAATCGGAGTGATTATATTAAATGGAGTACTAGTATATATTGTTCGAAAAAATTAAGTTATACTGTAATAAAGAAACCATTTCTGTGGTCAAACTGATTTGACGGGACAGTAACTGCACCAGGACGTAGTGGCGTGCTATCCTAGCCGAAGTTTTACTCGGCGCCTCGATGCAGCTGCTGAAGAATAAAAAAAGTCATATCCACTCCTACTCTTCATGTCCATCGTTTCCATCCTTGGCTCTCCACTTCCATCATCGTTCTCCACTCGCCAACCGCTGCTAGAAGTTTTTTCATCCTCTAGATCTCCCATTTGCATAGCTTTCTCTCCTCACCCCTCCGCAGAACCGCAGCACTCCTCCTTCCCGCTCGACTCTCCTACAAAACTCCAATCACACATACTTGCATCCGCCCTTTTAAATCCATCTCGTCTCCATGGCGGCATCGAACGACGACCAGCTGGATGGCGACTGGGGGAAGCTCCCCGCCGAGCTGTTCAATCTCATTGCCCAGAGTCTGGACGTTACAGTCGACGTCCGGCTGGCCGCATGCTCCAAAACGCTGTGCCGCCATGTCGCCGACAACATGAATCTACACCATTGGGATGGACCCTGCTTGCTGATGCCCGATTCTGCCCATTGGCACTATGATGATAGTAGTGCGCACCACACGGTGTACCACGTTGTGCCCCTCGACCATCCTCGGCGCACAGCCATCCTGCCGTTCATGGACAATAGATTCTGGGTTGGCATGAATGGCGACTGGATCGCCGGCGTGGACAGTGGTGGGAACTGGTTCCTCGCGAACATCTACACGCACCAAGAAATCTCCCTACCATCGTCGGAAACTTGCAACATTTTTCGGGAGGAATGGATTGGCTTCCCCGACTTGCCTCCTGAAAGGTACATGACGTATGGGCGTGCCATGTTTTTGTTGAAGATTGTAATTTGCGAAGTGCCCACAAAAGCTGGACATTACTCAGATTACAAGCTCATCGCTCTATTCAATTCTGGACTCGCTTACCTGGCTAATGGTAGCCAGGAGTGGAGGTTATTCTCTCTTGCTAGTTGGGGTGTAGATTACAGTGATGCCATCGAGCACAACGGCTTTATTGTTGCGGTGGATGGGTGGACCGGCACCACATATTGCTGGGATCAATCACAGGCTGGTAATTCTTCAATCCATATGATATACTTCGCAATAAATTTTAATATCAAGCCCATTCATGATATATTGTAACTGAAATAACTAATTGCTCACTAAGACTTTTTTTCACCTTTCAAATGACTGTGCACCATTAAATTATCCTAACCTGACTGAACCATTGCTACAAACGAATTACAGTAGTATATGCTGTGCACTAATCTGTCAACCCAAACCAGATTATTGCAGTATATGAATGCATTCCTGAATTAGTTACTGCATGCTCTTGTCAGAATATGAATAAGGAGCTTAGCCCTGGCCTCTTCATCAATTGATGCATGCAAACTTTCAATTTATTTCAATATTCGATGTACTCAAAGCATTACAATCATGGATCAGATAAGGTTGAGACATGTATCTACCATCAATGAATATGAGTGTAATTAACATACATCTCAAATGGGAACAATTTTATTTCTTCGAGATTTTATACAAGTATAATGACTGCATCCTCCATTTGATCCTACAAATGTGAAGTTGCAGCTACTGGTATTATTGTCTTCCCGAGCCATTCAAACACTATTTTTTGTTGTCTCCGTTTACAATGCAGATGCACACCTTGCCCCGCCATTCGTGATCCCATCACCGATGAAGGAACCATCTGGCAGATGGTTTTTAGCTCGATCAGCCGATGGCAAGCGCTTGATGATCATCCATGAAGATCGGTATATACGTAGCAATGATCACCTTGAGCCTGCAGAAGTTCTGCATCATGGTAATGGCCTTATCCTGCGGGAGTGTCCTGCCCCTGTCATACATGTTTTTGAGAAAGATCTATCCCTGATTGGACCCAATTGGAGTCGAGTTGACAGCCTTGGCACACACTCTCTGTTCATTGGACTGAATTATCCATTGAACCTGAAGATAAATGATGGCAATGCTCCTGATGGAACATTGACTCCATTCATGAGGTCAAATTGTGTGTACATCGCGTACTATGCATTTCGGGAACCAGCATTTAGTTGTATTTGTCGTTGTAACCTGCAGCAAGGGGAAAATGAGCTCATGGGAGTTATCACCCTTCCAGAAGATGGTTGGGGATTTCCCCGACAGGCGACAATGTGGTTTAAGCCTAGTCTGAAAAATATCCGCATGTTGATGCAACCCTAAACTGAGCCATGAATCTTTCTGGAGCAAATAATCTTTTTTGTACGATATGTTTGAACAATTTAGTAACCTGTTCTGTATCTTAAGATGCTCTTCCTTTTTTCTGAATCTTATATACCTGGACCCATTTCAGTGTGTCTGTTTACTCATTTTAGTGCGTATGTAAACCCACATTGAAGTAATCTAATCTTATAATTTAAAACGGATGGTGATGAACTCTGTATTTCCATCCTTCGTAAACCGTGCATGTCTGTTTATTTTTAGTTTCATTTCAGCAACTGTTATTAGTATATGCACACCTTTTTTTTAATGTTGAGAGGAGTATAAGGGCATTACAATGCTATATACTATATGGCGCTAATAGAGAACAAATGAATGTCAAAAGATTGTAAAATCCTCCAGGTACTCTCCTTGCAGCGCTAATTGCTGATGACAGACTGACTTCCTGTTGGTTCCGGTGCTTTAGCTAGGACAGGTGAAAAGAGTTTCACGCCCCTGCTTTCTTTTGCGTCGACGCTAGGACTACCGCTGGGATTAGCCTCTCCAACCGCCAAACGACGAGGAAATAATTCCTAGCGCCCTTGCAGTAGCGCCTGTGTTGGACATGCCCTAATGTTTTCCAGCTAAAAGATGCAATCTTTTAAGCACTTGGGTACGGTATTTCCCCACCAGCCTGGATGCAGGCCGCCAAACGCGTCTTAACCAAGGTTTAAAATAGCGTGCTAAATGAATTAGCGGCAGCCACCTTCAAACGATATGGACGCTATATCGTGGTAATAGTGTGGTATATTTTAAATAGCATTTTCAAAATAATACTAAATATAGCCTAAAAATAAATAATTTTACTAGAACGAATAGATATATATAGTCCAAAAGTGACTGAATCATACATACATAACCACATATAGAAATAGATCTCAAGTATATTAGAAGGCTAACATCAACATTTCACAAGGCAACAACATAGTATAAATTATTTATTAAAAAAATTAGCATTAGCGATATTATTTTCTGATTTAGAAGTGGAACCAACAGATTAGTTCATCACCACGAAAAAGTGAAAGCAACTTGCCTGAAAAAAATAGCGCGCTAACGATATGAAGTTTTAGGGCGATATAGCATGCTGTTTCGCAAATAGCGCCACAGCGAGCAAAATTACTAAGCGTGGACCCTCTAGATATGCTATAGCGTGCTATTAGCTTCATTGAGGCCCTGGTTTGACAAAGCAGCCTGAGTACGTATCTAAAAAAAATATCAGCCTGAGGACGCATGCTTGTAAAAAAGAGAGAGCAGACTACAATTACTTCAGTCCCGAACCCTCTCTCTCCCACCCATACTCCCACCCACTTCTCCTCTTTTACACTAATGACTGCCATGAACGGCTCGCCTCCTCCTTCCACCGGCAGCTGCTTCGCCGACACAGATGAACATCACCGATATTTCCTGAACTCAGCCGATTTGATCCACCGCATCCTCCAGCAGCTTGATGGACGTCCAGTCTCTTCTATCCAGATCGTGACTAGAGAAGGATCTACGAGTACATCCGTTTCTTACCCTTTGGCAGCGTCGGTTCCATCTCTCGCGGTACTTTCTTCTCCGCTGGAAGCACCATCTGGCTCGGCACTGATTTCCCTGGCGGCGGCACCAGCTTCTCCGGCTGCGCCGACCCCAACCCCCGCGGCACGGTCTTCTCCGGTGGCGGCACCACCAAAAGATGCTGTAAGTTGTCCTGAACTCACTAGGATGCAGGTGTAAGTAGTCAATGATAGTTGGGATCTTAAACAAGTTCTTTTTTCTTTAAAATTTAATGACGGGAAACCGTAGTATTCTTCTGCAAATTTTTTTTAATGACGGGAAACAGTAGATGTTAAGTACTAGTTCTGGCAAAAAAAGATGTTTAGTAATATTATCCATCACAGAGCAGGGTTTCGCAGTCTGAACATACAAATATATGCTCCATGTTACCTGTTTCAGAAAGTCTGAAAGCTTGCTCAGTACCTGTAAAATCAAATTGTCTTGCTGCTGCTAGATTTTGTGCAAACTAATTAAAGAGATAGCTAGATGCATTTTCTCCATGTATGCTACGTTCTGATTTATATGCTGTTGATTGATATATACCGTGCTTAACTAGATGCAGAAGCAAACTCGCTCCAACGTCAATGAGCAACTACGTCTTAGGACTGTCGATTGTACATGTCCTCTGCACCGCCCCGAGTTCAGAATTCAAAGAAATTCACTAGCCAAAAAGCCAAAGGTGACGGGCAGGCGTGATGCAGCAATTCAACGTTGTATATTAAAAGGGCGAGGGAAAGGCCGCCCTAAACGGGTTGGTCACTCGGCGGACCCTCCTCAGCCCTCGCGCTTCTATGTGCAACTGGACGGCAACGATGACATGTATATGTTGGTCATCCCCAGAGAATTCAAGCAATGTCTGAAAGGGATTCTTCCCAGGCCTATCAAGCTCAAGACCAGCGTAGGCTGCGCCTGGTATGTGCACATCGATGAGTACCAGGGTGAACTGGTCTTGAAGGATGGTTGGTTCGGGTTTGCAGAGGCGCATGAACTGCAGCTTGATGACCTTCTCGTCTTCGAGGTGAAAGACACTTCCTTGATGAATGTGTTGATCTACGACAGTAACACCTCCACCCAGAGGATAATCTTTTGTGCTGATCACCCTTAGTTGCATGCATGATCTGCAGTGTTTTTAGGAAGAGGGGATCAGAATAACCTCAATATTTTATTGAATTAACTAGATGCTGCTTTTGGACCTGGGTTACTCCCCTGCTGATGTTCAAGCTGAACTTGGTTTTTGTATTAAGCTGAACTGGGGATCAGATACACTGTGATGAGACTTTGTTAATTAGCTAATATAGTATATGTTAGACTTGTTTTATTTTATTTTAATTTACTGTGATATGCTGCGGTAGTTTCAATGTGCGGTCTGATGATTTGTATTATATGTAGGTACACGGAGCTCAATATTTTGAAATATTCATAGATTTGTAAGTGTAAATGTGATATATCCCAGATGTAGTCAATGCTATCTTGTACGAACTTGTAAAATCTCAGGGAAAAATACATTTTATTTTAGAAAGTGTAAAAGTGACCAATTTTTTGATCTGATTGTAGCAAACACAAGTGCAGATGGTCAAACCCCAAAAACTTCTCATATTCATTGTTACATGGTCGAGATATAAAGGTATTTCACGCACTGGTTTAATACTCAACTGCTTACATCCATGTTTGTTTGCAGTTTTTTTTGGACACCTCTTAATGCTCCCTCCGATCCATATTTTTTTTAGATACACAGTACAAACACAGACGCTCTCATATAGATGTATCTAGACACATATTAGTTGTAGAGACGTCCATTTTATCATCATGTAATGAGGATCAGATGGAGTATCGTTTTCATTTTACCAAAAGAAATGGATATATTACTGTATAGTACAACGTAGCCTGAAGCCCTGAGCTCTGAATGCAATTTCTGTGTGCACACTGAACGGATCATAACCCACACGACATGTCTCACTGGTCTGTAGGTCCGGACCCCACCAGATACTGATAAAGCCCAGTGACCCGCCGGGTGAAGTTTTGTGTGTGGATTCCTGCGTACCTGGCTTCGTTCCTCCTAGACACGCGCATTTTTTTTGACCGGGGGACACGCGCATTTATTCCCTTGCTGATTGCTGATGTATCATTCTCAGTTTCTCACAGCCCCCTCATGTTCAGAACTTCAGATCTCCCCAGATCCCTCGCCGTCCATCTCCCCTGAGTCCTCTCTCTACACCACCGGCGTCCACCACCGCTCGGACTACGCGGCTTGGACTCCGTCCTCTACGGATGCGGCGACGTCGCATCTAAAAACTCCACTAAGGCGGCGCGGCATCCCCGATTCTCTCGGTCCATGGCTGCAATGGCGGTATGTTTCCCCCGAATCACTAGCGTTGCCGGTCACATCTTTATTATATCTAAGCTGTATTGCCGGTTGCTTAGCATTGTTTGATATACAGTACTTCTCTCAGCCAGTGTATATATTAATCCTCTGGTAAAGACTCGGGTTACACATGCACCCATGCTAGCTATGTTGGGACTGGATCTAATGTGTGCAGTAATAATCGTTCAAATATGCTATTGGTCAATCCACGGCCGATGATCACATATGAGGACACCGAGCATGCATGTCTGGCTTGTGGACTCTTTAGGCCGACGCTGATTTTTTTTTGTTTGCTTGGTCAATCTGTACTGGCGGATGATGAACTGCAGATGCATTATTCTGATGCTAGACATAGCCAGCAAGCATGCATGGCTCATGCTAGCTTGATTTCTATTCTCATAGCTACTATTTATATCGATTTGGCTTCTGCGATACAATGATACACTATGCTGAATAATTTGATGATACAAGGTTGTACATATCAGCCTAGCTAGATTCAGAAGCTTATTGTTCAGACTGTGTGTTTGATAAGAACAATGATCCGCTGAGTTTGCTAGGTGCCTTTTATTATGCATTTGCTTGGAATTACGGTCAGAAGCTAGAGGCATTATCTAATTGAGGCCTCTTTTTTGCAGTGTTCAAACAAGAAGCTCAAGCTTGGAGAGAGCTTATCATGGAAGGAGACATCTGTAGAGCCAGCCCCAGTGTGCAAGGTGTTTGGGCGCATCGATGAGGAGAATACCCCTGACAGCTTCTGCAAGGTACTATGTACATCGGAGTTAGAGGTGATTTCCATCCCCAGTCGTGTTCTACCCTGGTTTTACGGTGGGTGTCCAGAGTCCATCAACCTGAAGATGTCCACTGCATGCACCTGGATTGTGGACCTGAAGCAACAAGATGGCAATGTTTTAATGGACAAAGGATGGCCAGAGTTTGTCAAAGCACATGACTTGAAGGTAGGATACCTCCTGACCTTCAAGAAGCTTGACACCAAATCATTGCAGGTGCTCATATTTGGTTACAATTGCTGTGAGAAGGTTATATGGTGTTCAGGTTATCACCCATCGCTGGGGCAACAATATCAATCACAGCTGTATTAAGTTGTCTTACAAATGTTCTTTAGAGAGAGCTGGTCTATAATAGTATACTGCTCTCTTTAATGATGCATTGTGGTGAACATGATGGTACCATTACTGGATTGTGGTCACATGTGAGGGGGGATGTTGAAATGTATAATTGGATTGCCTAGCCCTTTCCATTAGTTCGGACTTTTGGTTGCGTTGGCTAGTGCATGAAGCTTGACAAACCTTATTTATGTGTACAGCTCTCTAGTTGTACTATTAATTATTATGTGCTTATGTTGGCTGGATTGTGATGAACATGAGATGTTTTGTTGTTTACGTAAAGAAAAAAACGTGATGTTTTTTTGAATCCTGCGCTGGATATGTTTTGCACAAACTAGTGAAGTGACCGCTGACAAAACATATTATGCGCAAATAGGCAACCCTCAGCAACGATCATGGGTTCAAGTGTCCAGGATCCAGTGCCTTGACATAAGCAAGGCACAGATGAACAGTACGGTGACTTGTAGATTTGGCCGTTGGATTGAAAATAGATAGCTAAGATCAAAGTACTGTAGCATGTAGCATATGTACTGTTCATGGTTCTAAAGCACATGCACTGTGGACGACGTACTGTAGCACATGTCCTGTACATTGGTTGGTACTGTAGCAGTTACTAGTTAATAGTCATCTGTCTAATTATTTTTTATCCAACGGTTGAAAGGGAGGGGCAAGGCATGGTACGGAGTACTATTTATGTGTGCCTCGCCTTCATCAAGGCACTCGATCTCATTCCGGGTTCAAGTATTACCCCATGTAGCACCACTTTTTTTTTGGGTTAGCCAGACAACCTTCCCAATAAAAAAAAGTACTACCTTCCCTGCATGGGCCAATTGTTTGTACTTTTGGGCTGCCGCCGGCCATGTACATGGTGATTGCTGTCAGCCTGCTTACTTCGCTGATAACATTCCAAAAACACTTAATGGGCCTCCGACTCATGCCATTGGGGCCCTTCCTAATTTAAACACGGATATCCTATGATTGGCCCTCTAGAAACCGAGATTCTACATATAAAGTTATTTTTATTTCGTATCAATTATGATTATGATTCTTTTTAAATGCGCATAGCCAGTATGCGCATCTACATGGGCTCTATATTTTGATATATTCATATAGTCGATTTCAAAATTGTCATTAATTATATAAAGTTCCAAGATTTATTCTATTAGTGTGCAAGATCTTAGAGTGTATTTGTAGTTTAAAAAAAATGACAAACCTCTTCATCAGATTGTTGTTAACAAGTGCAGTGTTGTGAACCCAAAATATATTACATACTCCCTCGTAGATCAAATTTGATCTAATTAAGTTGAACTAAAACCCGGATCAACAATTAGTATGGATTAGATGCATGGAGTACGAAAAACAAATGAATAGGCAATATTTCAGTTTTTCCTTCAGTTGAGAATGCTAGAGCAGGACCCATTTGCCAGTAGCGTCCCTCAACATTTGAAGGTAAAAACAAACAGAAGGGATCGAAAAAAAAGCATCCTACATATCTCGGCTTAAAATATATCGAGAATTCACATATTTCTTGTACATAGAGGCTGACATCGGGGACCCATTGGCCAGCAGTGGAAAAAAAATCAAAGAGAGGAAACAATTATCGTACAGAGAAGCTGACATGTGGGACGCATTTTGCAGCAGCGTCCTCAACTTTAACAAAGGCGGCAGGGGATCGAAAGAAAAAGCAAAGTTGCCAGAAATCAGCGGTCAAAAATAAATCCAAGAAACGAAATGTTTATTGTTCCTAGAGGCTGACATATGGGACCCACGAGCGAGCAGCGTCCTCAACGTTTCAAAGGCGGCAGGGGATCGAAAAAAAGGCAAGTGACCATATATCAGGTGCCAAAAATAATCCAAGGAAAGAAATTTATTGTACATAGAGGATGACATATGGGTCCCGTTTTGCAGGAGCCGTCTCACCGTTTCCAAGGCGGCACGGGATCGAAAAAAAAGAAAGGAAAGGTTTATCGTTCAGAGAGGCTGAGATGTGGGACCCATGGGCCAGCAGCGTCCTCTTAGTTTCAAAGGCGGCAGGGGATAAAAAAAAGGCAAATAGCCAGTAATTAGGGTAAAAAAAATCAAACAAAGGAAACTTTGACTGTTCATAGAGGCTGACATGTGGGACCCATGAGCCAGCAGCGTCTCAACGTTTCAGAGGCGGCATGAGATCGAAAGAAAAAGGCAAATAGCCAGAAATTATGTGTCAATAATAAATCAAACAAAGGAAAGGTTTATTGTTCATAGAGGCTGACATGTGGGACCTCTGAGCCAGCAGCGTCCTCAACGTTTTAATGGCGGCACGAGATCGAACGATAAAATAAGCCAAAAATCATTTGGTAAACAAAATCCAAGAAAAGAAACATTTACCGTTCTGAGAGGATGACATGCGGGACCCATGAGGCAGCAGCATCCTCAACGATTCCAAGGCGGCAGGGGATCAAAAGAAAAAAAAGGAAATATCCAGAAATTAATTAGGGGTTCAAAATAAATCCATCAAAAGAAACTTTTATTGTTCATAGAGGATGACATGTGGGACCGACGTGCCAACAGCATCCTCATCGTTTCAAAGGGGGCAGGAGATCAAAAGAAAAAGGCAAATAGCCAGACATTAGGGGTCAAAAATAACTCCAAAAAAGGAAACTTTTATTGTTCGTAGAGGATGACATGCGGGACCCATGATTCAGCAGCTTACTCAACGTTTCAAAGGCGGCATGAGATCGAAAGAAAAACGCAAGTGACAAAATATCAGGAGCTAAAGATAATCCAAGAAAAAAAGAAACTTTATTGTACATAGAGGATGACATGCGGGTCCCATTTAGCAGCAGCGGTCTCAACGTTTCAAATGCGGCTTGAGATCAAAAGAAAAAGAAAATAGCCAGAAATTAGGGGGTAAAAAAACTCCAAGAAAGGAAAGCTTTATCGTTCATACAGGCTGACATGTCGGACCTATGAGCCTGCAGCTTACTCAGCGTTTCAAAGGCGGCAGGCCGGCAGGGGATCAAAAGAAAAAGGAAATAGCCAAAAATCAGATGGTGAAAAAAATCCAAGAAAAGAAACTTTTATTGTACATAGAGGATGACATGCGGGTCCCATGAGCCAGCAGGTTCCTCAACGTTTCAAACGTGGCATGAGATCGAAAGAAAAAGGAAAGTGACCAAATATCAAGAGCCAAAAATAATCCAAGAAAAGAAACTTTATGTTACATAGAGGATGACATGTGGGTCCCATTTTGCAGCAGCGGTCTCAACGTTTCCAAGGCGGCACAGGACCAAAAGAAAAATGAAGTAGCCAGAAATCAGGGGGTGAAAAAAATCCAAGAAAAGAAAGATTTCAATTGGGCTGTATCTGGACATCTGGGCCTTCGAACTATCCTGCTGGGCCTTTTGTCTCGTACAATTTCAGCCCACTCCAAAACAGGAAAGTTCGGATTTTTCTAAAAAAAACAGGAAAGTCCTATGCATCGCAAAAACAAAAAACAAGGACACTCAACATATAAGTTTGTTTATGTAAAAATAAAGATTTAATTTATCCGTTTGCAATAGCTCAGAGCGAAATAATCAAGATATCACATGTTTCTTGTACGGGGAGGCTGACATCGGGGACCCATGAGCCAGCAGCGTCGTCAACGTTTCAAAGGCGGCAGGGGATCGAAAATAAAATAAAAAACCAAAAGTCAGTTGGTAACAAAATCCAAGAAAAGAAAACATTTATCATTCTGAGAGGATGACATGCGGGACCCATGAGGCAGCAGCATTCTCAAACGTTTCCAAGGCGGCAGGGGATCAAAAGAAAAATAAAGGAAATAGCCAGAAATTATTTAGGGGTCAAAAATAAATCCACCAAAGGAAACTTTTATTGTTCATAGAGGATGACATGTGGGACCGACCTGCCAACAGCGTCCTCATCGTTTCAACGGGGGCAGGGGATCAAAAGAAAAAGGCAAATAGCCAGAAATTAGGGGTAAAAAATAACTCCAATAAAGGAAACTTTTATTGTTCGTAGAGGATGACATGCGGGACCCATGAGCCAGCAGCTTACTCAACGTTTCAAAGGCGGCATGAGATCGAAAGAAAAGGCAAGTGACCAAATATCAGGAGCCAAAAATAATCCAAGATTTATTGTACATAGAGGATGACATGTGGGTCCCATTTTGCAGCAGCGGTCTCAATGTTTGTAATGCGGCTTGAGATCAAAAGAAAAAGAAAGTAGCTAGTAATTAGGGGGTGAAAAAAAATCCAAGAAAAGAAACTTGATGGACATAGAGGATGACATGCGGGTCCCTTGAACCAACAGCTTACTCAACGTTTCAAACGTGGCATGAGATCGAAAGAAAAAGGCAAGTGACCAAATATGAGGTGCCAAAAAAAACTCCAAGAAAAGAAAGTTGATTGCTCATAGAGGATGACATGCGGGTCCCATTTAGCTGCAGCGGTCTCACCGTTTGAGAGGCGGCAGGGGATCGAAAGAAAAAGTCAAGTGACCAAATATGAGGTGCCAAAAATAATCCAAAAAAAGAAAGTTTTATAGTACATAGAGGATGACATGCGGGTCCCATGAGTCAGCAGCTTACCATACGTTTCCAAGGCGGCAGGATCAAAAGAAAAAGGAAATAGCCAAAAATCAGAGGGTGAAAAAAATAAAGAAAATAAACTTTTATAGTACATAGAGGATGACATGCGGGTCCCATGAGCCAGCAGGTTCCTCAACGTTTCAAACTTGGCATGAGATCGAAAGAAAAAGGCAAGTGACCAAATATGAGGAGCCAAAAATAATTCAAGAAAAGAAAGTTTTATAGTACATAGAGGATGACATGCGGGTCCCATTTAGCAGCAGCGGTATCAGCGTTTGAGAGGCGGCAGGGGATCAAAAGAAAAAAGAAATTGCCAAAAATCAGATGGTGAAAAAAACCAAGAAAATGAACTTTTATAGTACATAGAGGATGACATGCGGGTCCCATGAGCCAGCAGGTTCCTCAACGTTTCAAACGTGGCATGAGATCGAAAGAAAAAGGCAAGTGAAAAAATATCAGGAGCCAAAAATAATTCAAGAAAAGAAAGTTTTATAGTACATAGAGGATGACATGCGGGTCCCATTTAGCACAGCGGTATCACTTTGAGAGGCAGCAGGGGATCGAAAGAAAAAGTCAAGTGACCAAATATGAGGTGCCAAAAAAATCCAAGAAAAGAAAGTTTTATAGTACATAGAGGATGACATGCGGGTCCCATTTAGCAGCAGCGGTATCACGTTTGAGAGGCGGCAGGGATCGAAAGAAAAAGGCAAGTGAAAAAATATGAGGAGCCAAAAATAATTCAAGAAAAGAAAGTTTTATAGTACATAGAGGATGACATGCGGGTCCCATTTAGCAGCAGCGGTATCACCGTTTGAGAGGCAGCAGGGGATCGAAAGAAAAAGTCAAGTGACCAAATATGAGGTGCCAAAAAATCCAAGAAAAGAAAGTTTTATAGTACATAGAGGATGACATGCGGGTCCCATTTAGCAGCAGCGGTATCACGTTTGAGAGGCAGGGGATCGAAAGAAAAAGTCAAGTGACCAAATATGAGGTGCCAAAAAATCCAAGAAAAGAAAGTTTTATAGTACATAGAGGATGACATGCGGGTCCCATTTAGCAGCAGCGGTATCACTGTTTGAGAGGCGGCAGGTGATCGAAAGAAAAAGGCAAGTGAAAAAATATGAGGAGCCAAAAATAATTCAAGAAAAGAAAGTTTTATAGTACATAGAGGATGACATGCGGGTCCCATTTAGCAGCAGCGGTATCACCGTTTGAGAGGCGGCAGGGGATCGAAAGAAAAAGGTAAGTGACCAAATATGAGGTGCCAAAAATAATTCAAGAAAAGAAAGTTTTATAGTACATAGAGGATGACATGCGGGTCCCAGTTAGCAGCAGCGGTATCACCGTTTGAGAGGCGGCAGGGGATCGAAAGAAAAAGGCAAGTGACCAAATTTGAGGTGCCAAAAATAATCCAGGAAAAGAAAGTTTTATAGTACATAGAGGATGACATGCGGGTCCCATTTAGCAGCAGCGGTATCACCGTTTGAGAGGCGGCAGGGGATCGAAAAAAAGGCAAGTGACCAAATTTGAGGTGCCAAAAAAAACTCCAAGAAAAGAAAGTTGATTGCACATAGAGGATGACATGCGGGTCCCATTTAGCAGCAGCGGTCTCAACGTTTCCAAGGCGGCAAGGGATCAAAAGAAAAAGGAAGTAGCCAGAAATCAGGGGGTCAAAAAAATCCAAGAATAGAAAGAATTTTGGTTCATAGAGGATGACATGCGGGACCCATGATCCTGCATCGTAAACGGCTCGATCGGAGAACGTTGAACGAGATGGCGCGATGTAGAAAAAAACAATGCCAGAGAGGCTGCCATCTGGGCCCTACATCCCTCGGCGGTGCGGATTTGCGTTGACTCGGCCGGCGAACCCGAGATTTCGAGATGCACCACGTCCCGGGCCACCATACGCCACGTTTTGGCCGCTTTCGTCGGGCTAGGTGGCCTCAAAAACGAGAAAAAAAAGTTTTGACATGCACCACGGAGGGACCAAAATTGTCGGCCATGGTACACCAGCAACCACGGCGCGACTTCAACTTCGTCGGCCATGGCAACTTTTCTTGTAGTGAAAGCCTCCTGGTCGCGCGCCGATGCAAATTGCAAGGGCGTGCCACCTGACCTATACCTGGTCAGGAAGGTGTGGATGATGCCTCGCTTAGTTTCCTGCAGGGCACACACGTACACGTTAAATACGAGCCTCGATCGGCTCTCAGGTTGTCCTGTGAATCGGCTCATGGAGCCGATCCACCCATGATTCGTCCGAGGTGGCCGAATATATGGTGGTCCTGCTTGATCATGATAAAGCATATGAGATCCACGACGATCTGGGGTTTTCACCGCATAATCGGATCATCCTACTCACGATTGGGCCTCGCGCTCACGCACGGTGATCGTAAGCCAGCCCTAGACAAGGCCTAAAAACCAACACTAGGTTGATCCTCGGAACGTCCTGTCTAGGGGCAGCAAACTACACCCTACATGCCGCTGGATCCTCCAACCCTTTGTAAGGCCTAACTATTGCAGATATTAAACTAATCCTTGATGAATCAAGGAGCGATCGTAACGGATCAGATCTACTAAACAACGATCAAGCGGGGTGCCGCCCCTGCACCCATGATGAGGTACAGGACGGCTAGATGCGCAAGGGTTGCACTACGACAGCATATGATACTAGGAACAATGCTAACCCTAACACATCTATGATAACTACGTTGCTCGCCATCAAAAAGGCTTCAGCACGAGCAACGCATGAACAACTAGGCAGGCTCGTGCTGCCTAGATCGCGAGATGCGATCTAGGCAGCATGGTGCTTACCGGAGGAACCCTCGAGACGAAGGAGTTGGCGATGCGCCGAGATTGGTTTGTGTTGAACGTTGGTTGTTGTTTATTCCATAAACCCTAGGTACATATTTATAGTCCAGGGGACTTTCTAATGTGGGCGTGCACTAAACCGTGCACGAGATAGATTCTAACTTCTAAACTAAGATGCGATCTAATATGTTACAGATACACGGGCAGTTTAGCCCAACTTGGTATAAAAGGCCGATTCACGTATTTCTTCCACGTACAATCTTCACGTCCATCTCGATCGCGGCCCACCTCTAGCTTGGTCAAATTCTGGTGATAACACATGCCCCCCTGGTTTTGGAAATGACATTTCCAAAATCATTATGCTTCCTTTCGTCGGGTCACGTCGTGGCAGAGCAGAACTGTTGCAGCATCCGTCATCATGACACCTTGTCTTCCCCACTTCTTCGTGAAGTTTGACAGCTTTAGCATCACCTCCTCGGAAACTGCAATGGCATTGAATTTCCACTAGGCTCCTCATTATTTAACCATGCCAACTGACCAGCCCTCTTCATCCCCTTCCTCTGCTCTAGCGGTCGATACCAAAAAACCCTCTCCTTCCATAGCAATGTCTTCCTCTTCCTCCTCCGCTTCCAGCTTCTCCCTCCAATCGGCGCCGAAGAACAAGGAAGAAGACGATCCCTGCTCCGGGGCGAATCCCATCTCCTCCGACAAGGAGAAGAAAGAGAAAGAGTGGAAAGGACTGAGGCCTCCCCTCCACCAAGTTCCCGCCGAAGAAACGCTCCCGCATGTGGGCGGACAGCGAGGACGACGATGATGACGAGGAAGAGGAGGATGAGGAGGAGGAAGATGATTCCTCCTCCGCGGGATATCCTCCAACGAAGCGCCTCCGCACCTGGGCGGATAGCGAGGATGATGATGATGACGAGGAGGAGGAGGAAGCTCCAGCCGACAGCTGGGACAGCGATGGCGAGGAGCTTCCTGGGAGCAGCGCCGACGACGACGGCGATGATGAAGACGGCGACGACTAGAGGAGTAGGATTAGCAGTGCACTAGGCACCAGATCCCTCTTTTGGGAGCCCTCGGCTCTTCTTGTAAAGCCGTTTCTTTGAATTAATAAGAATTGTTCGTTCGATCTTTCTTTCGTTAATTCAATCTCCATCTTCCCGCTTGCCACACCAAGACCGATAGCACACGAATCGGACTACTATTTCTCCTTAACCATGGTATTTTGCAATTCCACAGCCGATGATTGTCCATCGGCTAATCTGAGCAACCAGTCTCCTTCCCTTTCTTGCAGCAACCCCAATCGGCTCCTCCGAGAATATAGAGCACCCACTAGATTAGCTGCCCCCGAGCCTTAGCCAAGGCGAGGTCATCAACAAGGACGTGCTCGAGGGAACTCATGAAGCTAAACTGAACACCCTCTTGGCGCAAATCTGAACTCCGTGGGTCTCGTATAATTGTTCTAGAGTCGATGGCGGCGACATCGGCTTTTTTTATTATTTTTTTTACGGCCGATTGCGTCGGCCCCCATACTTTAGTACCCATGATTGGATCATCCCCTTTTGCTGGCCGATTCTCATCGGCCTCCCTACCTTAGTGTCCATCATCCCACATACTTGGGAAATACTTCTTGAGGTGTTGACCATTTACGGCCACTGGGAACTTCTGCCCGTCCAACTCTTCCAACATGTATGCATTACCTTTCAAGGCCTGGACGACTTTGTACGGACCGTGCCAATTAGGAGACCACTTGCCATATGCCTTGTCCCTGGTTCCTAACGGCAACACAGCTTCCCATACCAGGTCACCAACCTGAAACTCCTTTGGCCTAACCTTCTTATTGTAGGCCCGAGCTACCCGGGCCTTGTTTTCCTTGATCTTTTCCAACGACCAAAGCCTAAGCTCTGTTGCGTCCTCAATGGTGTCACTCATCAAAGTTGCATATTCGTCTGCCGTCAGGTCGTCCTGAAACGTGACACGCCTTGATCCAGCCGTAATCTCCCAAGGTAATACGGCTTCTTGCCCATAAACAAGCTGGTACGGCGAAGTTTTTATAGCTCCATGGCATGACATGCGGTAGGCCCATAATGCCTCTGATAACTTCTCATGCCAATCCCTTGGGTTTTCTTCAATCTTTCTCTTGATCAGCTTGATTAAACTCTGATTGGACGCCTCAGCTTGCCCGTTCGCCTGAGCATAGTACGGAGATGATCGGATCAGCTTAATCCCCATGTCATCGCAGAATCCCCTGAACTCTTTAGATACAAAGACCGAACCTCCATCGGTCGTGATGGTTTGGGGAATCCCGAACCTATGAATCACGTGTTCTTTCACGAACTTAACCACGTCTTCTGATTTTACCTTTTTCATAGGGACGGCCTCCACCCACTTGGTGAAGTAATCTGTGATGGCCAAAATCCATTCGTGTTTCTTACTCGAAGCCGGATGGATTTTTCCGATCATGTCCATGCCCCACCCTCGGAATGGCCAAGGTTTGATGATCGGGTTCATCGCTGATGCTGGTACCATCTGAATCTTCCCAAACATCTGGCATGCCTGGCACCCCTTGTAGTAATTGAAGCAATCTTCAAGCATGGTGGGCCAATAGAACCCTGAGCGCCTAATTAGCCACTTCATCTTGTGAGCCGACTGATGAGTTCCACAGGCGCCTTCATGCACCTCATGTAAGAGCCGATTAGACTCAGTTGGTCCCAGGCACTTGAGTAGTAACCCTTCCAACGTCCTGTAGAACATGTCGTCTCCTATGAGGACATACTTCATGGCTTTGTATCTTATCCGCTTAGGTGCCCCCCGAGCCGAATCTTTTAAGTATTTGAAGATTTCGGCTCTCCAATCATCTTGTTCCAGGAATTGGACCTGAACTTCTGACCCTTCAGGTGTATCTATGTAGCCTGACGCCATTTGCGCGAGATTGTTGGCCTCGGTATTCTGGGATCTTGGAACCCAATTGAAGTTGATGTATCGAAACTGTGTCATTAGCTCACGGCATTCCATCCAATATGGGAAAAGCGATTCACTCTCGCACTTATATTCATCCGTGAGCTGGTTGATCACCAACTTGGAGTCTCCAAAAAGTTCTACTGCTTCCGCTCCAGCTTCTAGTAGCAACTCCATCCCCTTTCGTATCGCTTCATACTCCGCCACGTTGTTGGTGCAGGGGGTCGACAACCTGATGGAGAAGGAGTACTCCGTCCCCCTAGGCGATACGAGCAGAATGCCGATGCCGCAACCACCGTCGCAAGCCGATCCATCGAAGAACATAGCCCATGCACGTATGGATAGTGCTGCTATATTGGTACTGATTCGCTCAGCTATGAGATCGGCTAATGCTTGTCCTTTGACTGCTTTCGCAGGCTGATACCGAAGGTCGAACTCTGACAACGCGAGCATCCATTTACCCAATCGTCCTTTCAACACGGGGGCCGACAACATGTGCTTGACAACGTCGGACTTGCATATGACGAAGATCTCTGCCGTCAAAAGGATATGGTGCAGCTTGGTGCAGGTGAAGACCAGACAGAGGCACAGTTTCTCGACCTCAGGGTACCTCGTCTCCGCGTCCAACATCCTTCTGCTGAGGTAGAAAACGACCCTTTCAACGCCCTCGTAGAGTTGCACCACCACCGAGGCGATGGATGTGTCAGCTACTGACAAGTAAATGTAGAACGGCCTGTCTTGTTGGGGCGGCACTAGCACGGGTGGTGTCGTCAGATACCGCTTGATGTCATCGAACGCCTGCTGCTGTTCTGCCCCCCAGTGAAATTCGTCATCGGACTTAGTCTTTACTAAACCCATGAACGGCTCGATCCGTCCTGACAGGTTAGAGATGAATCGGCGAACGAAGTTGATCTTGCCGATAAGACGTTGTAGTTCCTTCTTCGTGGTGGGCGGCTGCATGGTACGCACTGCCTCCTGACTCTTCAGGCCGATCTCAATTCCTCGCTCATGGACCAAAAATCCTAGGAACTGACCGGCCGTCACCCCAAAGGCACACTTCTTTGGGTTCATTCTCAGTCCGAACTTTCGAGTTCGGTCTAGTACGTGTCGTAAATCTTCCAAGTGTCCCTCCATGGAGACAGATTTGACTACCACATCATCGATGTAGATTTCCACCAGCTTGCCGATCAGATCGTGGAATATATAATTCATGGCTCTTTGATACGTCGCGCCGGCATTCTTCAACCCAAAGGTCATGACCACATATTCAAACAAGCCTACTGCCCCTGGTACTCTGAATGCAGTCTTGTGTATGTCTTCTGGGGCCATGAAGATCTGGTTATAGCCGGCGTTGCCATCCATGAAGCTTAAAACCTTGTGGCCAGCAGCTGCATTGATCAAAGTTTCTGCCACAGGCATCGGATATTCATCTTTTGGAGTAGCTCTGTTAAGGTCTCGGAAATCGATAGCCACACGCCACCGGCCGTCCTTCTTTTCTACTGGAACGATACTGGATATCCATTCCGCATACCTGCATGGCCTGATGAATCCGGCAGCCAACATCTTCTCGATCTCTTTCTTGACCTCCTCTAGGATTTCGGCCTTCATTTGTCGTGCTCGTTGCTGGAAGGGCCGAAATCCTTTCTTCAGGGGGAGTCGATGCTCGATGATGCTCCTGTCCAGCCCAGGCATCTCCGTGTAGTCCCATGCGAAGCAATCTGGGTATTCTTTCAATAGAGCAATCATCTGACTCCTGAGCTGTGGGTCTAACTTCCTGCTGATAAAAGTTGGCCGCGGCTTATCCCCGGGGCCGATGTCGACTTCCTCTAGCTCGTCAGCCGAGGTGAACCCGAACCCCAGCTTTCCGTCACCTGTGAGGTCGACGCCGAATACTGGGAGAGCTGGTGGCGCGTGTAGTATGGTCCGATCGCTGGGATCGACTTCTTCTTCATCCTTGATGTGAGAGCAGCCGCCCTCATCACTACCCTCACCAGGGTGGTACCCCAGCTCCACCACCTGACGCCATGGGAGCGGGTGTCGTGGGAAGAGCCGATGAGGTCGGCTTCGCGGAGGACCTTGACTTCGCCATTCCGATCCTCGTACTCGACCGGAGTGCTTTCCGCCATCTCTGATGTGGATGGCGAGGTGGTTGTCGTTGAAGATTGTCCCACCGGGCGTGCCAGAATGTGTTGACGTCAGAACCCACCGGCGGGCGTGGTGGTCAACACCGTAGAGCCGGGAACAACTAGGGCTACGGCTGGCCCCAGTCCCTCGAGCGACGGCCCGCAAAGCCTCCTGGTCGCGCGCCGATGCAAATTGCAAGGGCGTGCCACCTGACCTATGGTCAAGGTGTGGATGATGCCTCGCTTAGTTTCCTGCAGGGCACACACGTACACGTTAAATACGAGCCTCGATCGGCTCTCAGGTTGTCCTGTGAATCGGCTCATGGAGCCGATCCACCCATGATTCGTCCGAGGTGGCCGAATATATGGTGGTCCTGCTTGATCATGATAAAGCATATGAGATCCACGACGATCTGGGGTTTTCACCGCATAATCGGATCATCCTACTCACGATTGGGCCTCGCGCTCACGCACGGTGATCGTAAGCCAGCCCTAGACAAGGCCTAAAAACCAACACTAGGTTGATCCTCGGAACGTCCTGTCTAGGGGCAGCAAACTACACCCTACATGCCGCTGGATCCTCCAACCCTTTGTAAGGCCTAACTATTGCAGATATTAAACTAATCCTTGATGAATCAAGGAGCGATCGTAACGGATCAGATCTACTAAACAACGATCAAGCGGGGTGCCGCCCCTGCACCCATGATGAGGTACAGGGACGGCTAGATGCGCAAGGGTTGCACTACGACAGCATATGATACTAGGAACAATGCTAACCCTAACACATCTATGATAACTACGTTGCTCGCCATCAAAAAGGCTTCAGCACGAGCAACGCATGAACAACTAGGCAGGCTCGTGCTGCCTAGATCGCGAGATGCGATCTAGGCAGCATGGTGCTTACCGGAGGAACCCTCGAGACGAAGGAGTTGGCGATGCGCCGAGATTGGTTTGTGTTGAACGTTGGTTGTTGTTTATTCCATAAACCCTAGGTACATATTTATAGTCCAGGGGACTTTCTAATGTGGGCGTGCACTAAACCGTGCACGAGATAGATTCTAACTTCTAAACTAAGATGCGATCTAATATGTTACAGATACACGGGCAGTTTAGCCCAACTTGGTATAAAAGGCCGATTCACGTATTTCTTCCACGTACAATCTTTCACGTCCATCTCGATCGCGGCCCACCTCTAGCTTGGTCAAATTCTGGTGAAATAACCTTGCTAGCCTAAACCTTGTATCGAGAGGGAATACTTCTCATGCATCCAAAATCCTTGAGCCAACCACTATGCCATTTGTGTCCACTATACCTACCTACTACATGGTATTTCTCCGCCATTCCAAAGTAAATTGCTTGAGTGCTACCTTTAAAATTCCATCATTCACCTTTGCAATATATAGCTCATGGGACAAAATAGCCTTAAAAACTATCGTAGTATTGAATATGTACTTATGCACTTTATCTTTTATTAAGTTGCTTGTTGTGCGATAACCATGCTTCTGGGGAACGCCATCAACTATTGTTGAATATCATGTGAGTTGCTATGCATGTCCGTCTTGTCTGAAGGATCTATCACCTTAATGATTGGAGCATGCAAATTGTTAGAGAAGAACATTGGGCCGCTAACTAAAGCCATGAATCATGGTTGAAGTTTCAGTTTTGGACATATATCCTCAATCTCATATGAGAATAATAATTGTTGCTACATGCTTATGCATTTAAGAGGAGTCCATTATCTGTTGTCCATGTTGTCCCGGTATGGATGTCTAAGTTGAGAATAATCAAAAGCGAGAAATCCAAAATGCGAGCTTTCTCCTTAGACCTTTGTACAGGCGGCATGGAGGTACCCCTTTGTGACACTTGATTGAAACATGGCATTGCAAAGATCCGGTAGTCCAAGCTAAGTAGGACAAGGTGCGGGCACTATTAGTACACTATGCATGAGGCTTGCAACTTGTAAGATATAATTTACATAACTCATATGCTTTATTACTACCGTTGACAAAATTGTTTCATGTTTTCAAAATAAAAGCTCTAGCACAAATACAGCAATCGATGCTTTCCTCTTTGAAGGACCTTTCTTTTACTTTTATTGTTGAGCCAGTTTACCTATCTCCCTCCACCTTAAGAAGCAAACACTTGTGTGAACTGTGCATTGATTTCTACATACTTGCATATTGCACTTGTTATATTACTTTATGTTGACAATATCCATGAGATATACATGTTATAAGTTGAAAGCAACCGCTGAAACTTAATCTTCCTTTGTGTTGCTTCAACACCTTTACTTTGATTTATTGCTTTATGAGTTAACTCTTATGCAAGACTTATTGATGCTTGTCTTGAAGTACTATTCATGAAAAGTCTTTGCTTTATGATTCAGTTGTTTACTCATGTCATTACCATTGTTTTGATCGCTGCATTCATTACATATGTTTACAAATAGTATGATCAAAATTATGATGTCACTTCAGAAATTATCTTTGTTATCGTTTTACCTGCTCGGGACGAGCAGAACTAAGCTTGGGGATGCTGATACGTATACAACGTATCGATAATTTCTTATGTTCCATGCTACTTTATTGATGATACCTACATGTTTTATGCACATTATATGTCGTATTTACGCATTTTCTGGAACTAACCTATTAACAAGATGCCGAAGAGCCAGTTGTTGTTTTCTGCTGTTTTTGGTTTCAGAAATCCTAGTAAGGAAATATTCTCGGAATTGGACGAAATCACCGCCCAGGGTCCTATTTTTGCACGGAGCTTCCAGAAGACCGAAGAGATAACGAAGTGGGGCCACGAGGTGGCCAGACCACGGGCGGCGCGGCTGGCCCCGGCCGCGCGGCCTGTCATCTGGCCCTCGTGAGCCCCCGACCTACCCTTTCGCCTACTTATAGCCTCCGTCGCGAAACCCCGCAGAGCCACGATACGGAAAACCTTCCGGAGACGCCGCCGCCTCGAATCCCATCTCGGGGGATTCAGGAGATCGCCTCCGGCACCCTGCGGAGAGGGGATTCATCTCCCGGAGGACTCTTCATCGCCATGATCGCCTCCGGAGTGATGAGTGAGTAGTTCACCCCTGGACTATGGGTCCATAGCAGTAGCTAGATGGTCGTCTTCTCCTAATTGTGCTTCATTGTTGGATCTTGTGAGCTTCCTAACATGATCAAGATCATCTATCTGTAATACTATATGTTGTGTTTGTCGGGATCCGATGGATAGAGAATACTATGTTATGGTGATTATCAATCTATTGTTTATGTGTTGTTTATGATCTTGCATGCTCTCCGTTATTAGTAGAGGCTCTGGCCAAGTTTTTACTCTTAACTCCAAGAGGGAGTATTTATGCTCGATAGTGGGTTCATGCCTTCATTGACACCTGGGACAGTGACAGAAAGTTCTAAGGTTGTGATGTGCTGTTGCCACTAGGGATAAAACATTGATTCTATGTCTAAGGATGTAGTTGTCGATTACATTACGCAGCATACTTAATGCAATTGTCTGTTGCTTTGCAACTTAATACTGAATGGGGTTCGGATGATAACCTGAAGGTGGACTTTTTAGGCATAGATGCAGTTGGATGGCGGTCTATGTACTTTGTCGTAATGCCCAATTAAATCTCACTGTATTTATCATATCATGTATATGCATTGTTATGCTCTTCTCTATTTGTCAATTGCCCGACTGTAATTTGTTCACCCAACATGCTTTTATCTTATGGGAGAGACACCTCTAGTGAACTGTGGACCTCGGTCCTATTCTTTACATAGCATACAATCTACTGCAATACTTGTTTTACTGTTTTCTTGCAAACAATCATCTTCCACACAATACGGTTAATCCTTTGTTACAGCAAGCCGGTGAGATTGACAACCTCACTGTTTCGTTGGGGCAAAGTACTTGGGTTGTGTTGTGCAGGTTCCACGTTGGCGCCGGAATCCCTGTTGTTGCGCCGCATCACATTTCGCCACCATCAACCTTCAACGTGCTTCTTGGCTCCTCTGGTCCGATTAAACCTTGGTTTCTTTCTGAGGGAAAACTTGCCACTGTGCGCATCATACCTTCCTCTTGGGGTTCCCAACGGACGTGTACATCTACGCGCAGGAAGACTAAAAACAAGACTTTACTATATGCCAATTCATGCTAAACCACTGAGAATACATACCTGTAACTCTGTGAAGGAGCTACTAGAAAGGTAGATAGAGCCATAGGAGGTGTTATATGCGGGGTATGTACATGGGCCCGCCATATTCCCGCAAGCTCGGCATCGGGATGGTGAAGGAAACATGGGAGGTACTACTGGTGCGTAGCGCTGAATGTAAGTGGAAGAATTAGGTTGTGTAAAGTGCATAGTTCAGAGCAATGCAAATGTTGACAAGCGAGTGCATAACACTATGTTACAAACTGAACAGTGAAAAAATAGTGTATGATGAATATAAGCATGCTAATTTGGTGTTTCCGAATTCCAAAAAGCATTAGACAGAGCCGGTGATAATATCAGACATAAATCATGGCATGTATATGTGGCTTAAGAAAATATACCCGAACCCTTGGATGGTTACGGCCCGGCTGGTCCTTGGACTTGAGCTTATATAAGCATCCAGAAGGTGGGGCTGACAGTAACTTGGTGGCAGCCTCTGCAGATGCCTCATCAGCAGCAGTTGCAATCCTTTTGACCAATGAAGGCTTAGCAGTTTCAGTCTGCATATGAAAATTGAAGAGCAACAGACATCAGCAGTGATATATAAAATGAATCTATGAGACACTGATGCATATAGTGCTGGATGTAAGTGGAAGAATAGGTGTGTGTTTCTGAACTATTGGTAAGCATTAGACAAAGCCGGCAATAAACAGACAAAAATCAAATCATGTATGAGGATTAAGAAAATATACCTGCTTACTGAAAAGGGTACCACCCAGCTGGCCCGTGGCCTTGTGCTTGAGGAGGTTTTCAGAAGATGGTGGCGGCACCATCGTCTTCACAGCAGCCTCATCAGGATCATTTTTTATCCATTTGAGTAGAGGCACAGAAGTTTCATCCTGCATATGAATAGCAACAGAACTCATCATTGATATTTAATAAATCTATGAGATAGACTGATGCAAATAGTGCGGGTGTAAGTGGAAGAATAGGGTTGTGCATAGAGAACAGTTGACAACAATGCAAATGATTACAAAAGAAGCCAATGGAAATCAACAGTTTATATACTGGATGAGACAGACTGAAAAGTGAAAAGTTAGTGTATGATGATTGTAAGCAAACGCAGTGTTTCTGAACTTTTGGTAAGCATTAGACAAAGCCAACAGTAATTAAACAGATAATAATGAAATCATGTATGTGGATTAAGAAAATATACCAGATTCATTAAAAGGTCACCACCCAGCTGGCCCATGGCCTCGTGCTTGTAGAGGTTTTCGGAAGATGGTGCCGGCACCATCGTCCTCACAGCAGCCTCATTAGCCTCATTTTGCATCCACTTGAGTAAAGGCGCAGCAGTTTCAGCCTGCATAAGAATGGGAACAGATCTCAGCAGTGATATTGAATGACTCTGAGACAGACTGATGCATATAGTGCTGGATGTAAGTGGAAGGGTATGGCCGTGTATGGACAACAGTTCACAACAATGCAAGGGTGTGTTCGGTTCTGAAACAGCGTGGAATGGAATGGAATGGTTCCATTTCAGAGGAATGGAATGGTTACATTTTTGTTCGGTTGGGAAAAATGGAGAGCAGAAGAGATCGAGGTTAAACTAACCATTTGTCTCAAAATTGTAATTAACAATTGCAAATGACATTTTAATCTCAAAGTCGTAATTAACAGCGCCTAATGGTGCTCTTTTAATCTAAAAATCGTAATTAACATCATTTTTTGTTGGGTTAGGGGAACTGGAGTAGATGAACATTACTGTATGATGATTGTAAGCAAACGAATTTGGTGTTTCTAAACTTTTGGCTTCGAGATCTTATGGGTTTCAACTCTAGCCTACCCCAACTTGTTTGGGACTGAAAGGCTTGGTTGTTGTTGTTGTTGTTGTAAACTTTTGGCAAGCATAGAAAAAACCGACAATAAACAGAGAAAAATCAAGGCATGTTTTGTGGATTAAGAAAATATACCATATTCATTAAAAGATCACCACCCAGCTGGCGCGTGGCCTTGTGCTTGTAGAGGCATTTAGAAGATGGGGGCGGCATCAACATACTGGCAGCCTGATCAGCCGCAGTTTTGATCTTCCTTTTGAGTAAAGGCCCTAAAGTTTCAGTCTGCATATGAATAGCAAAACAAAAGGCAGACCTCAGCAGTGATATTGAATTACTGTATGAGATAGACTAATGCATATAGTGGATGCTCTTAGCCTTTTGCAGCGTGAACACTAGCTATGGACAGACAAAAAAACTAGTTAACTCAGCTTTGTCTAGATATGAATGTACTACCACCATCCAAAAGCTTAAGCCTTATTTATTTTTGAGAAATCAAAACAAGCAAAGTTTGACCAAAATTTTAGAACATTCTATCAACAAATATAATACTGTGTAGATACCGTAGGAAAATATATTTTATTATCTATTTAATGATATTAATTTTGTATTTTGCATGTTACTGATTTTTGGTAAAAGCTTAGTCAAACATGGTATAGTTTGACTTTCTAAAAATAATATAAGCCCAAAGCTTTGGGATGGAGGCAGTAGTATCTAGAGCTAAAACACATCTAGATACATCCGTATCTACAGATAGTTGAGTCAATTAATTTGGATCTGAGGGAGTATCAGATTCAGACTACATCATGGTAAGTTGGTTAAAAAAATTACCCCTGGGCGGTCCCTGCCCAGCTCGGCAGTGGCATTTCGCTTCTTGTGCTGCAGATCGGGCCATGCTCCTGCAGCAGGTGGGGCGCTATTCTCGTTCCCCATAGCCTCAGCACGGAACCTGGAGGTACCAACCTGATACAGAGAATATAGAGCATGGTGTCACAGAGGCTTTACGCACAAACAGCTGAAGACATGTGCTACTTTAAGCATATTCCAGAACAGGAACAGATTGAGGATGCAGAGAGACACTTTAAAGAGTGGATAAGCAAACGGAGTACCTGCTTCGCGGGGCTGGGGACGCAGCTCAGGCTCAGCCAACTGCCCACATGCGTGGTGGCCTTACGCTCCATTGCCCCCACCGCCGAGGTCTTACCTTTCCTGTACAAGCTGACAAAAGATACAGTTAGGATCAGCAGAAACTACAAAGGTTGCAAATGTCGACAAATAAAGGAAGAACACCCCAATCCAAGCAAAGGTAGCCCCCGCCCCCACCCCCATCAATCACTCCCAGCTCGAGGGTGACCAGAAAGACACCCCTTCGCCCAGAATAGGAAAGAGATGCGCAAGATATCGAGGAGAGGAAAAAAGAACCGATCTCGAGAAAGGAGAGAACATTACTAGTCCTACCTAATCCGCTTGGTCTAGATGCAGCTTGCCCCTCCAAGCTGGATGCCTGGACGGTGGAGGCGAAAGGAGGGGATCGAGCTAGCGGCTTGCATCCGTCGGCAATCGGCACTCGATCGGGAGAGAAGGGGTGCTACATAAAGGGGAGGGGTAACATATTTTATTACACAGTGAACTTACTGATGTGACTAGTCATTACATGTCTCACTGAAACTAGGGCCCATAGTGTGGCACCCCAAATTCACTTGAAGCTGCCCGGCGGGACGCATTGGCGCGTCAAGAAACCCCCGAATTGTAGCGGGGAAATGAAACATTTCACAAAAATTCGAAATTCAAGCACACCGCCACGCGCCAAGCACGCGGCTGTTCCTTCCTCTTCCTCGGTTCCTCCTCCCCTATCCGAAAAAACCCCAAATCCCAAGCTCAAACCAAAAAAAAAACAAACCCCTGGCCGCCATGCATGTCCTCGTTAACCCGCTGGAGATCGTTCCCGGACGATGCGGACCCCCCGCCGGAAAGTGCTCATGGCAACCGTGCAAGCTCACCGGCGTGCTGTATCCCGAGAGGAACTGGTCAAAGCTTTGCTATTCGCCACACACAAAAAATTGCGGGCCAAGATCTGGTCAAAGCTTCGTCGATGGCTTGCCGCGAGAGGCTTGGAGTCCAGAGTCAATAAACTAGCTGCTCGAGGACTGGGCGGTTTACACGGATTCATATTAACTGACTCAAGTTTGTTAGTCTAGTTAACAAATGCATCTAGATACATCCATATCTAGACAGAATTGAGTCAATTAATATGAATCAGAGGGGAGTACCTGAAAGTGTTTCATGCTACCAACTAATGCGCTGGCAGGAATCGCTGTAGAAGTAATTGTGCTACTACTCATACGATGAACTGATTGTGTGGGTGTCGAATTTTGCAACGCGATCATCCACTGAATGCTTAATCTAGCGCCAAAGGCGTACAAATCATAACATACTACAGCACCAGAACATAAGAGTACGAATCATAAAGTAGCTCAACATTTTGCATCAGGGCTGGGTGGTCCTGAGACTACCGGGACGCCCCTGATGATCTCCGGGTGTGCATCCTCTTCAACGCAAAGCTGTGTACTCGGTCCACGGCCTCCTTCTGTAGGCTGGATAATCTCAGGTGCAGGACCTTCGTCTATGAGAGGCTCGTCATCAGTACCATCCACAGGTGCATCAGGGCTGGGTGGTCTTGAGACTACCCGGACGCCCCTGATGATCTCCGGGCGTGCATCCACTTCAACGCAAAGCTGTGTACTCGGTCCACGGCCTCCTTCTGTAGGCTGGATAATCTCAGGTGCAGGACCTTCGTCTATGAAAGGCTCGTCATCAGTACCATCCACAGGTGCATCAAACTGAGATTCATCTTCAAATCTCCCATCAAACTGAGAGACCTCTTCAACTCTATGCTTCTGCAATTAGTACATCAACCGATTAGACAAACATCTAAGGGATGCAACCTGAACAAATGCCGTTTTACATATTTACCTTCTCATCTGGCACAACACATGTCCCAGAGCTGAAACCCGTTTCCTGAAGCAAGCGCTTTTTCTCTCCTTCCCGTCCATCCATCTGCAACAAGTTAAATTTGAGTACAGAACCTTGCACAGCAATGCAAACTATTGATTGAAACAGCGGCAGCATCAATATAAATAATTAACTACATATGCCAGCACACATACAGTGTGAGCAAGATCTGATTCTCCTGCTAAAGGATCATTATATGGTTCACCATGCTAAACCCGCCTAACATATGTGCGGTCCATCCCAAAAATGTGTAAATGATCTGCCACTACAGGGTGAGGCCTCTTCTCACCATTCATACATGTGCAGCGCGGGCAATACACGTCCAGGTTGTGACCTTCATGAGCTCTAATAAACCCCATAAAGGGTTGAACACCATTTATATATGAAGGGGAACATAAGTGTCCATGCAGTATCCAAGTTCTGTCCATCTGTTTAATTATGAGATACAGTGGTTGGTGATTAATTTAAGGCGAAGTAGGAAATGTATATCCATCGAGTACAAAACTATACTACATGATTATGCATTTCAGCAATCATGTCGAGTACAAAACAAAAAATGCCCATCGACATTTTAGCAAACAGATCGTGTACAAAACTCTGCCATGGCATTTCAGCAAATTAACGGATCGAGTGCAGAACTGACTCTATATGCCCACGCAAATGAACAAATTGATCGATGACAAATCGAGCGGAAAACTATAAAGTGCCAATTAGTTCGAGCATACTGACGAATTTTTTTAGCAGCATCAAGAAAATATAAATCGTTAGGCTGTCTTGCCCGATACATGATTGAGCTAGAGATAGCAGCCCTACCGTGGATCAACTTGACCGCCGGTGCGTCTCGAGAAGAACGACGGGGAGGGGAAGCTTCTTCTTCGCACGGACGGGACGGGGAGGGGAAGCTCTTCGCACGGACGGGGATAAGTTGTGTAGGGGTGGGTGGGGGGTCATGCGGCCGGGCCGCCGGGGTGATAATTAAGGTCGGTAGGTGGCGTTTAATGGAGTTGCGTGTGTAATTTGCCGTGCACAAGGTTGAGGATTAGGCGGTTCCCTTTGCCGCGCGCACAATTCAAACTATCCCGCCCATGTAGTTTAAATTCGCCATATTTTCGTTAAATCGACATAAAGTCATGTGAGTGGGGGAAAATTAGCAAAGTTGCTTGAAAAATAGTAAAACTCTGGAATTATCCTTTAAATATGCTCTACTTCGTGTGAAAATCGGGGTGTGGAAGCATGTTGAGCTGTTTTATTTGTACTTTCTTCATTAAAACTCCCATTTTATGCACTTTGGATGGAAAGAAATCATTTGTACATAAATTTTGACAACGCCATTTGCAAACACTAATTGTTTTACATGCCAAGATGCACCCATCCACCAAATATATATGGGGCAAAAGTTTATCACAATCTAGCAGATATGCATAATTGGTGAGGGACCCCTTTTGATTTTGTGCAATTTCCACTAATTAGGTAGAGAGAAGGGGTTAATTAATTAGGCCATATTAGGGGTTATGTGTTTTAGATTAGGTTGTGTGGATTCAAATACAACTTCTTTATTTGTGTGCTATGATTAATCAAAACTAGATCGATCGACTGCGCACACATTATTAGAGGCGCATGCCTTTGCGCACAAAGTGCATGTGTGTGTTGTTGGCCACCAATTAACGAGAGAGAGAGAGAGAGAGAGAGGTAGAGAGAGCTACATACGAGAGAGCGATTGAAATCCCCAAATTAAACACATATATATATATATGCATGGCACATTTAATTTAATTAGAGGACCGCGAGGCACCCCTGGCCTGCTTGATGCACAATTAAGTGTCATTGGCCTATATATAGGGTTTAATTAGGGTTTGGGGTTTAGGGTTAGGAGGTTAGGGTTTAGGGTCTAGGGTTTAGGGTTTAATGTTTATGGTGTTTAGGGTTTAGGGATTAGGTTTTATTTAGGGTTTAAGGTTTAGGGATCATCGATCGAGTGCGCACACACACATTATTAGAGGCACACGCGCCTTTGCGCATAAAGTGCATGCGTATATGTGTGTGTTTTTTGGCCACCAACGATATATAGATGATCGAGAGAGAGAGAGAGAGAGAGAGAGATTGAAATCCCCAAGAATATGTTCAAATATATATTAAAATATATGCACGAATGCATGCATGGTAGGCCATGCATGCACACTAATTATATATATATTATGAGGAAACTTAATCAAATGTGTTTTCATTCGAGAGAACTTGTCAAAATTCAAGTTAATTAATTTATCATTGATAATTATATAATTAATTAATGAATCTCAGGGAGATGTTATACAACATATGATCGATATAGGCCATGTATATATTAATTGGGGTTAATCTACTGTTTAATTTGCTAGCTAGCTAGTATAGTTTAGGGTTATGTGTTTTAATTAACTAGGGTTTGATTAGCTAGGGGTTAGTTATATATATATGGTTTTGGGTTAATGCATGGCACATTTAATTTAACTAGAGGACCGCGAGGCACCCCTGGCCTGCTTGATGCACAATTAAGTGTCGTTGGCCTATATATAGGGTTTAATTAGGGTTTAGGGTTAGCTAGGGTTTAGGGTTTAGGGTTTAGTGTTTAGGGTGTTTAGCTAGGGTCTAGGGTACGTTTAGGGTTCAGTGTTTAGGGTCTAGGGTTTAGTGTTTAGGGTGTTTAGGGTCTAGGGTTTAGGGTCTAGTGTTTAGGGTGTTTAGGGTCTAGGGTTTAGGGTTTAATTAGTGTTTAGGGTGTTTAGGGTTTAGGGTTTAGTGTTTACGGTGTTTAGGGTCTAGGGTTTAGGGTTTAGTGTTTAGGGTGTTTAGGGTCTAGGGTTTAGTGTTTAGGGTGTTTAGGGTTTAGGGGAGGTTTAGGGTTGTTTAAGGTTTAGGGATCATCGATCGAGTGCGCACACACATTATTAGAGGCACCCGCGCCTTTGCGCATAAAGTGCATGCGTATATATGTGTGTTTTTTTGCCACCAACAACGATATATAGATGATCGAGAGAGAGAGATTGAAATCCCCTAGAATATGTTCAAATATATATTAAAATATATGCACGAATGCATGGTAGGCCATGCATGCACACTAATTATATATATATATTATGAGGCAACTTGATCAAATGTGTTTTCATACGAGAGAACTTGTCAAAATTCAAGTTAATTAATTTATCATCGATAATTATATATATAATTAATTAATGAATCACAGGGAGATCGATAATTAATTTAGGGTTTTAGGGTTGTTTAAGGTTTAGGGATCATCATCGATCGAGTGCGCACACACATTATTAGAGGCACCCGCGCCTTTACGCATAAAGTGCATGCGTATATATGTGTGTTTTTTTGGCCACCAACGATATATATAGATGATCGAGAGAGAGATATTGAAATCCCCAAGAATATGTTCAAATATACATTAAAATATATGCACAAATGCATGGTAGGCCATGCATGCACACTAATTATATATATATTATGAGGCAACTTAATCAAAATGTGTTTTCATTCGAGAGAACTTGTCAAAATTCAAGTTAATTAATTTATCACGATAATTATATAATTAATTAATAAATCTCAGGGATATGTTATACAACATGATCGATATAGGCCATGTATATTTTAATTGGTGTTAATCTACGGTTTGCTAGCTAGCTGCTATATATAGAGCATGTTTTTATTAGATCGGGTTATAGCTAGCTAGTATAGTTTAGGGTTATGTGTTTTAATTAAGTAGGGTTGATTAGCTAGGGTTAGTTACATATATATGGTTTAGGGTTAATGCATGGCACATTTAATTTAATTAGAGGACCGCGAGGCACCCCTGGCCTGCTCGATGCACAATTAAGTGTCGTTGGCCTATACATAGGGTTTAATTAGGGTTTAGGGTTAGCTAGGGTTTAGGGTTAGGGTTAGGGTTAGGGTTAGGGTTAGGGTTTTTAGGGTCTAGGGTTTAGGGTTTAGTGTTTAGGGTGTTTAGGGTTTAGGGATTAGGGATTAGGGATTTAAGGTTTTAGGGGTTGTTTAAGGTTTAGGGATCATCGATCGAGTGCGCACACACATTATTAGAGGCACCCGCGCCTTTACGCATAAAGTGCATGCGTATATATGTGTGTTTTTTGGGCCACCAACGATATATAGATGATCGAGAGAGAGAGAGAGAGAGAGAGAGAGAGAGATTGAAATCCCTAAGAATATGTTCAAATATACATTAAAATATATGCACGAATGCATTGTAGGCCATGCATGCACACTAATTATATATATATTATGAGGCAACTTAATCAAATGTGTTTTCATTCGAGAGAACTTGTCAAAATTCAAGTTAATTAATTTATCACGATAATTATATAATTAATTAATGAATCTCAGGGATATGTTATACAACATGATCGATATAGGCCATGTATATTTTAATTGGTGTTAATCTACGGTTTGCTAGCTAGCTGCTATATATATAGCATGTTTTTATTAGATCGGGTTATATCTAGTATAGTTTAGGGTTATGTGTTTTAATTAAGTAGGGTTGATTAGCTAGGGTTAGTTACATATATATGGTTTAGGGTTAATGCATGGCACATTTAATTTAATTAGAGGACCGCGAGGCACCCCTGCTCGATGCACAATTAAGTGTCGTTGGCCTATACATAGGGTTTAATTAGGGTTTAGGGTTAGCTAGGGTTTAGGGTTAGGGTTAGGGTTAGGGTTTAGGGTCTAGGGTTTAGGGTTTAGTGTTTAGGGTGTTTAGGTTTAGGGATTAGGGATTAGCGATTAGGGATTTAAGGTTTTAGGGTTGTTTAAGGTTTAGGGATCATCGATCGAGTGCGCACACACATTATTAGAGGCACCCGCGCCTTTACGCATAAATTGCATGCATATATATGTGTGTTTTTTGGCCACCAACGATATATAGATGATCGAGAGAGAGAGATTGAAATCCCCAAGAATATGTTCAAATATACATTAAAATATATGCACGAATGCATGGTAGGCCATGCATGCACACTAATTATATATATATTATGAGGCAACTTAATCAAATGTGTTTTCATTCGAGAGAACTTGTCAAAATTAAAGTTAATTAATTTATCACGATAATTATATAATTAATTAATGAATCTCAGGGATATGTTATACAACATGATCGATATAGGCCATGTATATATTAATTGGTGTTAATCTACGGTTTGCTAGCTAGCTGCTATATATAGAGCATGTTTTTATTAGATCGGGTTATAGCTAGTATAGTTTAGGGTTATGTGTTTTCATTAAGTAGGGTTGATTAGCTATGGTTAGTTACATATATATGATTTAGGGTTAATGCATGGCACATTTAATTTAATTAGAGGACCGCGAGGCACCCCTGGCCTGCTTGATGCACAATTAAGTGTCGTTGGCCTATATATAGGGTTTAATTAGGGTTTAGGGTTAGGGTTAGGGTTTAGGGTATAGGGTTTAGTGTTTAGGGTGTTTAGGGTTTAGGGATTAGGGATTAGGGTTTCAGGGTTGTATAAGGTTTAGGGATCATCGATCGAGTGCGCACACACATTATTAGAGGCACCCGCGCCTTTGCGCATAAAGTGCATGCGTATAGTTTAGGGTTATTTGTTTTAATTAAGTAGGGTTTGATCAGCTAGGGTTAGTTACATATATATGGTTTAGGGTTAATGCATGGCACATTACATATAGTTTAAATCTCAAGAATGTTTATACATGATAGGCCATATGTGCAAAGGAATTTTTTTCCCCGTGAACTTGTCAAAATTCAAGTTTATCAGTGCCAATGGAAACTAGTCCAAAAAATTACATAGAGGACCAAAAGTACTAGACAATAACTAATAGAACCTGCAACTTTACAAAAAGGACCCCAAAACATATAGAAGAAAATCAATCGAGTCCTTCTGGACCGCACATCAGATCTCTGCTCCGCATCCTTTCCAGCAACTCCGTCGCCGGGGACGCACCACTTGGGACGGTGTCGCCGGTAGTCGCCAGGACGAAGGAGAAGAAGGGCCTCAGCAACGGCATATTGGCTCTGAGAAGGGCCGCTGAAAGGCCAAGATGTGCACGGGCAAGACGGATGACGCCGTCGTATGCCCCGAGCTTGTGAACTTTAGCAGCTTGACTTCCCCATTGGCCAGATCTGAAGCACTGACCAAAGCAAGCCTCACCGTTAGCGCCATCACATTGATGGCACCAGATCGGGGTTTGGCCGGCAAGATCCGCCAGATTCACCATAGGCCAGATCTGAAGCCGATGACGAGATCCCCGACTCCATTGCGCCATTCTGCTCATGGGAAACACTGGATCTAAGCTTACAACAACACTAACTCCCTCGGATCCAAATTAGCTGACTCAACTTTGCTTATCTAAATATGGATGTATCCACACATGTTTTTACTCTAGATACATACACGTCTAAGGAAAGTTGAATCAATTAATTTAGTTCGGAGGGTGTACAATATACAGAGAGAAGTCGGCCTCGTCTCCGGCCGGCGAGGCCGCCGGAGAGAAGGGGGAGAGGAGCCGGGGGAGTGGGAGAGACTCGAGAGAGAAAGAGAAGAGGAAGAAATGAGAGCTCCCTGGGGAAGAACATTATTTTTGTCGTTCTGCTCGTAGCTTGAAACTGAAAATTTCGGCCGCGCGCCAAATCATCCCGCCGCATCCATTCGAAAATCCCGTGACCAGTTTTACCCTTTTAACCCTGGTCCGGAAGCTACAACCCACCGACCATGGAGGGCTCATTCGGTAACAATGAAATATCTTGCCTAGATCCCGAACCCTCCCCACAGGCCCACACCCACCCACCAACCATTCGCCCCATTAGCTCAAAAATACTCTCACACGCCAAAGCTCTGACTCTCTACAGTACTAGATCTGCTTCGCCGCCGGCATACTCCTCCACAGCGTAGCCTTGATCGTGTTGGCTGTCCACCCACCTGATCCGCTCCCCCGCCGCCCTCGTCACCGACGGATCTGCTTCACCGCCGACCTCGCCACCGACGGATCTGCTTCACCGCCGACCTCGCCACCGACTACCTCGCCGCAGCGGCTGTATCAACTTCACCGAATCCCTTGCCAGCCAACCAGATCTGCTTCACTAACGCCCGCTTCTACTGAAACAGGGTCGATTCATCGTCTCCCGCGTTCGCCGCCGCTGGAATGCAAGTTGCCGCCCCCGTCCACCCCGCCGCAGCTTGGTTAGTACGCTGGCCCGTTAGATCGCGGTGTTTCTTTAGCCATGTTTTGTGTAGTTATTTGCAGATCTCATATGCCGTTAACTTTCTTGATGTGTTGCTTCGCATGAAGTTTGTTTAAATATTGTACAGTACAAAAGCATTATCCGGTCGCTACCATCCTGTTCATTCTACTGACACCTGTGTGCATCCACATATTTATAGCCTTATACCCATTCATTTGCTGCCAACTGTTTTTGTACTGCATGCTATTGTCGCACTGCTTTTATAGTCATGTGATACGTCTCCAACGTATCGATAATTTCTTATGTTCCATGCTACTTTATTGATGATACCTACATGTTTTATGCACATTATATGTCATATTTATGCATTTTCTGGAACTAACCTACAAGATGCCGAAGAGCCAATTTCTGCTGTTTTTGGTTTCAGAAATCCTAGTAAGGAAATATTCTCGGAATTGGACGAAACTTTCGCCCAGGGTCCTATTTTTGCACGAAGCTTCCAGAAGACCGAAGAGATAATGAAGTGGGGCCACGAGGCAGCCAGGAGCTAGGGCGGCGCGGCCCAGGCCGCGGCCCTACCCCCTGGGCCCCTCGTGTGGCCCCCGCGTTGACCTTCCGCCTACTTAAAGCCTCCGTCGCGAAAGTACCGAGAGCCACGATACGGAAAACCTTCCAGACGCCGCCGCGAATCCCATCTCGGGGGATTCGGAGATCGCCTCCGGCACCCTGCCGGAGAGGGGATTCATCTCCCGGAGGACTCTACACCGCCATGGTCGCCTCCGGAGTGATGAGTGAGTAGTTCACCCCTGGACCATGGGTCCATAGCAGTAGCTAGATGGTCGTCTTCTCCTTGTTGTGCTTCATTGTTGGATCTTGTGAGCTGCCTAACATGATCAAGATCATCTATCTGTAATACTATATGTTGTGTTTGTCGGGATCCGATGGATAGAGAGTACTATGATTATGGTGATTATCAATCTATTGTTTATGTGTTGTTTATGATCTTGCATGCTCTCCGTTATTAGTAGAGGCTCTGGCCAAGTTTTTGCTCTTAACTCCAAGAGGGGGTATTTATGCTCGATAGTGGGTTCATGCCTTCATTGACACCTGGGATCGTGACAGTAGGTTCTAAGGTTGTGATGTGCTGTTGCCACTAGGGATAAAACATTGATGCTATGTCTAAGGATGTAGTTGTTGATTACATTACGCACCATACTTAATGCAATTGTCTGTTGCTTAGCAACTTAATACTGAATGGGGTTCGGATGATAACCTGAAGGTGGACTTTTTAGGCATAGATGCAGTTGGATGGCGGTCTATGTACTTTGTCGTAATGCCCAATTAAATCTCACTATATTTATCATATCATGTATATGCATTGTTATGCCTTTCTCTATTTGTCAATTGCCCGACTGTAATTTGTTTACCCAACATGCTTTTATCTTATGGGAGAGACACCTCTAGTGAACTGTGGACCCCGGTCCTATTCTTTACATAGCATACAATCTACTGCAATTGTGTTTACTGTTTTTTTGCAAACATCTTCCACTCGATACGTTTAATCCTTTGTTACAGCAAGCCGGTGAGATTGACAACCTCACTGTTTCGTTGGGGCAAAGTACTTGGGTTGTGTTGTGCAGGTTCCGCGTTGGCGGAATCCCTGGTGTTGCGCCGCATCACATTTCGCGACCATCAACCTTCAACGTGCTTCTTGGCTCCTACTGGTTCGATTAAACCTTGGTTTCATACTGAGGGAAACTTGCTTCTATACGCATCATACCTTCCACTTGGGGTTCCCAACGGACGTGTGCATCTACGCGTATCAAGCTAAATTTCTGGCGCCGTTGCCGGGGAGATCAAGACACGCTGCAAGGGGAGTCTCCACTTCTCAATCTCTTTACTTTGTTTTTGTCTTGCTTTATTTTATTTACTACTTTGTTTGCTGCACTAAATCAAAATACAAAAAAATTAGTTGCTAGTTTTACTTTATTTACTGTCTTGCTCTCTATATCAAAAACACAAAAAAATTAGTTACTTGCATTTACTTTATCTAGTTTGTTTTATTTACCGTTGCTAAAATGAATACCCCTGAAAATACTAAGTTGTGTGACTTCACAAATGCAAATAATAATGATTTCCTATGCACACCTATTGCTCCACCTGCTACTACAGCAGAATTCTTTGAAATTAAACCTGCTTTACTGAACTTGGTTATGAGAGATCAATTTTCTGGTGCTAGTTCTGATGATGCTGCTGCCCATCTCAATAATTTTGTTGAACTTTGTGAAATGCAAAAGTATAAAGATGTAGATGGTGATATTATTAAATTGAAAGTGTTTCCTTTCTCATTAAGAGGAAGAGCTAAAGATTGGTTGCTATCTTTGCCTAAGAATAGTATTGATTCATGGACTAAATGCAAGGATGCTTTTATTGGTAGATATTATCCTCCCGCTAAAATTATATCTTTGAGAAGTAGCATAATGAATTTTAAGCAATTAGATACTGAACATGTTGCTCAAGCATGGGAGAGAATGAAAACTTTGGTAAAGAATTGCCCAACCCATGGACTGACTACTTGGATGATCATCCAAACCTTCTATGCAGGACTAAATTTTTCTTCGCGGAATTTATTGGATTCAGCTGCTGGAGGTACCTTTATGTCCATCACATTGGGGGCGGCTACAAAACTTCTTGATGATATGATGATAAATTACTCTGAATGGCACACGGAAAGAGCTCCACAAGGTAAGAAGGTAAATTCTGTTGAAGAAACCTCTTCCTTGAGTGATAAGATTGATGTGATTATGTCTATGCTTGTGAATGGTAGATCTAATGTTGATCCAAATAATGTTCCTTTAGCTTCATTGGTTGCTCAAGAAGAAAATGTTGATGTGAATTTCATTAAAAATAATAATTTCAACAACAATGCTTATAGGAACAACTCTGGTAATAACTATAGGCCATATCCTTCTGCTAATGGTAATGGTTATGGTAATTCTTATGGGAATTCTTACAATAATAATAGGAGTGTACCCTCTGGTCTTGAAGCTATGCTTAAAGAATTTATTAGTACACAAACTGCTTTTAACAAATCTGTTGAGGAAAAGCTTGATAAAATTGATACTATTGCTTCTAGAGTTGATAGGCTTGCCTCTGATGTTAATCTTTTAAAATTGAAAGTTATGCCTAATAATGATATTGATAATAAGATTACTACTACAGCAAATGCCATCCAAGTTAGAATTAATGAGAATATAAGATTAATGGCTGAATTGCGTGCTAGGTGGGATAGAGAAGAAAATGAAAAACTAGCTAAAGAGAATAATGTAGCTAAAGTTTGGACTATCACCACCACTAGTAATGCTAATTCTTCACATGTTGCTGCACCTCCTACTATCAATGGTAAAATAATTGGTGTTGGCAATGTTTCTACTCCTAGTGCAAAGCGAACAAAACTGCCTGAAATTGCTAAAACTGCTGAAACTGCTTGTGATAAAACTGCTGAAATTTTTTCCAACCTTGGGAACAATGATCCCATTGCTGTAGCTCATAATGATTTAGATTTTGATGATTGTCACATCTCTGAAGTTATAAAGTTCTTACAAAAACTTGCTAAAAGTCCTAATGCTAGTGCTATAAATTTAGCCTTTACAAAACATATTACAAATGCTCTCATAAAAGCTAGAGAAGAGAAACTAAAACTTGAAACTTCTATTCCTAGAAAGTTAGAAGATGGTTGGGAGCCCATCATTAAAATGAAATTCAATGACTTTGAATGTAATGCTTTATGTGATCTTGGTGCAAGTATTTCTGTTATGCCTAAAAAGATTTATGATATGCTTGACTTGCCACCATTGAAGAATTGTTATTTGGATGTTAATCTTGCCGATAATGTTAAAAAGAAACCTTTGGGGAGGATTGATAATGTGCATATTACGGTTAACAATAACCTTGTCCCCGTTGATTTTGTTGTCTTGGATATCGAATGCAATGCATCTTGTCCTATTGTATTGGGAAGACCTTTTCTTCGAACTGTTGGTGCTGTTATTGATATGAGGGAAGGTAATATTAAATATCAATTTCCTCTCAAGAAAGGTATGGAACATTTCCCTAGAAAGAGAATGAAGTTGCCTTTTGATTCTATTATTAGAACAAGTTATGATGTTGATGCTTCTACTCTCGATGTTACTTGATTTGCACTTTCTGCGCCTAGCTGAAAGGCGTTAAAGAAAAGCGCTTATGGGAGACAACCCATGTTTTTACCTACAGCAATTTTTTGTTTTGTTGAGTCTTGGAAGTTGTTTACTACTGTAGCAACCTCTCCTTATCATGTTTTTGTGCCAAGTAAGGTTTCTATGTCAAAGTTGATGTTATATTTGGGATCGCTGCGCAGAAACAGCATTGCTGTCTGTCACGAATCTGGGCACAGTTCTCTGTAGAAAATTCGAAAAAATCTGCCAATTTACGAGCGTGATCCTCAGATATGTACGCAACTTTCATTAGTTTTGAGTTTTTCCATTTGAGCAAGTCTGGTGCCAGATTTAAATTCGTCTTTACGGACTGTTCTGTTTTTGACAGATTCTGCCTTTTATTTCGCATTGCCTCTTTTGCTATGTTGGATTCATTTCTTTGATCCATTAATGTCCAGTAGCTTTATGCAATGTCCAGAAGTGTAAAGAATGATTGTGCCACCTCTGAACATGTGAATTATTAATTGTGCACTAACCCTCTAATGAGTTTGCTTGAAGTTTGGTGTGAAGGAAGTTTTCAAGGGTCAAGAGAGGAGAATGATATACTATGATCAAGAGGAGTGAAAGCTCTAAGCTTGGGGATGCCCCCGTGGTTCACCCCTGCATATTTTAAGAAGACTCAAGCGTCTAAGCTTGGGGATGCCCAAGGCATCCCCTTCTTCATCGACAACATCATCAGGTTCCTCCCCTGAAACTATATTTTTATTCAATCACATCTTGTGTTCTTTACTTGGAGCGTCGGTTTGTTTTTATTTTTGTTTTTGTTTGAATAAAATGGATCCTAGCATTCACTTTGTGGGAGAGAGACACGCTCCGCTGTTGCATATGGACACATGTGTCCTTAGGCTTTACTCATAATGTTCATGGCGAAGTTTCTTCTTCGTTAAATTGTTATATGGTTGGAATTGGAAAATGCTACATGTAGTAATTCTAAAATGTCTTGGATAATGTGATACTTGACAATTGTTGTGCTCATGTTTAAGCTCTTGCATCATATACTTTGCACCCATTAATGAAGAAATACATAGAGCTTGCTAAAATTTGATTTGCATATTTGGTCTCTCTAAGGTCTAGATAATATCTAGTATTGAGTTTTGAACAACAAGGAAGACGGTGTAGAGTCTTATAATGTTTACAATATGTCTTTTATGTGAGTTTTGCTGCACCGGTTCATCCTTGAGTTTGCTTCAAATAACCTTGCTAGCCTAAACCTTGTATCGAGAGGGAATACTTCTCATGCATCCAAAATCCTTGAGCCAACCACTATGCCATTTGTGTCCACTATACCTACCTACTACATGGTATTTCTCCGCCATTCCAAAGTAAATTGCTTGAGTGCTACCTTTAAAATTCCATCATCCACCTTTGCAATATATAGCTCATGGGACAAAATAGCCTTAAAAACTATCGTAGTATTGAATATGTACTTATGCACTTTATATTTTATTAAGTTGCTTGTTGTGCGATAACCATGCTTCTGGGGAACGCCATCAACTATTGTTGAATATCATGTGAGTTGCTATGCATGTCCGTCTTGTCTGAAGGATCTATCATTTTAGTGGTTGGAGCATGCAAAATTGTTAGAGAAGAACATTGGGCCGCTAACTAAAGCCATGAATCATGGTGGAAGTTTCAGTTTTGGACATACATCCTCAATCTCATATGAGAATAATAATCATTGCTACATGCTTATGCATTTAAGAGGAGTCCATTATCTGTTGTCCATGTTGTCCCGGTATGGATGTCTAAGTTGAGAATAATCAAAAGCGAGAAATCCAAAATGCGAGCTTTCTCCTTAGACCTTTGTACAGGCGGCATGGAGGTACCCCTTTGTGACACTTGGTTGAAACATGGCATGCAAAGATCCGGTAGTCCAAGTTAAGTAGGACGAGGTGCGGGCACTATTAGTATACTATGCATGAGGCTTGCAACTTGTAAGATATAATTTACATAACTCATATGCTTTATTACTACCGTTGACAAAATTGTTTCATGTTTTCAAAATAAAAGCTCTAGCACAAATACAGCAATCGATGCTTTCCTCTTTGAAGGACCATTCTTTTACTTTTATTGTTGAGTCAGTTTACCTATCTCCTTCCACCTTAAGAAGCAAACACTTGTGTGAACTGTGCATTGATTCCTACATACTTGCATATTGCACTTGTTATATTACTTTATGTTGACAATATCCATGAGATATACATGTTATAAGTTGAAAGCAACCGCTGAAACTTAATCTTCCTTTGTGTTGCTTCAACACCTTTACTTTGATTTATTGCTTTATGAGTTAACTCTTATGCAAGACTTATTGATGCTTGTCTTGAAGTACTATTCATGAAAAGTCTTTGTCATATGATTCACTTGTTTACTCATGTCATTACCTTTGTTTTGATCGCTGCATTCACTACATATGTTTACAAATAGTATGATCAAGATTATGATGGCATGTCACTTCAGAAATTATCTTTGTTATCGTTTTACCTGCTCGGGACGAGCAGAACTAAGCTTGGGGATGCTGATACGTCTCCAACGTATCGATAATTTCTTATGTTCCATGCTACTTTATTGATGATACCTACATGTTTTATGCACATTATATGTCATATTTATGCATTTTCTGGAACTAACCTATTAACAAGATGACGAAGAGCCAGTTGTTGTTTTCTGCTGTTTTTGGTTTCAGAAATCCTAGTAAGGAAATATTCTCGGAATTGGACGAAACTTTCGCCCAGGGTCCTATTTTTGCACGAAGCTTCCAGAAGACCGAAGAGATAACGAAGTGGGGCCACGAGGCAGCCAGGAGCTAGGGCGGCGCGGCCCAGGCCCTGGCCGCGCCGACCTACCCCCTGGGCCCCTCGTGTGGCCCCCGCGTTGACCTTCCGCCTACTTAAAGCCTCCGTCGCGAAACCCCCAGTACCGAGAGCCACGATACGGAAAACCTTCCAGAGACGCCGCCGCCGCGAATCCCATCTCGGGGATTCAGGAGATCGCCTCCGGCACCCTGCCGGAGAGGGGATTCATCTCCCGGAGGACTCTACACCGCCATGGTCGCCTCCGGAGTGATGAGTGAGTAGTTCACCCCTGGACCATGGGTCCATAGCAGTAGCTAGATGGTCGTCTTCTCCTTGTTGTGCTTCATTGTTGGATCTTGTGAGCTGCCTAACATGATCAAGATCATCTATCTGTAATACTATATGTTGTGTTTGTCGGGATCCGATGGATAGAGAGTACTATGATTATGGTGATTATCAATCTATTGTTTATGTGTTGTTTATGATCTTGCATGCTCTCCGTTATTAGTAGAGGCTCTGGCCAAGTTTTTGCTCTTAACTCCAAGAGGGGGTATTTATGCTCGATAGTGGGTTCATGCCTTCATTGACACCTGGGATCGTGACAGTAGGTTCTAAGGTTGTGATGTGTTGTTGCCACTAGGGATAAAACATTGATGCTATGTCTAAGGATGTAGTTGTTGATTACATTACGCACCATACTTAATGCAATTGTCTGTTGCTTAGCAACTTAATACTGAATGGGGTTCGGATGATAACCTGAAGGTGGACTTTTTAGGCATAGATGCAGTTGGATGGCGGTCTATGTACTTTGTCGTAATGCCCAATTAAATCTCACTATATTTATCATATCATGTATATGCATTGTTATGCCTTTCTCTATTTGTCAATTGCCCGACTGTAATTTGTTTACCCAACATGCTTTTATCTTATGGGAGAGACACCTCTAGTGAACTGTGGACCCCGGTCCTATTCTTTACATAGCATACAATCTACTGCAATTGTGTTTTACTGTTTTCTTTGCAAACATCTTCCACTCGATACGTTTAATCCTTTGTTACAGCAAGCCGGTGAGATTGACAACCTCACTGTTTCGTTGGGGCAAAGTACTTGGGTTGTGTTGTGCAGGTTCCGCGTTGGCGCCGGAATCCCTGGTGTTGCGCCGCATCACATTTCGCGACCATCAACCTTCAACGTGCTTCTTGGCTCCTACTAGTTCGATTAAACCTTGGTTTCATTTGAGGGAAACTTGCTTCTATACGCATGCCTATTGTTCGCAACTGCTTTTATAGTCATGCTATGGGCATTTCCAATCTGCTTGTTCTTATACCACGTCATTAGCTCACCGCTAGCTGTTTTCTCGTGTCTGCTATTCTCACACTGCTTTTATAATCATGCTATGTGCATTTCCAATCTGCTTGCTCTTATACCTCGTCTTTAGCTTATATAGTTATTGCTGCGTGCATGTCTGGTCTTTGTATTATCGTAGACTGACTTGTCAATGTTATTTTTCCTAGGGATTGATCATGCGAACCACTTATTAGAACATCCAACATTAACAGCGGGGACGCTAGGGAAGGTTGGAATCTGAGTTCTTGGTTGGTAATTTTGGCAGTTTACTTCCGTTATTATCTATAACCTATATGCATTGTTCCTTATGCAAGAGATTAACACTTGGAACCCTGCCATAGCAATGCCATTCATGCTTTACTATGTTTCTGCCTATTTGATATGCTTGTCTTGGAGAAACTGCGAAGGTGATTTGAACCTGACATTTGGTCATTCTTAATGCCAGTTTACTTTATGTGGAAAACCTTGGCATTACCCTACTCTAAATCTGAATGTCTGAAATTCGTATCTCATGCAAAGCAACATCTAGTTGGTTTTAATCTGATATCTGGTAAATATTGGCTTATTCATTTGGCAGCTCAAGTTTTTTGTTATTTGAAACCAGCTGACTTGGTCTTAAATGTGATATCTAAACACAGATTAAGGACAATGGAGCAGGAGGATTAGCATTTCACTTGATGGCTGAACCTAAAATGACAGGCATGTTGACCACGACTAGTGCACGCAAGAGAAGGACCTGCAGCGAGCCAGTATGTGCTTAGTACATGCATCTTATCTTATCTTGTGCTTATTTCTGCTACATGCTGTTATCTGATCTCTACATTGCGTAATACATGTTTGAATAGTTAATTGTTGTAACTATGTTTGCAATGTTACCAGAATGCAGTTTTAATGAAGCAGTCATCATTAGAAGATAGTCGCCAAAAAAGGATCTGTAGCGACCCTGTGCAACATTATGATGTAAGTTTGTGCTTAGTACAAGTTCCATACATTGTCTCATTTATGCAACTTGTTATTATCTTATATCTACATTGCATAATAAATGTTTGCATAGTTCATCGTTTAACTCTTTTTGCATTATTATCAGAATGCAGTTGTGATGAAGCAATCTTCATTAGAAGTGAGGCCCACAAAAAGTTCTGATCTTTCTTCTGATGCATCTTCTCATAGCCGTCAACCTAGACCAACTTTCGTAGAGCCGGGAACAACTAGGGCTGCGGCTGGCCCCAGTCCCTCACGACGCCCGCAAGCCTCCTGGTCGCGCGCCGATGCAAATTGCAGGGGCCACCTGACCTATACCTGGTCAGGAAGGTGTGGATGATGCCTCACTTAGTTTCCTGCAGGGCACACACGTACACGTTAAATACGAGCCTCGATCGGCTCTCAGGTTATCCTGTGAATCGGCTCATGGAGCCGATCCACCCATGATTCGTCCAAGGTGGCCGAATATATGGTGGTCCTGCTTGATCAAGATAAAGCATATGAGATCCACGACGATTTGGGGTTTTCACCGCATAATCGGATCATCCTACTCACGATTGGGCCTCGCGCTCACGCACGGTGATCGTAAGCCAGCCCTAGACAAGGCCTAAAAACCAACACTAGGTTGATCCTCGGAACATCCTGTCTAGGGGCAGCAAACTACACCCTACATGCCGCTGGATCCTCCAACCCTTTGTAAGGCCTAACTATTGCAGATATTAAACTAATCCTTGATGAATCAAGGAGCAATCGTAACGGATCAGATCTACTAAATAATGATCAAGCGGGGTGCCGCCCCTGCACCCATGATGAGGTACAAGGACGGCTAGATGCGCAAGGGTTGCACTACGACAGCATATGATACTAGGAACAATGCTAACCCTAACACATCTATGATAACTACGTCGCTCGCCATCAAAAAGGCTTCAGTACGAGCAACGCATGAACAACGTGGGCAGGCTCGTGCTGCCTAGATCGCGAGATGCGATCTAGGCAGCATGGTGCTTACCGGAGAAACCCTTGAGACGAAGGGGTTGGCGATGCGCCGAGATTGGTTTGTGGTGAACGTTGGTTGTTGTTTATTTCATAAACCCTAGATACATATTTATAGTCCAGGGGACTTTCTAATGTGGGCGTGCACCAAACCGTGCACGGGTAAAACTCTAACTTCTAAACTAAGATGCGATCTAATATGTTACAGATACATGGGCAGTTTAGCCCAACTTGGTATAAAAGGCCGATTCACGTATTTCTTCCATGTACAATCTTCACGTCCATCTTGATCGCGGCCCACCTCTGACTTGGTCAAATTCTGGTGATAACACATGCCCCCTGGTTTTGGAAATGACATTTCCAAAATCATTACGCTCCTTCGTCGGGTCATGTCGTGGCAGAGCAGAACCGTCGCAGAGTCCTTCATCATGATAACTTGCCTCCTCAACTTCTCTGCACGATTTGACAGTTTTGGCACCACCTCCTCGGAAACTGCTGGCATTGAATTTCTGCTATGCCCCCTTTTATTTAACCGCTACAAACAGTTCTCCTCTGCATCTCCTTCGCATTAGCACTCCAAAACCCTCCTGCCACCATGTCTTCTTCCTCCTCTGCCTCATCGGATCTTTCCACCCAGTCCTCTTCGTCTCGCGAGCCGACGCCGGAGCACAACCCGGCGGAGGTTCATGCGGCCAACATCCGCCGCGCCATTGCGGCCGGGGAGGAGTCAGATCATGACTTCTCCATCTGGTCCGAGGACGACCAGTCCTCGACGGACGGGGAGAGCGACCTCCGCTTCCTCGCCAACGGGGAATCGGAGGAGGAGAGCGATGACGATCGCTTCTCCTGGGGTGACTTCACCTCCTCCGAGGGGGTGAAGGAGGAGGAAGAGGAGGACGACGACACTCCTCCGACGAGCCGCCGGCCAAGGTTCTGCCCTTGGCGGGCAATCTTAGCGACTTCGACAGCGACGAGGACGACGCTGACGATGAAGATGAAGACAACGAGGGCCCGGTCGGCGGCCATTGGAGCGACGACGAGCCCGCCGGGAGCAGCGCCGACGGCAGCGACGAAGCGACGACGAGGGCAGTGACGTCCGTAGATAGGACCTCTAGAATAGGGCCAATAGTAGTAGATGGGGCAATGTATCCCCTCGTATTTCCTTTTGAGAGCAATCAGCTCTTTATGTAAGAAATCTTGCCTATTAGTGAAGAACTTTTCCCCAATTTGATTCTGCCGATTTCTTCTAAGTCTAATTGAGCCGATTCGTCCTCTTTGCCAATGCGTAATGAGCCGATAGCACCGCATCGGTCCTTTGAAATTCGCCCTTCCCTTCTTCAACTGATGATTTTCTAAATCTGGCAGAAAATGCAGGATCTTCAGGAAAACCTTTGAACTTTTCCAACCAAACCGATAATCCTCTTCAGTACTCATCATTTGTGAAGAAAGTTGCAATGAAGGATCAGCCGACGGTATTCCAATCGGCTCTTTAAACAGAGTGAAACAGAGTATCCACCAGGCCTGCTGCCCCCCGAGCCTTGCTCGAGGCGAGAATGTCAGCGAGGATGTGTCAAAACCGATCCCCTTTCTTCCTCAGACAGCCGATAACCATCTGAACTAGCCCCAAAGATTGGAAATCCTCTACAAAAAGGTTGAGGAACCCAGATCGGCTCGAAGCAGCTGAAGAAATTTCCATTGTTTTATTCCCTCGAAGCAACAGAAGGCACCACCGCTGGCCTGAATTTGGTGGAGACTCGATAAACATCGCATAATTCCACTAGAGTCGATGGCTGCGCATCGGCTACTTCTCAATTCTAAAGTCGATGCCCTCGCATCGGCTGTAAATTTTTTTTTTAGGCCGATTTGTGTGTCGGCCCCCATATTTGATAGTACTATCTCATATCCTCATGTTTTATCCACCTAGGTGCCCCCCGAGCCGATTCTGTCAAGAGAATTGATGGTATCGGCTCTTCAGGTAGTCCCTGTTGGGCCAAACGCTGATCCCAGGTAGAATAGATGGTGAGGATAATTTCGGCCGATTGCTGGAATCGGCCTCCACATTGCTTGCTCGGTGAAGGTCTTGTAATGTCCCTTCATAAATTTTGGAGGGCCGATCGCAAGGATCAGCCTCGCCACCTTTGCTTATTGACGTAGTCTTGCTACTCGTCCATGTCGGTGGATAAAACCAGCCCAATCTCCGATTTTATCACGTTGGAGCGCTTGCTGGTGTCCACCTCGGGTGCAACGTGTGATCGTGGAGGTCTACACTCCGCCGGACGAACGAGCACCATGTTCGTGCCAGCCGATGTTTCATCATCGGCTTTCCTTTGCTTGGGGCGCCATTCTTTTCTTTGCGGCAGCCCCTCTTCATCCAGGGTCCTCTGGACTTTTGCAGCCAAATCAGGTCGTGCCTTCCTCAGCGTATGCAAGTATAACCTTTCGGCTTCCTCCAGACCGCGTAATCGCTGAACCCTGCGCTTTTGTGAATGGCTGAGACCATCAGGGCACCATCTTGGACGGTGGCACCTGTCTTCTTCGTCTTCCTCCTCGTCTTCCGAATCCTCGAGATCTTCCAACAGAGGGGTCTCAGCACGTCTGTTTTGTGGTGGGAGAGGCCCTAAGCGCTCGAACACAGACACGTTGGCTGCCTCCTTCTTTTTCTGGTTGCATTCTGGGCAGTTGCCGATTGTTGGTAATCGGCTCATTCCTGAATCCCAGCAGTGTCTGAAGAAGGGGCAGTCCCAATGTCTGCCCGTGTCGTCTTGCTCCCTTGCGTGGCGCTCCTGTCGCTCCTCATCGTGATTATGCCGACGATGCCTTCTGTCGTTTCTGGCCAGACGATCTCTTTCATCATCGTCGCCGTGTCGCCGGTGTTGGTCATACCGACTCACATACTTGTTGAGGAGGTGATCAGAGAGGGGTCGTTGATATCTTATGTTCTTCACTTCTCCCTCTGTGACGTAGCGCTTGCCATCTTGACGGAGCCGATCGCATGGAGCGGCCTCCTCTGTGTCTTTGCTATGAGAGTAGCAGTCCTCATCCCCGCCCTTCTCAGAGCGGTGTCCAAGCTCTACCATGTTGACGCTGGCTGAGAAATCTGGCTGGCACCCTCCGAGGTGAGTAAGCTCCACCATGTTGACGGCGGGAAAGGGGTGTGTGTCGACCTTCATGGCGTATTGGTTAAAAATTAGTCGCCCATTTTCTATCGCCATTTGGATCTGCTGACGCCACACCCTGCAGTCGTTAGTGGTGTGGGTGAACGTGTTATGCCACTTGCAGTATGGCTTTCCGTTCAGCTCTTGCACCGTAGGGACCTTGTGGCCTTCGGGTATCTTTATGTGCTTCTCCGCGAGTAAGAGATCGAAAATCTGCTCGGTTTTCGTCACGTCGAAGTCGAACCCTCTTGGAGGCCCTGGTGGCTTCACCCATTTGCAGGTTACTGGGCCTGCCGCTCGAGTCCACTCAGCCACTGCGACCTCTTGTTCTCCCGTAGCACCTTCATCTTCGCCTGCGTCAACCATGGTCACCACGCGCTTGAATTTGTCCTGGTAGACATCTGGGTGACGCTGTTCATACGCTGACAGCTTCTGCACCATGTGTGCTAATGAAGGGTAGTCCGCTTGGGAGGCCACGTCCTTGATCGATGATGATAGACCCACCACCGCCAACTCGACTGCTTCTTTTTCGCTCACGTGAACCGAATAGCATCGGTTCCTAACGGTCCTGAAGCGCTGGATGTATTCCGCCACTGTTTCCCCGCGCTTCTGTCGTACTTGTGCCAAATCGGCAATGCCAGCCTCGGAAGCCTCTGAGTGATATTGCTCATGGAACCGTTCTTCCAACTGCTTCCAAGTCTGGACCGAGTTCGGTGGCAGCGATGTGTACCAACCGAAAGCCGATCCTGTGAGGGACTGCGAGAAGTACCTCACACGCAGCTCATCTGACGCTGAGATCATGCCCAGCTGTGCCAAATATCGGCTCACATGCTCGATGGAGCTGGAACCATCTGATCCGCTGAACTTTGTGAAGTCCGGGAGCCGATACTTGGGTGGTAGCGGGATCAATTCGTACTCGTTGGGGTACGGCTTGGTATAGCCGACCGTCTTCCTTTTCGGCATCATGCCGAACTGATCTTTCAGAATCGTACAAATCTGATCCGCGGTGATGGCTGAAGGTGCCGAACCTTGAAGATTCGTCGGAGTGGCGTACTTAACCAGCCATGCTTGTTTTTCCGGTTCTGAGCCAACTGCAGGAGCTGGGCTCGGGAGTTTTGTCGGGGTGGCGTATTTAGCTAGCCACGTTTGCTTCTCAGGGTCTGCCTCCGACGTTCCTCCTGTTGCTCCAGAAGTCCCTGCTGTAGCAACCTGGTTCGAGGGTGCCCAGTGCTGCAGTCTGGCACGTATGCGCATGCGTATCCGTGCGGGATCTCCTTGGGCGCGTCATGTAGGAATTGGTAGTCACTGGGGTCACCACCAATCTTGTAGACGACGTAGGCCGATGAGTTCGGCGCTTCGGGCGCTGCCAACGCGAACGGCAGCGGTGGACGGGACTGGAGTAGCAATTCCCCTTGGTGAGTCCCTAGGGCTGGTCCTGACGGAGAGTACTGATGGCTCATGATCTCCTGGATCACGCGCAGAGCGACGCGCTCCAACGTATTCACCAGGCTCTCAGAATGGCGGTGCAGCGAATGAGCCACCATGAAGTTGATCTCCTGACGCAGCGACCTGGTGCGTTCTTCTGACGGGGTGGATAGGTCCACTCCATCAAGCGCGCCTTCAGGTGAGAACCCCTTCCATCTGATGCCATGGGAACGGGTCCTGTGGAAAGAGCCGATGAGGTCGGCTTCGAGGAAGGCTTTGACCTCGTCATACTTCTTCTTGAGCTCGCCATTGAGCTCCTCGTAGGTGACCGGAGTTTCTTCCGCCATCTCAGATGTAGATGGCGATGTGGTGGATGTTGAAGATTGTCCCACCGGGCGTGCCAGAATGTGTTGACGTCAGAAACCCACCGGCGGGCAGTGACTGGTCAACACCGTAGAGCCGGGAACAACTAGGGCTGCGGCTGGCCCCAGTCCCTCGAGCGACGGCCCGCAAAGCCTCCTGGTCGCGCGCCGATGCGCAAGGGCGTGCCACCTGACCTATACCTGGTCAGGAAGGTGTGGATGATGCCTCACTTAGTTTCCTGCAGGGCACACACGTACACGTTAAATACGAGCCTCGATCGGCTCTCAGGTTATCCTGTGAATCGGCTCATGGAGCCGATCCACCCATGATTCGTCCAAGGTGGCCGAATATATGGTGGTCCTGCTTGATCAAGATAAAGCATATGAGATCCACGACGATTTGGGGTTTTCACCGCATAATCGGATCATCCTACTCACGATTGGGCCTCGCGCTCACGCACGGTGATCGTAAGCCAGCCCTAGACAAGGCCTAAAAACCAACACTAGGTTGATCCTCGGAACATCCTGTCTAGGGGCAGCAAACTACACCCTACATGCCGCTGGATCCTCCAACCCTTTGTAAGGCCTAACTATTGCAGATATTAAACTAATCCTTGATGAATCAAGGAGCAATCGTAACGGATCAGATCTACTAAATAATGATCAAGCGGGGTGCCGCCCCTGCACCCATGATGAGGTACAAGGACGGCTAGATGCGCAAGGGTTGCACTACGACAGCATATGATACTAGGAACAATGCTAACCCTAACACATCTATGATAACTACGTCGCTCGCCATCAAAAAGGCTTCAGTACGAGCAACGCATGAACAACGTGGGCAGGCTCGTGCTGCCTAGATCGCGAGATGCGATCTAGGCAGCATGGTGCTTACCGGAGAAACCCTTGAGACGAAGGGGTTGGCGATGCGCCGAGATTGGTTTGTGGTGAACGTTGGTTGTTGTTTATTTCATAAACCCTAGATACATATTTATAGTCCAGGGGACTTTCTAATGTGGGCGTGCACCAAACCGTGCACGGGTAAAACTCTAACTTCTAAACTAAGATGCGATCTAATATGTTACAGATACATGGGCAGTTTAGCCCAACTTGGTATAAAAGGCCGATTCACGTATTTCTTCCATGTACAATCTTCACGTCCATCTTGATCGCGGCCCACCTCTGACTTGGTCAAATTCTGATGCATCTTCTCATAGCCGTCAACCTAGACCATTTCTTTCATCAAACAGTAAATATCTCAAGGTTGTACTTTATAAAAGACATGGTATTGCTGCTTTAAGATCTGTAGCTGATATGTTGACAAAGAGTACACAAGATTCAATCAAGGCGATTGCCAAATGTCAACGTGTTATTGATGATGCTAATAGAAGTCCTCAATGATTCTATGTAATTTTTTTATTTGGGCACATTAATTGCCTTGTAATTTTCCTACTTGTTTTATTTGTGTATGTAATTGTGTGTATCATTGATATCAGATTTTAGGCTCATGAAATTTAATGCAAGTTGACTAGTCAAACAAGTAGGGCCCTACAACAGATTGGGCCGGCCCACTTACAGTAGTGTGGGATCCACTTTCATTTTGGGCCGGCCACTTCTTTAGTAGGCCGGCCCGGTTACACGATAATGGGATCCACATGCTTATTGGGCCGGCCCACTATCTTGTTGGGGCCACTATAAGGTGGTCCCACATGGTAAATGGGCCAGCCCTTTAACAGGAAGGTGGGACCCACCTATGTTTTGGCCCGGCCCACTCTTGTTGGGCCGGCCCACTTGCTATATGGTGGACCCCACATACTAAATGGGCCGGCCTTTTAACGGAAAGTGGGACCCACTTGTGTTTTGGCCCGGCCACTTTTTGGGCCAGCCAATTCTATGGTGGACCCCACACATCAAATGGGCCGGCCTTTTAATAGGAAAGTGGGACCCACCTGTGTTTTGGCCGCCCACTATCTTGTTGGGCCAGCCCACTTGCTATATGGTGGACCCCACATACTAAATGGGCCGACCCTTTAACCGGAAAGTGGGACCCACCTTTTTGTTGGGCCGGCCCACTTGCTATATGGTGGACCCCACACACTAAATGGGCCGGCCCTTTAACCGGAAAGTGGGACCCACCTTTTTGGGCCGGCCCACTTGCTATATGGTGGACCCCACACACTAAATGGGTCGGCCTTTAACTGGAAAGTGGGACCCACTGTATTTTGGCCCGGCCCACTTGCTTCTTGGGCCGCCCATTCTTGTAAGGTGGACCCCACATGTTAAATGGGCGGCCCATTTAAGTTTTGACCATCAACCTTAGAGGTTAGGCCCGGCCCACGTAGCTAATGGACCAGCCCGGCTATATATAGTTGACCGGTCAAACTATGTCGGCTGGCCCGGCCCGCTTAAGACGTGGCAGGCCTCGTGTGGGCCTACCATCTACCACGGGGTTTCAGCCGGTTAACGCCGTTAACTGGCAGTTAACGGCGTCGCCACGTGTCAGTTTGCATGACGTCAGCAGTCAACGGGCTCCCGAAAACACTTGGGCAACGGTCCGATTTTCCGTGGCGGAAGGGCGCCCAAGCGCGACGGACCAAAAAAATCGTCGTAGGACTTTGCCTGACGCAGTTTCCACAACAGAACCCATATCGTCGGGTTAGGCCCATAGGCGACGAAAAATACCCCTTAGCGGACAATTTTGAGACGTTGTCTATCAGAACTTTTCTTGTAGTGTTTTACCCATGAAGAGATTGATGCAGTGGTTAAGGACTTTCCCAATAACAAATCCCCTGGACCAGATGGGTTCAATGCAGAATTCCTCAAGAAATGCTGGCACATTATTAAGCAATACTTCTATGACCTTTGTGAGCAATTCCATTCTGGATCCCTGTGTCTAGAAAGTTAATACTGTCAGATGCTTCATTACCTTAGTACCAAAGAAAGATGATGCTTCCACTGTCAATGATTACAGGCCCATCTCTTTGTTAAATTGTACTTTGAAATTGCTCACTAAGTTGCTAGCCAACCGTTTGCAGTTTGTAATTCAGAGTTTGATCCATGAGAACCAATATGGATTTATCAAGTTCAGAACAATACAAGATTGTTTAGCATGGGCCTATGAGTATTTACACCATTGTCACAGATCAAAGAAGGAAGTAATTGCACTAAAACTGGATTTTGAGAAGGCTTTTGACAAGGTAGATCACACCTTCATTTTAAATGTCCTTCAAGCAAAGGGCTTTGGCAGTTTATGGTGTCTTTGGATCAAACAGCTATTTGGTTCTGCTTCATATGCAGTCCTCCTCAATGGAATCCCTGGCAGCTCTTTTAGATGCAGAAGAGGAGTTAGGCAGGGTGATCCTCTGTCACCTTTGCCTTTTGTTCTTGCTGTTGATGTCCTATAGTCTTTGATCAACCTCTCTTTAAATGAATAGTTGCTTAAAAGGCCACTGAATTTGCAGAGTTCACACTCCTTTCCCATTCTCCAATATGCAGATGACACCATTGTTATCATGGAAGCAGATGTTACACAGTTGCAACACCTCACTGAGGTTTTACAGACATTTGGAAATGCCACTGGTTTAAGAGTGAACTATGCCAAATCCAATCTTATCCCTATTAATATACCAGAGACCAGGGTGCATCTCTTCACCTCTACCCTGAACTGCCAGTTGGGTTCTATGCCCTTCACATATCTGGGGCTCCCTTTGAGTACTACCAAGCCAAGGAAGGAATTTTTTATGCCTCTGATCCAATGCATTCAAAGAAGGTTAGCTGCCTGCACCATGTATCTTAATTATGGCAGTAAGCTCAGGATGCTTAATTCAGTTCTCTCCTCTCTGCCCATGTTCTACCTTAGCTCCCTCAAACTTTATCAGTGGGTGTTAGCTGAAGTGGACAAATACAGGAGACATTGTTTATGGAGAGATAAGGATCTACAAAAGAAAAACCCTCCTTTGGCGGCCTGGGACCTTGTTTGTAAGCCTAAAAAGCAGGGAGGCCTTGGGGTCCTCAACTTGACAGTTCAAAATGACTGTTTGCTTATGAAGTATGTCCACAAATTCTACAATCATGCTGATCTGCCTTGGGTTAATCTTGCTTGGGAGCTTTACTACACCTCTGCCTTGCCTCCAGCTAGATTCAGGGATATTTCTTTCTGGTGGAGAGATTGTCTGAAAACTTTGCCCACATATAAGAATCTGGTTGTTTGTACCTTTGTGCAGGGGAACTCAATTCTCTTATGGCAGGATACCTGGTCAGATATTCCTTTGAAACTTAAATGACCTCGTTTGTTTTCATTTGTTCTCATTTGCTAAAATCGAGTCTATCTCCATCAAAGAAGCAATTGCTTCTCCACATATTCCAGATTTATTTCATCTGCCTATCTCTGAGGAAGCTTTGGTCCAGCTGAACTTGTTCCAAGCACTGCTGCGGGATTTAATACCACATGCTGAAAATGACTCATGGACTATGTTAGGCAATTCTTCATTGCAAGTTTCAAAAGTTTATAAGAAACTCATGGGAGACGTGAGAGCAGTGCCTGCCTTAGATTGGATGTGGAAAGGATGTTGTCAGCAGAGACATAAGGTTTTCTTCTGGCTACTTAGAGCATCTCCACTCGTCCCCCCGAACAGGCCCCGGCGAGCATTTTTTACATCCGGACGGCGTAAATCGGCCCAGTCGCGCCCCGGTTCCTCGTTTCGTCCGGATTTGGCCCTTCATCCATCCGGCGAGCCCACGCCACCCCCGGCCCCCCGGGGAGCGCTCGGGGACTCCGGACGAGTGAAAAGCGGGGAAGGGCCCGATCTGTCGGTGACTCGACGCACGAACCCCACCGCCACGTCGCTCAAAATCTCCCCCACCCCTCGTATCTCTCTCGCCGCCGGCACCACCCCGCCGGCTTGTTGCCCAGATTCCGCCGCCCCTCCTTCCCCACCTGCCTATATTCCGCCGTCTTTGGACGACGGCCTATCTGGCTGCTCTTCCGCCGGCCTGCTTGCTCCTCGTCGCTCGCGGCTCGGGTTGCCTCGACCACGCCCGTCAGGTGTTCGTCCATTTGCCTCGCCGGCCATGGACTCGGACGAAGAGGAGGAGCAGATGTTCGTCGAGCTTATGCAAGAAGAGATGGCAGCAGCCGCCCAAGACGACGAGCACATGATGATCCTTGGTTGCTTGGCTAGCATGTACGCCGGACTGGCAACTGGTCGACGTGGTGGGTCGGCACGAGGTCGCCGGAAGTGCAAGCCGAGACAGCGAATGGAGGGCTACTGCATGTTGTACGCCGACTACTTCGCCGACAATCCATTGCACGGTGAGAGTGTTTTCCGGCGTCGTTTCAGGATGAGCAGAAAGCTATTTCTGCAAATTGTGTATGCCATCCGCCACTTTGATCCCTACTTCAGATGCAAGGCGGATTGCACTGGTTTGGTTGGATTTTCGTCACTGCAGAAGTGCACAGTGGCTATGAGGATGCTGGCGTATGGAGCTCCCGGTGATACTGCAGATGACTATCTTCGGATGGCGGAGTCCACCGCCCTTGATTGTTTCTACCGGTTCTGCAGGGCCGTCATAGCAGTGTTCGGGGACTATTACTTGAGATCACCCACTGTCGAAGACACTGAGAGGATCCTTGCAACAAATGAAGCTAGAGGTTTTCCAGGGATGCTTGGAAGCATTGACTGCATGCATTGGCAATGGAAGAACTGTCCGTTTGCGTGGCAGGGAATGTACAAGGGTCACAAAAAAGGCTGCACTGTGATACTTGAAGCAGTGGCTACCCATGATCTCTGGATTTGGCACTCTTTCTTTGGTATGCCTGGATCCAACAATGACATCAACGTCCTAAACTGCTCCCCGGTCTTTTCCAAGCTTGTTGAGGGTCATGCTCCCCCGGTGGACTATGTGATCAATGGTCGGCACTACAACAAAGGATACTACCTTGCAGACGGTATCTATCCAAAGTGGGCAACATTTGTGAAGACTATCTCGAATCCTAGCACCCCCAAACTTTGCGAGTTTGTCAAGAAACAAGAAGCTTGCCGAAAAGACGTCGAGCGTGCATTTGGTGTCCTCCAGCAGAGATTTGCTGTCGTCCGGTTCCCCGCTATGACTTGGTCCAAAGATCAGATGTGGGAGGTGATGAACTGCTGTGTGTGCCTACACAATATGATTATTGAAAATGAGCGAAAGCATCCGGTTCCTCTGGCTGAGCAAGAAGCACCATATGAGAGAGAGGGTCCTCTTGCACAGCCTAATCACCAGGTGCCTCCATCATGGGCCGCCTTCATTGCTATGCGTCAGGAGATTCGAGACTCTACAATGCATCAGCTGCTGCAAGATGATCTAGTGGAGCACATATGGAGGCTCCGAGGCAACGCCAACGCCGACGCCAACTAGTCTGTCTAATTTGTTTGAAAAATTGTGAAATTGTGTGCTTCATTTGTTTCAGCACTTGTTAAACATTGTACTGATTATCGCCGAATTTGTTTCAGCAATTTTCGTACTCTTGGTCGCCGAACTTGTTAAATTTTATGTTAAATTTGTTTGAAATATGTCAAATGGTCGAGGTTGGGGGTTTCCTGCCGGGGGACGGCTGGAACTTCGGCGCTCCCCACGCCAAATCTTCCTCCAATCCGGACGAAAATTTCGCCGGATTTGGCCGTGGGGAGCGCCAACGAGTGGGGATGCTCTTATAAACAATAGGCTGAATACTCGAGCACTGCTGCAGCGCAAGAACTTTATGATGGCAGACTATTCTTGTATAATGTGCAATCAGCATCATCTGGAGACAAGTGATCATATGTTCTTTCAGTGCCCTTTTGCAGTTCTATGTTGGCAATATATCTGTCCTCTCTGGACCCCTCCTCCTCCTGGTCAGATGGATTTCCAGGCAGTATTGTCTAGTCTGAAAGCGGCCATATCCAAACCATTCTTCATGGAAATTATCATGCTTGTTGCATGGTCTATTTGGCTCACACACAATGGATTCATATTCAAGGCTGCTCCTCCGAGCGTTTACAGATGTCGGAAGATATTCAAAGATGAGCTTGCCCTTCTAGTGCACAAGGCCAAAAGGAATTTTTATCATGGCATAGTTTCTTGGGTGGAGAACTTTAGATAGTTTTTTTACTTTAGGCCTGGTGCCTCCTTGCTTTTTAGTTGCTCATCTCAAGCAACTGCTTATTTGTACTTTTTAATTATAACTTCAATAAAATAAAATAAAAATATACAGTGGGGAAACCCACTGTTCACCCTCAAAAAAAAAAACATCAAAATTGTAGTTCCATGTAACGAACACATCAAGGATTGCCTTCAGTGACACAGCCAACTGCATCAACTGCATCAAGCCGCAGTTGCTTTAGTTTGATTCCTGGACAACGTTAAAAACACTCGCTCTAGTTTGCTACAACGAAACTTCACCACTGGAGTACTGTACCGAGCTGACTCCAAAGAAGTTGTAACGTGATCTTACCCATATTTTTTTTTTTTTTTTTTTTGCGATGAAGTGATCTTACCCATTTTAGAGCAACTCTATCGGATTCCCTAAATAGAGAACAGACCCACTACAGCAGATAATGTCATGTATGTTGTCGAATGTTACAATTGTATCTCCTCCGGTTTAGCTCAAAAAATAGTGGCGGGGTACTGAAAGGAGTTAGGTTCCACCTAAAATAGGTACAAAGCAAAAACCAAAAATAAAAGTAACAAGTAATGGTATGATCTGAGATGATTCTAAAGATTATTAGGATTAAACTTAAATGCACTCATCAACCTCACAAACTTAAATCAGCTTAATCACCCTCGAGCAAGAATCAACCCGTAAGGAGCTAAGAGTTTAATCATGATATTTCACTGATGCTAGCAGCAAGGATCACCCACCACATACAACAAGAACTAAACGACCAGCTAAACTCGAATAATAGGAACTTTGAACTACTCACAGAATTCTAAAACGAACCAAACAAGCTGTTCATAATGACTACGGCTACTCAACACTAGTAAACAAATTCCTAAAACGGGGGTCGAGAGCATACCTTACGATGGGTGAACTCTTCACGCTCCTCGTTATTTGTTTGATTCTTTTGAGCTCAGGTTCGATCACCGTAAAGTGCTATGAAAAAACAAACTAAATGCAAAAATAACTTCACCTAGCTTGAAAGTTGTACAAGGACTAAGCTTGGGTAAATTGCAAAAAATAAAGAGAATATAGAAACTTTAGATGTCATGGCGTTTTGCGATTTCCCCTACTTGTTGTACAATGTTTCTATGCTAAGTATATCTAGATTTCCAAGAAAAACAATGGGCAGGGAAATGTAGATGGAAGCGACGTGGACATCACGGGTGGATAAACTTGAAACTCCAATAAAGGTCAGGAGTGGTTAGGAGGTGCGGACAATTCCATCAATCCATAAGGTTAGAAGGACCCCCTCCCGACCCCCAAACCCTAGCCGCCGCCGTCGGCGGCGCCGCCGGGCAAAGCCCACGGGGCATGGCGGCGGCCTTCCCTCGTGACGCGGCGGGGACGGCGGCCAAGGAGCTTCACACGACGCGGCGGCCCTCCCGGATGGCTGGGCGGCGGCGGGCGGACGGGGATGGAGGGGCGACGGCGGCCCTCCCGCCTCCCGCCTCCCGCATGGATGGATGGGGATGGTGGCCAGGTGCTGCGACCTCCCCGCCTCCCATCGGCGGCACGCCGGTGGTGGCTGGTGGTGGCGGACAGCGCCATCCCCTCCGCCTCTCGACGGTGCGGGGTGATGATCTTGGGCTTCTTCCGCGGTACGAGGTCGCCCGGGGCAGCAGCCTTGGGTACGACGGTGGAGGCGGCCTTCTTCTTCGCCGGAGGAGGTCGGCTGGTTGCTGGGGTGGCGGATCACGAGATCCCTCTACCCCGGCGATGAAGATCTAGTCGACGACGAGCTCGCGGTGAAGGGGCCACCGGTGAACACCGCGCCTTGACTTCGTTCTTGGCGGATGATGGCGGCGGCTTTTGGCGTCGTTCCCCTGCGAAGGCATCATCTTTGTTGGCCTCTTTGTTTGTTCTCGCCGAGGTGGGGACTCGTGGCTGTCGGTGAAAACCATGTCAAGATTGGCGGGCGATGGCGGCATTGTGCATCGCTTCCTTCTTGAAGGCATCATCGTCGCAGTCCGCAGGAACTCACTCATGCTACTCCGGGGGAAACCCTAGATCCAGCCAGGATCGGACGATGACGACGCTCCTTGCATCGTGCTACCTCTTGGGACATCGTTTTTGGAGCAGCGGCTGGATGGAGGTGGTTTTTGGTTGAGTGGTGTTCATCTACCACGTTGTCGTCGATGATTCTCAGCGGCGTGGAGCTGCGAGGTATCGAAGACGGGCGAGGACTGCTGGACGCGTGCAGGATGGTGGAGCTGTCTAGCGTCATGGTGACATCGACAACAGGCCTGGCAAGGTCAATGCGGTGATTCCTCTTGAAGATGGGTGCAAGGAAGACGGCGGTAGGGATTTCGGTGGCGTGTGTACTGGCGTGCGCTCAGGGTCCGCTTGACTGGTTGTGCTTCTCACCCGCCAATGGGCGGCTTGGGAAGGCATTCAATTTTAGATGAAGTGCATTGGTGTATTGTCAGGGTAATGGCCCTGTTCATGGTCAACCCCTTTATCGCTCTTGTAGGCATAGCGAGTTGTCGCTGGAAAGGTGGCTTCGAGTTGATCTTTGTATCTCCCTTGTAAGACTTTGCGAATAATTTAATAAAAAAAAGGTGTGTGCATCCTTTGGATGCAGAGGCTGGGGCGATGCTCCATTTCGAAAAAAAATAAAGTTAGAAGGACACCAAACATGAAGAACATGAGGTGACGTTGACGGGAGGCGCTCTCCTATAAGTGCCTTGTAGCAAGCAGCAACTCGGGCTCGCCTGTGGCTGATGGGGCAAAGTAGGTCAATTATCGAATGGACACTAATCCGTCGATTTGGTGGAGGATGAACTTCGCGATCTGACTACACATGCAAAGAGCGAGCAACAATGCAATCAGTAGACTACGAAGGTCTTTAATTCCTACCTAAAATCGAGAAAAAGTAAAATTAAGTTTGCAATCAAGATATGCGACTATGAATGAAAGCTTTATAAAAAAAGTTGGGATTCTGATAGCGGTCTTGATCTGGTTATTGGACTCAAACTGAAGTACGTGAAGTTGCAGCAATATGCTAACTTGTAACTAAACAATATCTGAGTCTAGTGACGCCTATGGGGTATTTAAGGAGAAGAGGAAGGGTTTTTGGCAAGTCAAGGGGTTGGCGGCCGAAATCCATCCTAGATGGGTTCTCCTCCTCAGATACAGACTCTAAAAACTAGATGGAATAATTGTTGCGCTAATAAAATGGGCCTGGCCCAAACATAGATGTGATGCAACATCATATAATCTATGGACGAAAATATAAAGTATGATCTTGAACATTTCATCCATGTCTCCCATGTATAAATATGGTGGTTTAGAAATTCTGAAATCTCCACTTGTTCAATCCTCACGTGGTTGCAACCACCTCTATGAATGAGGATCATGCTCCAATGATTGTCCCTCTAATCTATGCTAGGTCTATCATTCTTGATTGTCGTGGATATGGCCACACCAGGTGCTATAGGTTGTAGCACTTCATTGGTGCGGGGCAAGGTGGCGTAGCCATCTGCGGAGCGAGGTGCACATGACACGGGATTTTACCCAGGTTCAGCCCCTCCGGAGAGTAAAAGGCCTACGTCCTGCTAGATCTTATTGCTCAGATTGGTTTACAATGGGACGGCTCAGTCGGCTATCGAACCGAGAGCTATGGAAGTGAGGGAGAATGAGTGTGGATCCCTTCTAGGGTTTAGCTCAGGGGTTTATATAGGCACCCTCGATCTAGGGTTACATGAGGATAAGATCGTATCTCAACAATCGCTATAAGGCCAGGATCCTTCATCCAGCGCCCAAGTAATCTATAGCTCTAGTCGCCTGGGCCTCCGGGCCAGTCACCATCCTTCAGGGTTTAAGCCCAGTCGCTCGGGGTTTTAGGCCCAGTCGCCCTTACCGACTAGAAGCCTTCTTGGGCCTTCTCTCCTGCGGCGAGTGAGACCAATGATGGACCCCCTTAGGTGTATCCCCATCAGTAGTCCCCGAGCGCGTCGTGGATTGGGCGTGGAGTCCAGGCAAGGCACGGAGAGTCTTGGCAAGAATCCGCGGCGAATCGGTTGCGACCTCCTGAAACAAAGTAAATAACCATGACACAAGTCTTTAGTCGAAATGAGCCAATCGGTAGAAGCCAATCGGTGTGAGCCAGTCGACGTGGGTCAGTCGGCATATATCGATCTGTAAGGACCAGTCGGCGCAAGCCAGTCGGTGTGAGCCAGTCGACGTAGGTAAGTCGGCGCAAATCGTCCGGAGGACACACGTAGTGGTTCCAACGACTAGTTTCACGTTACCGAGGCGCGAGCCGTTGTGCCGTATTTGACCGTTGGGGCTTGACATGACGGGTAACGGCTAGCTAACGGCCCGCCAGTTAATTCCGCCGTGAATCCGGGCCGCTGATTTCTAGGCGCCGACTTCGGGGCGGATTTGGACGGCGGATATCCTTCCTTATCCATGCCGAGTGGAGCGGTATAAAGCGACGAACGCGACCTAGGGCAGGCCACTTTGCCCCACTTCCTTCTTCTTCATCTTCATCCCTCTCGTCCGCGTACACCTAGCCTCCATTTCTAGCTCCAAGAATCCCGATGGCGGCGAAGGGGTGGATGCGGTCCAAGGTGACCAAGGAAGCCTTGATTCCATACATTTCTTCGGGCGTGATCCCGGAGATGAAGCGGGGGCGGTGGAGAGTGCCGCCCGCGAACGAGATCGAGTCGATGCCACGAGAGGGGGAGTTCGTGATATTCATGAGCTTCCTCGACCGCAGCTTCGCGGTGCCAATCTCCTCCTATCTGCGCCAACTTCTAGCGTTCTATAGCATCAAGATCTACGACCTTGGCCCACACAGTGTCCAGAAAATCTCGCTGTTTGTGGCGTTGTGCGAGTGCTACCTAGGCTGCCCGCCCTATTTTCCGCTATGGTTGGCAATCTTCTAAAATAATGTTCATATGTTAAAAGTACGAACGTATTTATCTGAAAAATGAGCGACGAAAAAACCCAGAAAAAAAAGTGAAGAAATAGAAAAATGAAATGAAAGAAAACAAAAGAAAACAACAGAAAATAAGAGAAAAAAATGGGTAGGAGGAAAAAAACGCAATGGAAGATAATGAAAGGTTATTTTCTTAATCATTCCTACCACTGTGACCCATCCGAATCTCCGTTTTACCATTTTGGTAGATTGAAACCGCAATCTTGTTATTGTTCCGTTACAACCCGTTTTGCTATTTGGAGAGTGGGCAGTCAAAAACACAGGGAGCCGGTTTCCGAAGATCTCGTGGAAGAGGATGATGCGATTCGGTGCGACGACGACGGCGGCCTCCGGGGTAGGTCCTCTGTGGCCGGTGCTTGGCGACTTCCCGTCCGCTAGGGGACTGCTTCTGATCCAAGGCGTCAAGGGAAGCAGATGCGGCGGCGCGCCACCGACAGCTCCGCGTCGCCGGCGTGGTCGAGGTGCAGGAGGGTCTTGTTGTAATTTTCTTATCTTCTGTGTTCCTTTATGTAACTTTGCCGGATAATATCAGTCTCTTTTACTCGCAAAAAAAACACATTTAGTATGTTAAACGTGCAAATAACTTTTTTTCCGATAAAGAACGTGCAAATAACCAAATGTTTAGAACTACCAGTAAAGTAAGAGCTGGTCAATGCACTTTCTACAGAGGCACATTCCAGATATTTAATCACTTGGTCGAACAACTATTGACATTGATATTTATTCTATAAAGTACGCTTTATTACTTAAAAATTTAAGTATTATGTCCGAACTCTGCATATCTACATAGCCGTACGAAAATAAAAAATCAAAAGATAAAAATATGAAAGAAATGGCACACTAGTAGTAGTCCACAAGGGAACTGCATATGCGCATATGGTGATGAAGGTCCAGTCCGAAGATTACGCTGGCATCCATGTTGGCTAAAAATATTCCCGCCATGTCTACTAACCATGTAGATACCTTCATAAACAGGTTGTGATTCTCCACACGTTGTAGAGACGACCATGGACGAACTAAAGTTATGCATCGGTAGATAACCTGTATGAGAGAAGAATTTTTATCATTAATTTTTTTATCATTTCTACATAGCCATAGTGATCAAATAATGAAAAGCGCTCCAATCCAAGTATCTTAAACCTATGATCCACACCATTTAGTTAGTTGCCAACAATATTTGCAACGTTGTGTGGCGGGTATAAGGTAGAAACTACTTGGATGACTGGCCATATGAATCTAACAAATTTTTCCCAAAGAACAAGTGTTTAATAGTCGGCGCAGTGATGATAGAATACCCATTTTTTTACTTCCGTAACAATTATGTTTTACAAGGTTCTCTTTGGTGAGTACTACTCATGCGAAGATACCATGTGAAAATCTTTGTCTTTAGCGGGATCTTAATGCCGGATCTATATTTGACCTCAATGTCATGAATATCGAGCTCGCCTTGATCTTTCGTGCTAGAGACTACGGATGGCAATGGGCAGGGTATGGGCAGGGTAGAGCAATACCATACCCATGCCCGTATAGTCAATGGGTACAAACTTCCACCCATACCCATACCCGCGGGTATAAAACTTTACCCATACCCATACCCGGTGGGTAGGTCAGATTGTATACAAGTCACTCGCAATTTTACATTTCTCAATAATAAATTGGGATTTCTATTTTCGTGCCCCTGGTTCGTTAGTTGTACTCAGTTTCCCCAGCCCCTTAGTTTTTCCTCAGTTTTCCCCTCCCTCTAGTTTGAAACCCGTCGCAGACGCTCAGACGGGAGGGTTGCCGTCTGGTCAGAGGCCTTCACCGTTACCGGTGACGGCTAGGGAGCCGCGTTGGTGTTGAATTGACCGTTTCTTTCGAACTATGTTGACTGTTGACTCGAGGAGCTCACCCAAAGCTTTCCACTCCGCCCGATACTGGAGGAGCTCACACACCGCCCCTCCGCCGCCACGCCGTCCTGCCCTCCTACCTTATGGCGTCGTCCGCCGCCGAGCCGCCCCCGCCCCCACCACCACCCCCGGGAGGCGGAGAGGGATCCGCCTCCACCAGATCTAGATCTACCCCTGTCGCGGTAGAGTTTGTATATCCGTCTGATGTACCGACTCTTCCCGTCAGCCGCGGAGAAGATTGGGAATCGGAGGGATCTAACGCATGGATTCCATCTGGGTAAGCATCGTCTGCCTATGTGAATTAACAGTAGGCAGTTTTTGAGCGCCAATCGTTGTTGCTCAACTAACTGCGTTGCTTTTCGAATAGGATTGATCCAGCGCTGGCTTTTCGGCTGGTGGTTAGGCTGGATTCTAGCTTTACGCGTGATTCTAAACGCGAAATGAATGGGTTTTACTTCCCTGCGGTGGTTGCAACCACCATCTCGTTGAGGGATTTGAAAGCTAACATCTTCGATAAGTACCCCTGGAGCCCTCGCGATGCAGTTCATTTCGAATATTTCAACAGCACGGAGCAAAGATTGGTTCCACTAATTTCCGACGATGATCTGGGAATTCTTTTTGCTTTGAATGCTTCTTGCCATTTCGGTAAAATTCGTGTCCATGTGGACAGGGGCCAGGCATCATCTGGTGTTCGGGCATCATCAGGTGGTCGGGCATCATCAGGTGGTCGGGCATCATGTCTCTCTACTGCTGCTGCCTCTGCTAATAGTGTGCGCCGCGGCGATCCTTGTAGGTCCACAGCAGCACCATCTGTCCCCAGTGCGAGTGGTAGCCAGATCGTTCCTGTGGTCAATGTGGAGGACGATGCAGAGATTGGGGATCAGTCTCCTGAAGATGATGAGGATGAGTTAATGTTTCCTGAATTGGTAGATCGATGCAGTAAGCAGGCAATGGAGGATCAATACATGGAAGATATTGCTTTTGGTGCCAGATTTGATGAGACTGATGATGAAGAGAAGAATGAGAACGATGACAGCCTCGTTTTAGCCGATTACGAAGGTGAAGACTTGCCAACAATTGAGTGGAACAGGGAGGATCCTCAGCTTGCAAAAGGCACCGTGTTTCAAACGATGATGGACTGCCGTAATGCAATTACTACATATCACATTCTCACTAAGAATAATTATGAGGTTATTAAAAGTGAGCCAGGTAGGTTCACAATTAAATGCCCATACCCAAGGTGTAGGTTTAGGCTGCATGCATCCACAATGCGCAGAAGCAGCTTGGTTCAGGTACTACGCCAACCAGTTGTGTATTTAGATCACGGTGTAAAATTTGTTATCTATTACTGACATCCCTTATCATTATGTTTCAGATAAAGGTTAATAAGGAGATCCATAGGTGTCCACCTCTAGGGGGAGAGCCAGACCTGAAAACAAAGCTAGCGAAGACTAGGTGGTTGGCAGATATAATCCTAGATTGGCTGAGAGAAACTCCTTCACTTGGTCCAACGGCACTCAGAAAAAGGTGGCTGAGAAGTATAAAGGGATGAAAGTACCTTACATGAGGATGTTCTATGCAAAGGAAATGGCTCTTGACAAGATCAATGGTCCATGGAATGAAAGCTTTCAGTTGCTTTACACTTTCAAAGCTGAAGTGGAGATGGCTAGTCCAGGCAGTGTTGTAGCAATAGACAAGCATACAGTTCCCTACAAATTGAAAAGCGGGAAGGTAATGCACAAGGAATGTTTTAGAAGGGCTTTTGTTTGTTTCAAAGCTTGCTGGAAAGGCTTTTTGGACGGTTGCAGGCCTTATTTGGCCGTGGATGCATCAGCTCTTCATGGTAGGTTTAAAGGACAGCTAGTTGCTGCTACTGCAGTTGATGGACATAATTGGATGTTCCCTGTTGCTTATGGAGTTTTGGAGGTTGAGTCAGAGGAAAGTTGGACTTGGTTTCTGCAGAACTTGCGCGACCTTATAGGTCATCCACCAGGACTTGTTATCCACACAGACGCTTGCAAAGGTTTGGAGAGTGCGGTAGAAGCAGTATTCCCTGGAGTGGAGCATAGGGAATGTATGCGACACTTGGTACAGAATTTTACAAAGAAATTCAAGGGTAAAGTTTTTACTGACAACCTATGGCCAGCTTCATACACATGCAGCTCTAGGAAGCATATGTTTCATTTGGATGTGTTGTATAAACAAAAACCTGGGGTGAAGGAGTACTTGGATGAACATCATGGTAGGGTGTGGTCAAGAAGCCAATTCAATGAAATTTGCAAGGTAGACTATGTAACAAGTAACCTTGCGGAGAGTTTCAACTCAAAGGTCAAGTCATTGAAAGGGCTTATGCTGTGGCAAATATTTGATAAGATTAGGCAGATGATCATGATAAAGATCGATCTGCGTCAAAGAATTGCATCCACAAATTATGTTGGCCATCTCATGCTCCCATCTTTGATTAAGTCTTTGCATGAGAGGGCAAAACAATTGAGGATGCAATGCGTCAGAAAAGGAATGGAGGCTGAGGTAACCTACACTGACAGTAAAAACATGCAGTGGAGGTATCCAGTGAGTTTGGTTGATAGGACATGCCATTGTAGGGGATGGCAGATCCGTGATACGTCTCCAACGTATCGATAATTTCTTATGTTCCATGCTACTTTATTGATGATACCTACATGTTTTATGCACATTATATGTCATATTTATGCATTTTCTGGAACTAACCTATTAACAAGATGCCGAAGAGCGTTTTCTGCTGTTTTTGGTTTCAGAAATCCTAGTAAAGAAGTATTCTCGGAATTGGACGAAGCCCAGGGTCCTATTTTTGCACGAAGCTTCCAGAAGACCGAAGACCTAACGAAGTGGGGCCACGAGGCAGCCGGGGGTGGCCGGCGCGGCCTAGGTCTTGGCCGCGCGGCCCTGGGCCCTCGTGTGGCCCCCCGCATTGACCTTCCGCCTACTTAAAGCTCTGTCGCGAAACCCCCAGAGCCACGATACGGAAAACCTTCAGAGACGCCGCCGCCGCGAATCCCATCTCGGGATTCGGGATCGCCTCCGGCACTGCCGGAGAGGGGATTCATCTCCCGGAGGACTCTTCATCGCCATGATCGCCTCCGAGTGATGAGTAGTTCACCCCTGGACCATGGGTCCATAGCAGTAGCTAGATGGTCGTCTTCTCCTTGTTGTGCTTCATTGTTGGATCTTGTGAGCTGCCTAACATGATCAAGATCATCTATATGTAATTCTATATGTTGTGTTTGTCGGGATCCGATGGATAGAGAGTACTATGATTATGGTGATTATCAATCTATTGTTCATGTGTTGTTTATGATCTTGCATGCTCTCCGTTATTAGTAGAGGCTCTGGCCAAGTTTTTACTCTTAACTCCAAGAGGGAGTAATTATGCTCGATAGTGGGTTCATGCCTTCATTGATACCTGGGACAGTGACAGAAAGTTCTAAGGTTGTGATGTGCTGTTGCCACTAGGGATAAAACATTGATGCTATGTCTAAGGATGTAGTTATTGATTACATTACGCACAATACTTAATGCAATTGTCTGTTGCTTTGCAACTTAATACTGGAGGGGGTTCGGACGATAACCTGAAGGTGGACTTTTTAGGCATAGATGCAGTTGGATGGCGGTCTATGTTCTTTGTCGTAATGCCCGGATTAAATCTCACTATATTTATCATGTCATGTATATGCATTATTATGCCTTTCTCTATTTGTCAATTGCCCGACTGTAATTTGTTCACCCAACATGCTTTTATCTTATGGGAGAGACACCTCTAGTGAACTGTGGACCCCGGTCCTATTCTTTCCATAGCATACAATCTACTTGTTTTACTGTTTTCTTTGCAAACATCTTCCACTCGATACGTTTAATCCTTTGTTACAGCAAGCCGGTGAGATTGACAACCTCACTGTTTCGTTGGGGCAAAGTACTTTGGTTGTGTTGTGCAGGTTCCTAGTTGGCGCCGGAATCCCTGGTGTTGCGCCGCATCACATTTCGCGACCATCAACCTTCAACGTGCTTCTTGGCTCCTACTGGTTCGATTAAACCTTGGTTTCATACTGAGGGAAAACTTGCCACTGTGCGCATCATACCTTCCTCTTGGGGTTCCCAACGGACGTGTACATCTACGCGCATCAAGCACTTTTTCTGGCGCCGTTGCCGGGGAGATCAAGACACGCTGCAAGGGGAGTCTCCACTTCTCAATCTCTTTACTTTGTTTTTGTCTTGCTTTATTTTATTTACTACTTTGTTTGCTGCACCTAAACAAAACACAAAAAAATTAGTTGCTAGTTTTACTTTATTTACTGTCTTGCTCTCTATATCAAAAACACAAAAAAATTAGTTACTTGCATTTAATTTATTTTGTTATCATGTCTAGTCCTGTACTTGTTTTTATTTTTACTAGTTAGGCATAATGGAAAACAACAAAAAAATTAGAGATCTTTATGAACTTTATCTTGAATTAGGACATGATGTGTTTGAAGAGAAAATTAAAAAACCCATGGAACTTTGTTTGCAAAATAGTTGTAGCAATGTTATTAGCATGAACTCTTTGAACACTATTATTGCTAAAGCTATGGAAGAATTTAAGCTTGGGGAAGCTGGTTGTGATATTTTTAGTCCCCCAAGCATGGAGGAGAAAATTTACTTTAATGATACTTTACCTCCTATATATGATGCTTGCAATGATGAATATGATATTTTCAGTCCACCTACTATTGAGGAGAAAATTAATTATGATTACAATATGCCTCCTATATATGATGATTATGGTGATGAGAATAATAGTGATAGCTATTTTGTTGAATTTGCTCCCACTACAACTAATAAAATTGATTATGCTTATGTGGAGAGTAATAATTTTATGCATGTGGCTCATGACAAGAATGTTTTATGTGATAGTTATATTGTTGAGTTTGTTCATGATGCTACTGAAAATTATTATGAGAGAGGGAAACATGGTTATATGCATCTTAATAATATTAAGTTTCCCCTCTTTATGTTGAGAATCTTGAAATTGCACTTGTGTTGCTTTTCTATGCTTGTCACTTTGTTCTTCATGAATTTATTTGTGTACAAGACTCCTTTTCATAGGAAGTGGGTTAGGTTTAAATGTGTTTTGAATTTGCTTCTTGATGCTCTCTTTTGCTTCAACTCTTATTTATTGCGAGAGTATCATTAAAATTGCTGAGCCCATCTTAATGGCTATAAAGAAAGAACTTCTTGGGAGATAACCCATGTGTTTATTTTACTACAGCAATTTTTGTTTTATTGAGTCTTGGAAGTTGTTTACTACTGTAGCAACCTCTCCTTATCATGTTCTTGTGCCAAGTAAAGTTTCTATGTCAAAGTTGGTATTATATTTGGGATCGCTGCGCAGAAACAGCATTGCTGTCTGTCACGAATCTGGGCATAATTCTCTGTAGAAAATTCGAAAAAATCTGCCAATTTACGAGCGTGATCCTCAGATATATACGCAACTTTCATTAGTTTTGAGTTTTTCCATTTGAGCAAGTCTGGTGCCATTTATAAATTCGTCTTTACGGACTGTTCTGTTTTTGACAGATTCTGCCTTTTATTTCGCATTGCCTCTTTTGCTATGTTGGATTTATTTCTTTGATCCATTAATGTCCAGTAGCATTATGCAATGTCCAGAAGTGAAAAGAATGATTGTGTCACCTCTGAATGTGTGAATTATTAATGATGCACTAACCCTCTAATGAGTTTGCTTGAAGTTTGGTGTGAAGGAAGTTTTCAAGGGTCAAGAGAGGAGAATGATATACTAAGATCAAGAGGAGTGAAAGCTCTAAGCTTGGGGATGCCCCGTGGTTCATCCCTGCATATTTTAAGAAGACTCAAGCGTCTAAGCTTGGGGATGCCCAAGGCATCCCCTTCTTCATCGACAACATCATCAGGTTCCTCCCCTGAAACTATATTTTTATTCAGTCACATCTGGTGTTCTTTACTTGGAGCGTCGGTTTGTTTTCGTTTTTGTTTTTGTTTGAATAAGATGGATCCTAGCATTCACTTTGTGGGAGAGAGACACGCTCCGCTGTTGCATATGGACACATGTGTCCTTAGGCTTTACTCATAATGTTCAAGGCGAAGTTTCTTCTTCGTTAATTTGTTATATGGTTGGAATTGGAAAATGCTACATGTAGTAATTCTAAAATGTCTTGGATAATGTGATACTTGGCAATTGTTGTGCTCATGTTTAAGCTCTTGCATCATATGCTTTGCACCCATTAATGAAGAAATACATAGAGCTTGCTAAAATTTGATTTGCATATTTGGTTTCTCTAAGGTCTAGATAATATCTAGTATTGAGTTTTGAACAACAAGGAAGACAGTGTAGAGTCTTATAATGTTTACAATATGTCTTTTATGTGAGTTTTGCTGCACTTGTTCATCCTTGAGTTTGCTTCAAATAACCTTGCTAGCCTAAACCTTGTATCGAGAGGGAATACTTCTCATGCATCCAAAATCCTTGAGCCAACCACTATGCCATTTGTGTCCACCATACCTACCTACTACATGGTATTTACCCGCCATTCCAAAGTAAATTGCTTGAGTGCTACCTTTAAAATTCCATCATTCACCTTTGCAATATATAGCTCATGGGACAAAATAGCCTTAAAAACTATCGTAGTATTGAATATGTACTTATGCACTTTATATTTTATTAAGTTGCTTGTTGTGCGATAACCATGTTTCTGGGGAACGCCATCAACTATTGTTGAATATCATGTGAGTTGCTATGCATGTCCGTCTTGTCTGAAGGTCTATCATTTTAGTGGTTGGAGCATGCAAAATTGTTAGAGAAGAACATTGGGCCGCTAACTAAAGCCATGAATCATGGTGGAAGTTTCAGTTTTGGACATATATCCTCAATCTCATATGAGAATAATAACTTTGCTACATGCTTATGCATTAAAGAGGAGTCCATTATCTGTTGTCCATGTTGTCCCGGTATGGATGTCTAAGTTGAGAATAATCAAAAGCGAGAAATCCGAAATGCGAGCATTCTCCTTGGACCTTTGTACAGGCGGCATGGAGGTACCCCTTTGTGACACTTGGTTGAAACATGGCATGCAAAGATCCGGTAGTCCAAGTTAAGTAGGACAAGGTGCGGGCACTATTAGTATACTATGCGTGAGGCTTGCAACTTGTAAGATATAATCTTCATAACTCATATGCTTTATTACTACCGTTGACAAAATTGTTTCATGTTTTCAAAATAAAAGCTCTAGCACAAATACACAATCGATGCTTTCCTCTGCGAAGGACCATTCTTTTACTTTTATTGTTGAGTCAGTTTACCTATCTCCTTCCACCTTAAGAAGCAAACACTTGTGTGAACTGTGCATTGATTCCTACATACTTGCATATTGCACTTGTTATATTACTTTATGTTGACAATATCCATGAGATATACATGTTATAAGTTGAAAGCAACCGCTGAAACTTAATCTTCCTATGTGTTGCTTCAACACCTTTACTTTGATTTATTGCTTTACGAGTTAACTCTTATGCAAGACTTATTGATGCTTGTCTTGAAGTACTATTCATGAAAAGTCTTTGCTATATGATTCAGTTGTTTACTCATGTCATTACCTTTGCTTTGATCGCTGCATTCATTACATATGTTTACAAATAGTATGATCAAGATTATGATGGCATGTCACTTCAGAAATTATCTTTGTTATCGTTTTACCTGCTCGGGACGAGCAGAACTAAGCTTGGGGATGCTGATACGTCTCCAACGTATCGATAATTTCTTATGTTCCATGCTACTTTATTGATGATACCTACATGTTTTATGCACATTATATGTCATATTTATGCATTTTCGGAACTAACCTATTAACAAGATGCCGAAGAGCCAGTTGTTGTTTTTTCTGCTGTTTTTGGTTTCAGAAATCCTAGTAAAGAAATATTCTCGGAATTGGACGAAACTTTCGCCCAGGGGTCCTATTTTTGCACGAAGCTTCCAAGACCGAAGACCTAACGAAGTGGGGCCACGAGGCAGCCGGGGGGTGGCCGGCGCGGCCTAGGTCTTGGCCGCGCCCCTGCCCCCTGGGCCCCTCGTGTGGCCCCTCGCGTTGACCTTCCGCCTACTTAAAGCTCCCGTCGCGAAACCCCCAGACCGAGAGCCACGATACGGAAAACCTTACAGAGACGCCGCCGCCGCGAATCCCATCTCGGGGGATTCAGGAGATCGCCTCCGGCACCCTGCCGGAGAGGGGATTCATCTCCCGGAGGACTCTTCATCGCCATGATCGCCTCCGGAGTGATGAGTGAGTAGTTCACCCCTGGACCATGGGTCCATAGCAGTAGCTAGATGGTCGTCTTCTCCTTGTTGTGCTTCATTGTTGGATCTTGTGAGCTGCCTAACATGATCAAGATCATCTATATGTAATTCTATATGTTGTGTTTGTCGGGATCCGATGGATAGAGAGTACTATGATTATGGTGATTATCAATCTATTGTTCATGTGTTGTTTATGATCTTGCATGCTCTCCGTTATTAGTAGAGGCTCTGGCCAAGTTTTTACTCTTAACTCCAAGAGGGAGTAATTATGCTCGATAGTGGGTTCATGCCTTCATTGATACCTGGGACAGTGACAGAAAGTTCTAAGGTTGTGATGTGCTGTTGCCACTAGGGATAAAACATTGATGCTATGTCTAAGGATGTAGTTATTGATTACATTACGCACAATACTTAATGCAATTGTCTGTTGCTTTGCAACTTAATACTGGAGGGGGTTCGGACGATAACCTGAAGGTGGACTTTTTAGGCATAGATGCAGTTGGATGGCGGTCTATGTTCTTTGTCGTAATGCCCGGATTAAATCTCACTATATTTATCATGTCATGTATATGCATTATTATGCCTTTCTCTATTTGTCAATTGCCCGACTGTAATTTGTTCACCCAACATGCTTTTATCTTATGGGAGAGACACCTCTAGTGAACTGTGGACCCCGGTCCTATTCTTTCCATAGCATACAATCTACTTGTTTTACTGTTTTCTTTGCAAACATCTTCCACTCGATACGTTTAATCCTTTGTTACAGCAAGCCGGTGAGATTGACAACCTCACTGTTTCGTTGGGGCAAAGTACTTTGGTTGTGTTGTGCAGGTTCCTAGTTGGCGCCGGAATCCCTGGTGTTGCGCCGCATCACATTTCGCGACCATCAACCTTCAACGTGCTTCTTGGCTCCTACTGGTTCGATTAAACCTTGGTTTCATACTGAGGGAAAACTTGCCACTGTGCGCATCATACCTTCCTCTTGGGGTTCCCAACGGACGTGTACATCTACGCGCATCAGATCCGTGGGATACCCTGCATACACGCATTGTTTTTCATGGGTGTTATAGGGGGTCAAGACGGTGAAGTTGATCAGTATGTGTCAGAGTATTTCTCTGTTGCAAAATTTAGGGCTGCATATGCTATGAATGTTCCTACCTTGTTGGGAAAAGACCAATGGATGAAAGTCGATCCAGGCTTCAAACTGTACTCTCCAGTATTGACTAGACCGGCAGGTAGGCCGAGGAAGAATAGGATCAGAGCTAGTGCAGAGGGTGGTGCACCGATTCGAAAACGTAAGTGCAAACGTTGTGGAATCCCTGGACACATTGCTAGGCTTTGTAAAAATGGAGTTGATCCGGCTTTTGGAATGGAAGATCAGGCGGGAGCAGAAAATGCAGAGGAGAATGAAGCAGCAATTCAACTTGAGATTGAAGCAGCAGTTCAACATGAGGAGATTGAAGCAGCAAATGCAGAGGAGATTGAAGCAGCAGTTCAACATGAGGAGATTGAATCAGCAAATGCAGAGGAGATTGAAGCAGCAGTTCAACATGAGGAGATTGAACCGATGGATCGAGAGCAGAGGGAACAGATGGATGTAGAAAGGCTTCAACCGATGAGTCCAGAGGAGAGGGAACAGTATAATCGAGATTGCCTCGATAGTTGTAAGGCCATGTGTGATGCACACTTCGAAGAGCTCATGGCAGAAGAAAAAGCACAAGCTTCGCAGAAGAAGAAGAACAAGAAAGAGGGCAAAAGGAAGGTAGACACCGGTAATATCCCTGGTAGGGTTACCCGGAGTAAGGTGGTGGCCCCGGCGAGTCACACCAGGAGCAAGAGAAAGATTTTATTCTGAACAACTAATTTGAATTTGTATGAACAATTTGTATTGGGGTTCCCTTTGTATTGGGGTTCCCTTTGTATTGAACAATTTGTATTGGGGTTAACTTTGTATTGGGGATGCCTTTGTGTTGAACAATTTGAATTTGTATGAACAATTTGTATTGTGGTTCCCTTTGTATTGGGGATTGGGGATCCCTTTGTATTGGGGTTCCCTTTGTATTCAACAATTTGTATTGGGGTTAACTTTGTATTGGGGATGCCTTTGTGTTGAACAATTTGAATTTGTATGAACAATTTGTATTGTGGTTCCCTTTGTATTGGGGATCCCTTTGTGTTGAACAATTTGAATTTGTATGAACAATTTGTATGCCACATTTAAGCCACATTTAAGCCACATTTATCATTTTAGGGTTTTAGGATTTTAGGGTTTTAGGGTTTTAACATTTTAGGGTTCAAATCAAAATAATTCAAAACATGGTGGAACCTTCCCATGGAGCCTTGTTATGTTACCTACAACCTAGAGAAATAATAATGGAAAAGGAAATATAGAGATATGAAGTTTTTATGCCAAAAGCTTCAAAACCACTTCCTAGTCCATGAGCTACTAGATATGAAGATGCAGGGCTTTCTGCTCAATACACCTCCCAAATACCCACTATGCTTACAAACTTTGTCCAAATGAGTCCAAATTCGTCACACTTGTGTATCTTTGAGTTGCAAACAATATCTAGTCGGCCAAAATGTAATATATTGTTCAAATAACACAATTTTACAATTTTTATGCCAAAAGCTTCAATTTCCCTTAGTCCGTTTATTATTTGGGTGCCCCTGTTTTACTTAGTGTTACTCAGTTTTCCCCTCCGGGCCCACTTGTTTTACTCAGTCATACTCAGTTTTGCCCTTCCGATAAACATTTCCTCACTTTTCCCCCTCTCAGTTCTACTCAGTTTTCCTAACTTGTACTCACTGGCTGATCTCTGATTGGTCGAGATGTATGTCACACGGATCTTGGTTGGATGAAAGCTCAACGAACGATTGCACCGTTCGATCATTTATGATCGGACGGCCTGTATCTCTCTCTCTACCACGATGGACGCATACGGAGACAAGAGCAGAGCACATACCTACCAACCCTGGCAGTCGCATATTCCAGTCGCATCCTCCTCTCTAACCGTGCTTGCGGCGGCGCGGATCTAACCGTGCTTGCGGCGGCGTCGGCGGCGCGGATCTAACCGTGCGTGCGGCGGCGCGGATCTAACCGTGCGTGCGGCGGCTGCGGCGGCGCAGATCTAACCGTGCGTGCTGCGGCGTGCGGCGCGCAGATCTAACCGTGCGTGCGGCGGCGTGCGGCGGCGCAGATCTAACCGTGCGTGCGGCGGCGTGCATCTAACCGTGCGTGCGCCGTGGATCTAAGAGTGCCGGTGAGGATCTAACCGTCAGAAATAGTTGAAATGTCTCTCTCTGTCTCACTTTCGATTCTATTCTCAGATCTGTTGAATGATGAAGAACACCAAGACGGCGGCCGTGCCGACAGTGGTCATCGATGCCACGAACATTGAAGCCATCGCCTACAACATCGCTTCGACGGCGCAGACCCAGCCTTCAATGTCGGAGCCTGTTGATGTCTCACTTCCGGTGCCGAGAGTGCGAATCGATGCCAAGACGATTGAAGCCATCGTCTACAACCGCGCTGCAAAGCCGCCGATCCAGCCCTCCGTAGATCCGTCGCTGATGAAGTACACCAAGACAGCGGCGGTTCCGACACTGGTCATCGATGCCACGAACATTGAAGCCATCGCCGATAACATCGCTTCAACGTTTGATGGCGCAGAATTGGGATAAATTATTATAAATTTGTATTTTTCAATTTCCAAATGGGATAAAATTGTTCACTACTACCTCTGTCTCAAAAAAAGCTTCTTCACGTTCTTGATGTGTCCATGTACATCCGTATGTATGATTTGAATTCTATCCCAACTTGATTGGGAAGATATTGATATGTATTTGATCCGGAGGCTGGTACATGCTTTCACTTTTGGGATCCCTTCACTTTTATAAAATGTTCATGCATGCTAAAATTATCGTGCGCATTACTTAGCACAAGTAGGAAATTGTACACCGAAATACAGTGCTTAGAGCCACAACAAAATACAGTGGTTAGAGCCATCTACTGAATAACAATTCTATACTAAATCGTCTACCAGAACCACATAACTGCTAGGACAGGGATGACACCTAATAAAACTGCACAGATGAATATACTTTTCTCCTCTCCCATCACTTTAAGTTCATGTTCTAGATTTTCTACCACTTGATCAAATACGGCAAGATCTGTCTCAACTCTCAACTTCTCCTTGCGAATAAGCTCTGAATTCTTCTTTTCTTCCTCCACAATACGCTTCAGCTCGAATATCATCAGGTTTTTACGGGCCAATTCATCACCTAAATTGGCCACCTTCTCCTCCAAATCCATCCTCTGGCTACACCACTGGGTTGATTCATCTTGGTATGCAATGTACCATGGATCATCGGCTTGCCTGGCTAACTGTAACAATAATGGAAAAAGAACAACTGAAATCACCCCAACAGGCCATGGCGGAACTTCAAATTCAACGGTAGTACAGAGAGCTGAAGCTATATACCCGCACTTCCGACGAGGTAGGAGAAGTAGAACGTGGCCACGACATGATCGAATCCCCACCCTCGCCGGTGTACCCGCTACGACGAGACATTAAGGACTATTTCGTACCTGCAAACTCCAATAAATTACGGGAACCGAATCGGTTAGGGGGCGGGGGAGGCAGAAGCGGAGGTCTACCAATTGGTGCGCGGAACAAATCCCGGTCGTCGTGGGCGGCGGATCTGCTTGCGGCGGACTTTCCTGCGGTGGGTACAATGCGTGCGGACGAAACAAGTGCTGGAGCCGTGGTTGACGTGCAGCGCCGCAGTTCGTCCGACGCCGCCGGGGCAGAGCCGGCGGCGCGACGAGGCGCCGGCGATGGCTGCTCCGTCCGACGGTGGGGAACGAGCTGCCAGCGGTTCTCCGGTCTAGCTTAAGAATAATTAATTAGCGAACTTGTTGCTTCTCTCTATGATATTCTCTAAAGACATATATCGAGCGGCAATATATGATTTTTTCTCTCTAAATAAATAGACGACCCCACTGGTCATTGGCTGCGGCAGCCCCACAGAGCGGCAATATATGTCTTTTCCTGAAAAATAGACGACCCCAATGGTCATTGGCTGCGGAGGCCCCACAGAGCGGCAATATATGAGTTTCCCTAAATAAATAGACGACCCCACTGGTCATTGGCTGCGGCAGCCCCACAGAGCGGCAATATATGTCTTTTACTGAAAAATAGACGACCCCACTGGTCATTGGCTGCGGAGGCCCCACAGAGCGGCAATATATGAGTTTCCCTAAATAAATAGACGACCCCACTGGTCATTGGTGAGGCAGCCCCACAGAGCGGCAATATATGTCTTTTCTTGAAAAATAGACGACCCCACTGGTCATTGGCTGCGGAGGCCCCACAGAGCGGCAATATATGAGTTTCCCTAAATAAATAGACGACCCCACTGGTCATTGGCTGCGGCAGCCCCACAGAGCGGCAATATATGTCTTTTACTGAAAAATATACGACCCCACTGGTCATTGGCTGCGGCAGCCCTATAGAGCGGCCCCATTTGTCATTGGCAGCACCGCGTATAAAATCATGAAATAAAACGGGCCACACGTCGCGATAGATGGATGGCTGCTCCGACGTGTCTCCTGACCCTACCCGTCAGCACGAGACGGTCAGGGAGGAGCTGCCCCTGTGCGGCCCCACCCGGTCAGACTAACGGTCAAGGCCTCTGACCTGACGGCTACCGGCCGTTCCAGCACTTGTGCGTGTTTCAAACTAGAGGAGGGGAAAACTGAGGAAAAACTAAGGGACTGGGGAAAACTGAGTACAACTAACGAACCAGAGGCACGAAAATAGAAATCCCTAATAAATTTGATTGAAAAAATGAATTATCTCAACTCAATAACATGTAGTTGAGTACATAAAAATTAACAAAATATAAAAAGCACATTCTCATACTTTAACTCATAAGTCACCAAACTAGACGTATCACATAAAAAATTGATAATAAACGGGCAGGGTATGGGCATACCTGCGGGTACGAGGTTATACCCGTGCCCTATCCATGACTTAGTGGGCAGGGTATGGGTACTACCCATGGGCATAAAAGTGTACCCATACCCTGCCCATATGGGTACGGTACCCGCGGGTACCCGTACCCATGGGTAAAATTGCCATCCTTAGACTACACTCTATTTAGCCAGTTGATATTTTTTTCTCACTATCTCCTTGCCTATAGAATATTGATCATAGATAATCCAACCTTTGTAAGACTCCCTTAGGTAACTAAAACGAAGATATAGTACCATGTTTATTAGTACTAAATTTATGAGGAATAATCTTTCACCTAAAGATAGTAATTTTCTTTTCTAGCTACTCAATCATTTTTGTAGTCTTTCCTCAACATGTTTCTATTCCGCATTTGTACTTGTCCCATAATGAGTCAGGATTCCCAAGTAGCAGATAGGAAAATGACCTTGCCCGTTACTAAAAAGTTCAGTGTATAGGGTGGCCTCGTCTTGCGCCACGTCAAAACAAAACAATACACTTTGAAGGAAGTTTATTCAGTCATGAAAGCTGCTCAAAATATGATAATATTAATTTCAAGTTTTTTCCCTTTTCAAGATCATGGTCCACAAAAAGAATTGCATCATCGACGTATTGAAGGACAGATTGTCCACTATCCGTGAGATGTGGTACTAACCCTTCAATCTGACCATCAACTTTTGCACGTTGTAAATACTCTGTTTTACAATAATATTAAAAAATTGCAATGGGTTCCCACTGTTTCACCTTCAAAGAAAACTTTTGCACGCTCAATAATTATAGCTAACATATGAGGTACTATATTGAATACCATGGTAAAGATGGACCGCCTTGTCTTAATCTTTCTTTGGTTGGAAGTATTTGCCAACATCGTCAATAACTTTAATGACAACGCTACATCTGAAAATAAAATTATGGATTAGAGTGCACCACTTAGGAGAAAAACATTTCATCATAAATGTTTGTTGAAGGAAAGAGCATTTAACTTTATCATTAGCCTTTTTTTAAACCAATCTTTGGAATTATTCCATTGAACTTTTTCCGATGCAACTCCTTAATTGCCTCATGCAAGACTACCACTCCCTCAAGAATGGTCGAACCACATGATCAACCACCAAATTTAGCCTTATAATTGAGATTTTTGTGAATATTTTGAAGCTAATATTAAAAAGACAGATGTGTCTATATTGTTGGGTCATTTCTACTTGATTAACCTTTGGTAGCAAAATAATCTCACCAATACTTAACCGAAATAAATTTACTTTTCCAGCACGTAAAGAACTGAACAAATCTAGCAGGTCCGCTTTGATTAACTTCCAGAAGTTCTTATAGAACTCTGCTGAGAAACCATCCGATCATGGAGCGTTGTTGTGTTTCATTTGAAAAACTGCGTTTTTCATGCATTGAGTTGGCCTGAATTTGAGGAGTTGTTTGCGCGTATGAGAATGTAGCACCATAGTATTTTTTCCAGGAGAGTAACAAGAGAATAACCAGCTAACAGGAGTGATACAATCTCTTCGGCAAGCAGGTTATAAGCAGTAGGAAACTGCAGCATCTATTGCTATTTTGTAAGCCTCTGGCCAACGACATAACCTAAATTGCGATAAACAACAGTTCTAAGGAGACACCACGGCGTGGCATCTTGCGGGCAGCCATAAACGTCGGGCGCGGTGAACTAATGCTTTGAATTTATCAAGGGATGGAGAATATGGAATGACAAAACCGAATATAGACTAACGGGCACTGACAAGTGTTGTAACGCATCAGTAGCAAACTTAAGGTGCGGCGGAGTGATAAAAGCCCAATAACAAAAGAATTCGCAAAAAAAAAAAAGCCCAATAACAAAAGGGCACTACTAGGCGAGTCCCCCGGGATCTGATTTCCCGCCTCCGTCCCCGTGTCGCACACGTATTCTTTTTTGTTCTATGTAGCAAAGAAAAAAAACCTCGCTTTTGCTTCACTTACTAAAAAAAACGGTTCACCCATAAAATGAAAAAAAAAATGATGAGATAGCTAGACACACCATCAGAGACTCCTCGGAGAGTGGAGACCTCGCCGGAGAGCTCATAGCAAACAAATTGTGGTATTGTAGCAAAAATGGATATCAACGGAGATATCGATGGGAAGTCGCCGAAGAACTCGCCGGAGACCCCCGTAGCTAACATATTGTGTAGTTGTAGCAAAAAATTATTGATATGTCTCAAATCCTCGGAGACACCAACAGAGACCTCGCCTGCAGCCAGAAACAGCACGGTCCAAGGTTGCAGCAACTCCATCCGCCCAAGGCATCAACACCCGACGCCTAAGGTATCAAAGAAGGCCTCCGCCGGTAGCAAAAATCCGCCCTTCGCCAGTAGTAACACCGGAGGCCTGAGATAGCAAAACCGGCCTCCGCCGGTAGTAACGCCATAGGCCTAAGGCAGCAAACTCCCGGGGACGCGTGGTGCCGGTGCATGGAGGTGCTTGTAGCACCAGCAACTCCTCCGCTTGGGAGCACCTCTGCCCACCGATGGCCTGACGAGAAGGTTACTGGACGGAGGTGGAGGTTGAAGGAGGAGTATGGCGGTGTCGGGCGTGTTCACCGAGATGGATGTCAGTGACCTCGGCCTTGGGAGGAGTAGGCCACGAGCGGGGCTATGAGAGGTAGAGGAGGCGACGAGCAGGGCCATGGGAGGTTCAGGACGTCACGCTGTCAACGGAGTTGCTAGGAGTCGCCACTCCATGAGGGCGGAGGAGGGCGTTGTGGCGCCGAACATCGTCCTTGAGGGCGAGGAGGGACCAACGGCGATGGTCAAGTGCAAGTGGTGTCTTGTGCGAAGGAGGCCGACACGAAGCTCAACGTGGTGGCGGGATAGGTGCTTGGCGGAGCTCGCGCAAGGGCGAACAAGGGTGCAACAAAACTCATGTGGGGGCAGGCGGACGAGGGCACAGCGTCGTCGGCAAGAGAGGGGAGAGGCCGGCAGGACAGGAGGTGACTAGTAAGGAACAAGACCAACGGCCATGGGGGAGGAAGCAAAGTTGGTGTCTCCCATGGTAAACAGGAAAAAGGAGACGAGGATAAGAAATATGTGGTCACATAGGAGGACGTGTGGCAAACAGCAACCGGCTGATGAGAGTTGATCCCACGGCAGCGCGTCCGGAGGTCGCATCCGGAGGTTGCAACGAGGGCGATCCCCATACAATTGTTTTCCATAACGAAAAGTAAACAACACCCACACAGTAAAACAACTGTTTTCTATTTGGTGTGCATCAGAGCATCGCCCCTATATGATGATGGAAACAAGAGGCCAAAAAATGTGATGTTGGAGAGTTACATCTGTCATAACTCAGAATGCCATACTTCTGTCCTTCGATGCGATTCCGCATCAAAGAGACATCTACAATTCACACGGGTAGATCGCAACTTAATGCAATAAATAAAATCCTATAACAGAGGCGAACTATAGGAGCTCTTCTATCATGTGACAGCTTTGGAGACTCATCGTCCTTGCCTAGGATATTTCCTGGGGTGGGTACTGGACTCATCTCTTGAAGATAAATATCGGCCTCTGCGTTCCCTGATTGTGTACTCCACCTCATCATACTCATCAGGAACAAAGCTGTTGGAAAGACCAAACATAATTTTAGATCCCAAACGGTAGTGGGGAGCAATTGGTCAGTGGGAACATATGAACGTACCTCCGCTCATCATGAAAAGGTTTAGCAATCCGGCGGTGGGGAGGCACTTGAGGATTTAAATGAGTTCTAGCTATCTCACTTTGAGAGCTTGAAGGGGCTGCTGACTTTTGCTCCTAAAGAACAAGAAAAATCAAGAATCAGAACCAAGATATGATTAAAAATAATAACGGACATTTAATATGCTTCTGGAGTTACCTTGTAGCATTCATTACAATCACACATAGCAGGAGGACTTGAAGGCAACAACTCAGGTTCCTAAGAAACAGAAGCTCCAATAGTTAGCATCAACCAGCACCAAATCAAATACGTAGATGAAACAGACATACCACCTCGCGATAGGGTTCCTTGCGCTGAGATGCTACTTGGGAAGTTGAAGGCGCGAGCTCATGGTCCTAAAAACAGAATCAACATCAACATCAACATCAAAAATATCAAGATGCGGATAAAACAAAAAAGAAATGGAAACTATGCGCTTACTGTCTTATAGTAGGCCTTCTCAGATCCACTGGTTGCAGAAAATTCTTCACCATTCTGACTCTGATAGCGATTACCAGCTTTGTCACCGCTGGAGTAATGGCCATTCTGATAAGCACTGGAGTTATGATCACCTCTAATGCATTCTGGGCAAGATTCGCTATGTGTCCTCTCCACGTAAGAATGTCTATATTTACTCCTGCTGTATTCATCTCCTTGCATGGATGCTTCATATGCTGCATGCTTATGTTTTGGATATTTATGAGCATACCGACTCTCAACATAACCATCCCGGGTTCTGGTTCCCGGGTGCATCCTCCCATATTTATGGCCAGGGTCTGCAACCAAGCATTGAAAATGACCCTTTAGCAACCTTGTGGAAGAAAGAAAGAGCAACAAATTCATTTGGTGCAGATCAAAGGAAACCAACCAGGTACTGTAGAATCTCTTCTGTAGTAAGACCTGTATTCTCGCACTGAAACAGGTCTTTCTCCATCATGAACTGCCATAGGAGGCAACCTGCCAACCATAGGTTGGTGACGGTAGTTGCTATGAGCATGATTATTTGAATAAGCACGCCTTTCAGGACTAAAATGCCTGAATCTGTTCGGGTGGGGCTCTCTCTCAACATAATTTTTGCCGATAAATCCTCTCCTGACGCCCAACATGTGACTATCACCTTGCCATGAATGCTTTTTGAAAGTAGGTTTTGGTCTTTGTAAGGTAGCCTTCATACGAACCTGATAATATTGAAGTAATAATTAATCATAGCTGAAGCAAATATGCCAAAAGTAGACGTTGACCCTACATTAGAGTACGTAGAGTGGTTACCTTTGCACTACCTTCACCAAAACGACCTTTATTGACCATATCAATGCAATCTAAAGCCGCTTGTCTTGTAGTAAAGCTGATGAAACCAAAATCTTTACGTTTTGCCGTAAACATATTTCTAGCAAGTTGTATACTATCAATTTCACCAAACTTTCCAAACTTTTCCCTCACGTCGTCTTCATCCCAATGAGGTGGTAAGCCATCCAGGAAAACAGACTTTACCTATGTTGCGTAATGAAAATATGAGGTGTTAAATGGTGAAAACGAGATAATGCAATACCTCAAGTAACATAATCAAAAAGAAGATAAAGCTGCCTTGTTTGTGGTTGTACCTTTTCCATAATCTTATCATCTTGTGAAATAGTGTTTGAAAATGATATCTGCGCTCTAACATCAGTACCAAGATACAAATCTTTCTTCTGTAATTTAAGAAATCCAGCCACCGCATCCACATGTGAGCTGAAGTCTAGAAATGCATAGCCCCTATTTTTTCCCCTTCTATCCGGATTCTCAATTAAATTGATATCTTCGAGGTTTTCCAACTCAAAAGTTTTCAGCTTCTCAGCTAACTGTAACAGGTCAACTATTACTCAAAACAGCAAGGTGCTTGCAACAAATGCTATTATCAATTAAGGAAGAGAGCATACGTCATCTTTTGACCAATCGAAGCAGATATTTCTCAGATGAAGGGTCTCATTATCATTGTTCTTGCATATTCCACAAGTTTTTCCCTTTATCTGAAAACCACAATTAGTCATCATAATCATGTACTGCTCTATTGGCTAGTGAAAAAAAATTTGTGTGCAATACATGCATCTGAAGCATGACAGAGAATTTTAATTATATTGAATAAAGCATCACAAAGTACAATCAGCTTGACTAATGCAGTTGCTATACTATCAAAGAACATCTAATCAAGCCTAAAAACCTGACAGCTTAAACTTTTAAATGGGGCAGCAGCACATGATCAAACAGATGTAGACATACAACGGACTATATCATATTATACTAACTTAAAGAAGGGGAAGTACTTAACGACTGAACTGATCTAAAAGTCAAAATGGTCATCGAAATAAAAGCCAAAACAGTTGTAAATGTTGATTCATGACCAGACAATGATAACTACGGTGCTCAAGATAGCCAACTATGCCATCTGCAAGGGATAAGAAAGACATAGGGAAGGAGCAGAGAGTAGTGCCGGAGAATAAGTTGGTTCTTGCGTGTACCAAAAGATTTCAATGCCCTCCCTCATACAGAGCTACCAAGATTTGACCCAAAGACTAACCCATCTACGTTACAAACTTGGAATTTGGAAACTAACCCATCTACGTTACAAACTCTAATTCCTGTTCTGATTGTACCCTTATTAATTGACTCAACCTCTAACATACTATTGTCATAACTGCAGACTCTGTTTCCTGGTTCTCCTGGATTGCTAGGTATGCTGGCCGCTGCCGTTCAAGTTGCAGAACTTCTCCTGCCACCATCCCACTGACTCTATATTGACCATTGTCGCTGACCATACTTTGCTCTGGGTCTACTGCTGGTCACACCCCTCTCAGACAGATTGATTATCTTCAAGCTGTGGCGTGGTGACCAAGGCAGACTTCTTCTAAAGCCCCTCGTGGATGGGGTGTTGCGATTCTAGCTACACATAGTACTAGAAGTAAATTACACCTTGAAGATTGCTGGGAGTATGGCTGGCAGTATAGCTGGACATGATGCACCAGCTCTCTTCCTATCACAAGAATCAAATGACACCTTGAAGATTGCTGAGAGCATCGCTGGCAGTATAGCTGGACGTGATGCACCAGGTCTTCCATACCAGTGGCCTGATCACTTACCTTGCATGGCAAGAGGAGAAACATTGTAGCATCTCTTTGTAAATATGTCCTCCAAACCATTCTTGTATTTATATCCAATCATCACACACCAAATTAAGACGTATCTGCACTCTTTCTTCTAGCCAGACGCTCTTGGTTTGGAGATGGCATAACACATGGATAAACTGTTTCAGCCTTTTATCTATTCCAGGTGGGTGCGCCAAATAAAAAAATGGCAAACCATTAAATCAACATCTCTTCCGCATGCATAAACTTCACGAAAAGTCTAAACTGGTTTCCATGAGTAAATCATGTATGGAATTTTTTTTATTTCAGACAAACTCGTGTCTGGGAACACCAAAAATGCTTGCATGTTTCCTGAACTGGAAACTGCATAAACATCTCACATTAATTTCAGAGTCCTGTCATTCTCTTTGTACTCCTGAGTCCTGAATCAAAGCTTGTATGAGCCCATCTGGTACCATGCATGGTTGCGCCCCTCTTCAATCTTCAATGTCCTCTCTTCCCAGTAACCTCTCTCACTGCTACGCTAGCTTGAGTCTTAATCTCCTGCCGCCACAGATTCCCATCCACCTCCATGGACAGTCCTACCTCCAGCATCATGGAGATAATTGAACTACACAAGTCCCTGATCATGACATCTTCATGACAGGACAACCAAGGCTATGGTGGATGTTTGCAGTCAAGGATGGACGCCGTGAGTTAGTCACTGTTGATGTTCATCATCTCATGCCATGGTGGTCAGACCTAGCCCAATCGTTGTGAACTTTGACTAGCAGTCAAGATAACTAGATGGTGTGGTTTCTTGGACTAGGAAGGCATGGGTTATCAGAAGAATATACAATCCAGTATTTCGTATCTACTTTCGACTCTTAATACCACATCCACTATTTAGCCAGGTCACATGAGAAGTTTATAACATGAAATGCAGATACACAGCAGCCTGGACTTCAAATTTAAACTGAGCTAATAAGAACATGTGCACTAAACTTGGATCCTTGAAGTAGAACAATTAACAAAGATATGTGCAAATGGGTCTAAAGAGTTACATGAGCGACGTAATAATAAGGACAACAGCTTGGACTTGGGTCTAAAGAGATGTTAAATTAAAACATCTGGACTATCATTGGACCCTCAAAGTAAAATTTAAAAAATATCAATACAAGTATCATCATTCATTTTCCTCAATTAATATCAGGTTGAATTAGAAAAGCCTGCTCAGGACTGGGCACTTATCTACTATAGGTGAGAGCATTTAAATCTCTAACAAAATGAGGAAGCAAAAAAAAAAGATTTGTAATGAGTCAAAATGTTCACTACGCCATACAAACGGAACATGTGTTTCTACAGTGAGGGCACATAATCGGGCCGATTAGGCCATATTACATTGATCACTACTAGGTTGGTTACTGGCTTTTAAAAGTTTGAACGAAATCAATCCTTCCGCCAATTTATTTGACTTTGTTTCTTCCAAACAGGCAACAAGGCTAAACTAGGTGATAATAATTAACACCATCAGTTTGGCTCTGTACAATAAAATACAAGTTGATTTACCAAGAAAGACAATTAAGACTTGATAAAAGTGATAAGTTCACACCTAGGAGCATCACATGTTGCTTACTGTTTTATTAAGATTTAATCTCAACTGGTTTTCAGTTGCCATGTTGCATCACTCATGCCATGATATGCACAGGTTAAAAACACCAATCAGGTAGTAGCGTAAGCAGTGAAATCTCAGATTCTTAATTTAACTAGACCAGGTTCATGTTGCGTTAATCAATACGTGGGCCCCGCAAGGACTATCCAAGTTTTGTGGTGATAATAAATATGACACGGTTGGGTCATGACCGAAACCGAGCCCGAATTACCGAATTTGTCGGGTAGTGAAACCTACAAGCCCAATGTTTAGGTAACGGAAACGATTAATGGTATATGCCGTTAGCACGTAGACGTACTGGTGTAAACTAAACCTTGCTGAAATCATATCCTTGTAGAAGTTTAGCACAAGACAAGCCAGGAAAATACTATAAATTGACTCGGAGGTATTGTTTGAACTCGGTTACGGCTAGTTGGATTATGACAAGTGTATGTGGTGGTGTTTGTACAGCTCCTTAATAGGCCTTGCAAAGCATGGCGGTGAGGAGACTTGCTGAGTAACACGGCTCCTTAATAGGCCTTGCAAAGCATGGCTCCTTAACTATGACACGGTTGGGTGATGACCGAAACGGAACCCGAATTACCGGGTAACCGAATTTGTCGGGTAGTGAAACCTACAAGGCCAATGTTTAGTTAATGGAAACGATTAATGGTGTATGCCGTTAGCACGTAGACGTACTAGTAGTAAACTAAACCTTGCTGAAATCATATCCTTGTAGAAGTTTAGCACAATACAAGGCAGCCAAAGACTATAAATTGAGTCTCAGAGTTATTGCTTGAACTTGGCTACGGCTAGTTAGATTATCACAAGTGTGTGTGGTACAGAGGTGTTTGTACAGCTCCTTAATAAGCCTTGCAAAGCATGGCGTTCAGGAGGCTTGCTGAGCAACAGCCCTCGAACCTTTTGGCAACCAGAAAATGATAACAGATAAAGCGATGCTTTCGCAGGTGCTTGGCCATTTAATTTAGCAGCAGTTGGTTGCCCAACCTGACCAGAGTTGGTTTCACATAGCTAGGTACTAGCAAGCAGTGAGAGTGTAGTGGGTGTAGGTGTAAGGAATATACCATGGCTGTGCGTAGGTCGTTGGCGGCCCACCTCGCCTGCCAGACCTCTCTGAAGCGCACGAAGGCGAATCCCTTGTTGTGTCGCGGGTCGGCGGGATCCCGGACGAGGCGCACCTGGTCGACCTCGCCAGCCTCGGCGAGCGCCCCCGCGACCTGGTCCTCCGTGGCCTCCCGCGGCAGGCCGAAGACGAAGACCTCGTACTCCTTCCTCCTCTTCCGCCTCCCCTCGTCCTCCCCTCCTCCCCCCGCCACCTCGACGACCTCCTTCTCGACGATAGCGTCCTCCTCGTCCGCGGCGGCGGCGGCCGCCTCGTCCTCCTCCATGATCATCTCCTGGGGATCCTCCTCCTCCTCCTCGACGAGTACTTCCTCCTCCTCCTCGACTAGTACTTCCTCGAGCACCTCATGGGGCTCCTCCTCCTCCTCCTCCCCGAACTCGTCCATGGCGATGTTGAGGTCGAAGAGGGGCCGCCGCGGGGGCGGCGTGGGTTGGTCCATCTCCGGCACGGCGGCTAGGGTTTGGTGGCAGCGGCGGTCTCCGTTAGGATTTTGGGTGCTAGTAGTAGTGGGTTAGAAGAGTTTAGCCGAGATGTGGCGATGAGATGCGATGTAGGGTGCCGGAGACCAGGCGGGTCCGTGTCCCGCAAATGAAGGGCTTCGCTAGGTGGGGCCCGGCGGTCGGTGGCAGTGGCACCACCGGCGTGCGCGTACCACGTGGTGTGGCCCACATGGCGGCGTGGGGAGGTGCAGTTGACTGCTCTTGCGAAGGTTGACTTGTGGGTAGGCTGGTGTGCCTGTAAACCGCTTCATTCTTTACGGCTGTCGCCTCGGCGCGTGGGTGCCAGCCACGTGGGTGATGAGCACTGGTGATGCTTTCGCTTTGCTGCTAGTGGAGCCGGGGTTGGAGCAAGGTGGGCCCACGGTCCGGTGGTGTTTATTGCTCTGGGCCCAGCCTTTGTCTTGCCCACCTCGGGCCCCGCGGGTGCCACGTGCTATCTCCCGGATTTCCTATACACCGACTAGGTCGGCGCGTAACGCGTGCCGCACACCCCCGCGCGCGGTACGGGCCGGCCCAGTTCGGGTGTTGGGCCAGTTGGCTGTTTCTTTTTTAATTCATTTTTTCTGTTCTGTATTTTTTTATTTCTGTTTTTTTTCATTTTCTGTTTATCCTTTTCTGTTTCTTTTTTTTGTTTTCGTTATTAAGATTTAGTTATTTAAATTTAAATATATTTTTAAATGTAAAATGTTTTATCTCAAATATTCGAGAAAATTCAAATTTGAAAATTGTTCAAGTATAAAAATTGTTCAAATGCGAAAATTGTTCAATTATAAAAATTGTTCAAATGCGAAAATTGTTCAAGTATAAAAAAATTTCAAATTCGAAAATTGTTCACATATAAAAAATAATAAATTTAGATTTTTTCCAATTTAAAATTTGTTTCATTTGAAATTTGTTCCAATCTGAAAAAGTTCAAATTTTTAAAATATTTAAATTTCAGAAAAAACTAAAATACTTTTTAAAAAATCAGGTCTAAAAAGAATCAGTTTTTGAAAAACGTAAAAAGAAAAATAGAACAGAAAAAACGAAAAGCAAAAAAAAAAGAGTGGGAATGTTGGGCCGGCCCAACAACCCGCCTGGGGGGTGCGCGGCGCGTTCCGCGCCGACCAGGTCGGCGTACTGCACCCCCCGCTATCTCCTCCGATCTCATGGCTCAGTGGGCTGGATCTGAAAAGAAATACTCGTCGCCTTGAGTGAACAGGTGGGCTTATAAGAGAAGGCCCTCTTAATAAAAAATAAAACAAGTCCAGTCCACTTTGAGTGTGTTAAGTCTCATGTGTAGTCGGATTCTCTCGAAAATAACATGCCTAATGTCCACGCCAATATTATGGCTTATTAGTTTTTCTCTTAAAAAAAGGTTTAGCTCATGGCTTCACAAAATAAAAATAGGCTGCGTCTAGTCTAGTGAGCGCGACTGCGCTTGACTGTCGTATCGAGCATACCCTAGCAAAAAAAAGAAAGGCCGCACGTCTAAAAATAGCAAGTCGCACATGCATGGACCGTCCCTGGCTGGTTGCTTTTTCCCGCCCGTGGGTATGTTATGTCATGAGGTTAAGGTCCCGCACACGAGTTACAAAAAAATTCAAAAAGTCGTTAATTTTGAAATAAGCATTGAAATTAAGATTCCTTTTCATGGTTAGCTTTGTAATGTCAAGGTCTTCAAAATTAGATGCTATATGGGTATGTTTCGATAAACTTTTTCAGAAGTAGCTTTGATGTAGCAAGCGAACTTGGATGCTACAATAATCAAATTCGTTAAATTGGCAACTTCGACGCTGCAAGAATAAAATTTCCAACAAAATTACGCACCTTTGCAGTAACGGTAGACAACTTCTGAACAATTAAAAGCAATTTCGCATCTCCACAACATTGATACGGAAACTTTACAACAACGATATACATCTTCATAATCGACGAGAGTTGATGTTTCACCGAAAGTCTAGGGAAGTCCTAATAGGCATCCGAGAACTCTAGTATTACATTTGCAGGGAAGTATAGACCTCATCAGCGGAGGTGCACTGGAAGACATCCAGAGGACCTTGAATCTGGTGGGAGACCTTGAACCCGCCGGTGATGGCTAGGCAACTTCACGACATCGTAGACAATTTCAGAATAACGGGTACACAACTCACAACAACGGTAGACAATTTCTGAACATCCGTAGGAAACATCCGCAGTAGTGGCTAGGCAACTTCACAACAACGGTAGGCAACTTCGTGTCAACGGTAGCAAACTTGGGAGCAACAGTAAATAACTTCTGAACAATAGTAGGACACTTTTGAATTGTGGTAGGCAACTTCGAACAACGGTGGGCAATTTCACAACATCGGTATGCCATTTCCCACCAGGTCGACAACTTTATGACAACAATAGACAACCTCAAACCAACAATAAGCAATATCAGAATAGCGATAGGCAACTTCGAAATAACGTAGACAACTTTGGAATAATATAGGAAACTTCAGAACACTCATAGGCAACTTTAGAGCAACGGTAAAGAACTTCTAAGCAGCTGTGCTTTTAAGCAATTAGGATAAAAAAAAATATATAGTAAAAAAAAATATTGCTTAGCATCCAGTTGTGTTGTGAAATCAAGGAAACAATCACGATTGGACGAGGCAAAACACATTTTTGGTAGACGTATTTATGGGGATTTGTAGGGATTATTCCTTCAAACCTGAAATTCTCATTTGTTTACCAAAGAATGTTTGGTTTTAGTGTGTTGGGATAATTTAATCTTCACTTTTTTCTTAAATTTAAGTGTATTTTTCTTCATCTCCAATACGCAATCAGTCATATAGAAAATTATCCAAACTAATTCCCACAAAACCTCTAGTACCGAACAAGGCCTCATTGTGCTCCAAATTCGATTTTCAGGTGTCATGAAGAGTTCACATAACATGTTAGTTTTAGGTGGTGTAAGTCGCGCAGTGGCCCAAGAGCTAGAGGAGTGTGTTTGTTGCGTTTGGTGGTTGCGTTGGCTAGACGACGAGTCTCCTCGCATGTGTTTTTTTGTATCAGTTTTTCTCATAAACCAGACAATGTATGGCTTTTGACCGGGCCACTCTCTTCTATCTAATCAGATGGCGGATATGACCGCCTTCACCTCAAAAAAATAAGCAGGGGCACCTGTTAAGCAGGAGGCAATGGGCGATAGCCGATTGCAAGTCGGTGGAGGGCAGGGGTGCCGTCGGCACAATGTGAGGCGGGGTGGGGACGAGGCGATGGCACTGCTAGCCCTGTGGGATACAACGAAGGGGCGGGCTGCCGCCGAGCCTAGCTGAATATTGGGGACCGGGGGGCACCGACAACGGTCGCGAATGGAAGAAAGGGAGTAGACGGCGCCGCCATATGCTAGGGACGAAGTCGCGGGCCAGGGATTGGGGGATGGACGCGGATGCGGTAGCGATAGAGCTTTAGGGAGCCACTGTTCAATGCCACATACTTCTTCAATGGGGCCTACATGCCTAATTCAATGTTATGTAGGCTAACAATGTTGTTTGTGTTTTGTGCAACAATGGTCAACGAGGCAATATATGGGCTCGCAAAAAATGGGTCAATGATGGGCAGTGATGGCGTTGCGTGGAGGATGGGTGGCAGAGGAGAGGACAACGGGTCAGGGGCATGGTGGAGGAGGAGGGGAGAGGAGTGGATCAATGGGTTGTTGGGGTTATTGGTGACATGTTGTAATGGTTGTGGGTGTGGGACGTGTGGGCTAGTGGCGTGGTCAAATGGGCCAAACCACCGACCAAGAGATTGTGGGCATGCTGTAAAATATACTATTAGGACGGCCAGTTAGCCCATGCAACTAGTGTTAGTTGGTCGCACCACCAGTATTTCGGAAGGGCCGGTTGTAAGGGTACATTGGCCCTAAGTGTGTTTTGATAATTAATGACAATCCTTATGGACTACTATTTTTATTGAGTTTATTTGTAGTAATACTCTATAGGTATTTCTTGTAGTCCATGTGTCGGATTCAAGTGTGGATGCCATGAAAATAAAGATATAACTTGAGTATTGGCATCGTGATCTTGAGTGTTTGGTTTCAAGAGAAGAATTACTACCTATGCCATGTTATTAGTCTAGATTACTACCTAAGACTGGTCATAGTGGGGAGTAACTTAGACTAGTAACATATGCCATGTTATTAGTCTAGATTACTACCTTCATAGTGGATAGTAACTTATATGTGGTATCATGCATTGTATCATTTATTATGTTGTAGACTCATCTTGTCTTGAGGTGTGTGATGTTATGGTAACATAGCTAGTTACCACCTCACTCTCTTTCTTCATTTATTAGCATGTCATGTCACCAAAATGTATTAAGATGTGTGATGTTACCAGCTATGTTACTCCCACTCTGAGCAGTCAAACATGTGGGCTTTTAAGAGAGGGCCCTCTTAATAAAAAATAAAAAAAGTCCTGTTCACTTTCAGTGTGTTAAGTCTGATGTATAGTCGGATTCTCTCGAAAATAACATGCCTGATGTCCACGCCAATATTATGGCTTATTAGTTCTTCTCTTAAAAAAAAGGTTTAGCACACGGCTTCACAAAATAAAAATAGGCCGCTTCTAGTCTAGTGAGTGTGGCTGATCTCGACTGTCGTATCGAGCATACCCTACCACAAAGGAAAGGTCGCACGTCTAAAAATAGCAAGTCAGGTCACCGCACACGCATGCCGCGTCCCTGGCTGGTTCCTTTTTCCCGCCCACAAAGAGCAACGTCATCATGGGTATGTTATGTCATGAGGTTAAGGTCCCGCACACGAGTTACAAAAAAATTCAAAAAGTCGTTAATTTTGAAATAAGCATTGAAATTAAGATTCGTTTTCACGGTTAGCTTTGTAATGTCAAGGTCTTCAAAATTAGATGCTATATGGGTATGTTTCGATAAACTTTTTCAGAAGCAACTTTGATGTAGCAGGCGAACTTCGATGCTACAATAATCAAATTCGTTAAATTGACAACTTAGACGCTGCAAGAATAAAATTTCCAACAAAATTACGCACCTTTGCAGTAACGGTAAACAACTTATGAACAATTAAAAGCAATTTCACATATCCACAACATTGATACGCAAACTTTACAACAACGATATACATCTTCATAATCGACGAGAGTTGATGCTTCACCGTAAGTCCAGGGAAATCCTAATAGGCATCCGAAAACTCTAGTATTACATTTGCGGGGAAGTATAGACCTCATCGGCGGAGGTGCACTGGGAAGACATTGAAAGAGCATTTCATGATCTCTAAGGTTTTGTGTTTTTGTTAACAACACCGGTGATAATCTAACTGTGTGCTAAGTGAGTAACAGATATAGAAAAGATATCATCTGATAAATCTCGCCCACTCAAAAAGGAAGAAAAGAGAGAAGTTGAAGATTTCCTTGGCTGGCACTGCCGGTGGTGTTGGGCCGGCACTGCCGGTGGATGCACCCTGGCACTGCCGGCGGTTCAAACCCGGCACTGCCGGCCTGCCCTGTCGACCAGCTGAACCAAGTCTTGGCCGGCACTGCCGCCGTCTCAGGGCCAGCACTGCCGGCGATACCGTTCCAACGGGCAGAAAAGCTGGTGGGGTATAAAAAGGACCCTTCCCCTACCTTGGAAGGGTGCTCAAACCCTAAAGTCTTCCTCCACCATTGTTGAGCCACCAAGAACATCAAAATCGTCAGATCTCCTCCCACAACCACCCAAATCCCTTGTGCTTTGGAGAATCGAAGGAGAAGACCCCGATCTACATCTTCACCAAAGCGATTTGCATTTCCCCCTCATTTTGTTGAGGGCCCCCTTGCTTTTGTTACTCTTTGGATCCCTAGTTGTTTGTTGTTGATGTATTCTTGTTGATTGTTGTGTTGTTACAGATTTGGGAGCCTCCAATTTGGTTGTGGATGTGTGCCCCAAGAACCTTGTAAAGGCCCGGTTTCCGCCTCGAGGAAATCCCTTAGTGGAAGTGGGCTAGGCCTTCGTGGCGGTGCTCACAGGAGACCTGAGTGAAGCCTTCGTGGCGTTGGTCTGGCTTTCATAGCGACCACACTCCTCCGAACGTAGACGTACCTTCTTGCAAAGGAAGGGAACTACGGGAATCAACTCCGTGTCTCCGCGTGCTCCACTCTCGGTTACCTCTATCCTATTATCTCCCTATATATTGCGTAGCTATATCTTGCTTAGTTGTTGACCTTGTCATATAGGTAAATTCACATAGTTGCATATCTAGAGAATTTACCTTTGTGTCAAGCCTAAATTGAAAAAGAACTAAAAATTGGTTAGCACCTATTCACCCCCCCCCCTGATACGTCCAATTTGCATCACTATTTTGTATCATAATTTGTTGTTATTCATTGATATATTTCATATTGGGACACCATACTTATGTTATTTCATCTATTTTGCATGTTTCATCATTATTGGAGGATCAAGCACCGGAGCCAGGATTCTGCTGGAAAAAGCACCGTCAGAACGCAATATTTCGGAAGATCAATTGTGGAAGGAAATTTCACGTAAATTCCTATTTTCCAGATGACGGAGGGAGCCAGAAGGGAAGAAGAGGGGAGCCAAGGTGGGCCCAGGACCACGGCGGCGCGGCCCATGGCCTGGCCGCGCCACCTGTGGTGTGGGGGCCCCACAGCCCCTTTCGCCTCCTTTTCTTCGCGTACTCCTTCGTCCCGAAAACCTAAGCCACAGAGAGGACCTCACGAAGGGTTACAGCCGCCTCTGCGGGGCGGAGAACACCAGAGAGAAAAGAGCTCTCCGGCGGGCTGAGATCCGCCGGGGAAATTCCCTCCCGGAGGGAATCGACATCATCGCCATCGTCATCGAGCTGGACATCATCTCCATCATCATCATCATCATCATCTCCACCATCTACACCGCCATCACCGCTGCACCTCGTCACCGCTGTAACAATTTGGGTTGGATCTTGATTGTTTGATAGGGAAACTCTCCCGGTGTTATTCTCTACTTGTTGTAGATGCTATTGAGTGAAACCATTGAACCAAGGTTTATGTTCAGATTGTTATTCATCATCATATCACCTCTGATTGTATTCCATATGATGTCCCGTGAGTAGTTCGTTTAGTTCTTGAGGACATGGGTGAAGTCTAAATGCTAGTAGTGAATTATGGTTGAGTAATATTCAATGTTATGATATTTAAGTTGTGGTGTTATTCTTCTAGTGGTGTCGTGTGAACGTCGACTACACGACACTTCACCATTTATGGGCCTAGGGGAGTGCATCTTGTACTCGGTTGCTAATTGCGGAGTTGCCGGAGTGACAGAAACCTGAGCTCCCGTTAGTATATCGATGCAAGAGGGATCGCAGGATCTCAGAGTTTAAGGCTGTGGTTAGATTTATCTTAATTACTTTCTTGTAGTTGCGGATGCTTGCAAGGGGTATAATCACAAGTATGTATTAGTCCTAGGAAGGGCGGTGAATTAGCATAGGTTCACCCACACAACACTTATCAAAACAATGAAGATTATTTAGCTACATGAAGCGAAAGCACTAGACTAAAATCCCCGTGTGTCCTCAAGAACGTTTGGTCATTATAAGTAAACAAACCGGCTTGTCCTTTGTGCTAAAAAGGATTGGGCCACTCGCTGCAATTATTTCTCTCGCATTTTACTTACTCGTACTTTATTCATCTATTACATCAAAACCCCTTGAATACTTGTTTGTGAGCATTTACAGTGAATCCTTCATCGAAACTGCTGCCAACACCTTCTGCTCCTCGTTGGGATCGACATTCTTACTTATCGAAAATACTACGATACACCCCCTATACTTGTGGGTCATCAAGACTATTTTCTGGCGCCGTTGCCGGGGAGTGAAGCGCTATTGGTAAGTGGAATTGGTAAGGAAAACCTTTACTGTTTGTGCTGATTTTATTTCTGCCTGCTGCTATAAGTCATTATGGAGAGATCTTCTCTTCAATTTCTATTTGGGAAATCTACTACTACTGCAACGGTAGTGGATGAAGCGCCAGGTGAGGAAGTAGTACCATATAAAATACCTATGAAAATTATTGAACGTGTTATGGATAACCGCTATGAAGGGGATGGAACTGTCCATCCTGGTGATCATTTATTGTTTTTGCATGAATTATGCGGGTTATTCAAATGTGCAGGTATTTCTATGAATGAAGTTAGAAAGAAACTATTCACTATATCGCTGTCTGGTAAAGCGGCGCACTGGTATAAATTGCTGAAGAATGGTGATTCTATTGATTGGGAGGACATTGTGCCTTTATTTTATTCCAAATTTTATCCTCCAAGTGAAATTCACAAAGATCGGAACCGCATATATAATTTCTGGCCTCATGATGGAGAGAGTATTGCCCAAGCTTGGGGAGATTGAAGTCTTTAATGCTCAAATGCCCCATTCATGAGCTTCCTGGTAATGTTATTATTGATAATTTCTATGCAAGACTTTCTTTTCAAGACAAGGCCTTGCTGGATACTTCTTCTGGATCATTTACACGCAAAAAAGAAGAGTTTAAAAGGGACCTTCTTTATCGGATCCAAGAAAATACTGAAGGATGGGAGAACGACAAAGATAGAGAATCAGGTATAATTTATGATTATAAATGCATTGAAACTTTTATGGATACTGATAAATTTCGTAATATGAGTGCTACATATGGTCTTGATTCCCAAGTTGTTGCAAATCTTTATAAAGCTTTTGCCTCTCATTATGAATTGCCTAAGAAGAATTTTGATAAGTATCATGAACCGTATAAAGATAACGTAGATTCATCTGTAAACAAATGTGTAGTGGTTGAAACTGTGATAATGTTATTCCTGAAGCTTATATTGAAAAAACTCCTTTCCCTGCTAAAATGAAGGAGTACTCTGTCATATCTAGTGCGGTTAATAAAAGTGAAAAGAAACCTAAAGAACCTGAAGAACAAATTAAAATTGAACCTGCTGTTGCAATAGTTAAAGATCTTGTGACTGAAAATGTGGAGGATGGTCATATTATTTTCTGTGAAGATGCTTCTAATATTGTTTCACATCCTAATAAACCCAAACAAGTTAGTGTTCCTATGCTATCTGTTAGAATTGGTGATCATTGCTATTATGGTTTATGTGATATTGGTGCAAGTGTTAGTGCTATTCCTTATGAGCTTTACACGGAGATTATGCACGAAATTGATTCTTGTGAACTTGAAGATATTGATGTGGTTATTCATCTGGCTAATAGAGAAACTATTTCTCCAATTGGTATTGTTCGAGATGTGGAAGTTCTATGTGGTAAGATTAAATATCCTGCTGACTTTTTGGTACTTGGTTCTGCTGCTAGCGATCATTGTCCTATCATTTTTGGTAGACCTTTTCTAAATACTTGTGGAGCTATTATAGATTGTAAGAAAGAGAAAATTTTGACTAGATTTGCTGGTGAACCTTATGAATTTAACTTTTCTAAATTTACCAAAACTCCTTATAAAGCTGACTTGCCTAGTAATGATTTTAAAATGGAGCAGTGTGCATCTATTGTTCTTGTTCCTAATAATCCTTTGCAGCAACATTTGGAGAATAGTGAAAGTGAAGCTTTTAGGAAAGAAAGAGATGAGCTTGAGGAAATTTTTCTTCGCCAACCTATTCTCAAGCATGATTTACCGGTGGAAGATTTGGGTACAACACCGCCACCAAAGGAAGATCCTGTTTTCGATTTAAAGCCTTTACCTGATAATCTTAAATATGCTCATATTGATGATAAGAAAATATATCATGTTATTATTAGTTCTAAGCTTTCAGAGATTGAGGAAGAAAGGTTATTGGAAATATTGAAGAAACACCGAGGAGCTATTGGCTATACTCTTGATGATTTGAAAGGGATTTCTCCTTCTATTTGCCAACATGCTATCAATATGGAAGATGATGCAAAGCCTGTTGTTGAACATCAACGTCGTCTAATTCCTAAGATGAAGGAGGTAGTAAGGAACGAGGTATTAAAACTTCTTGAAGCTGGTATTATATATCCTATTGCTGATAGTAGATGGGTTAGTCCTGTGCATTGTGTTCCTAAGAAAGGAGGAATGACTGTTGTGCCTAATGATAATGATGAGCTTATTCCTCAAAGAATAGTTGTAGGTTATAGAATGTGCATTGATTTTCGAAAAGTTAATAAAGTTACTAAGAAAGATCATTACCCTTTACCCTTTATTGATCAAATGCTAGAAAGGTTATCTAAAAATACTCATTTTTGCTTTCTTGATGGTTATTCTGGGTTTTCACAAATTGCTGTTAAAGCTAAAGATCAAGAGAAAACCACGTTTACTTGTCCTTATGGAACTTATGCTTATAGGCGTATGCCTTTTGGTTTATGTAATGCTCCTGCTACTTTTCAAAGATGCATGTCTGCTATTTTTCATGGTTTTTGCGAAAGTATTGTAGAGGTGTTCATGGATGATTTTTCTGTCTATGGGAATTCTTTTGATAATTGCTTGCGAAACCTCGATAAAGTTTTGCAGAGATGTGAAGAAACTAACCTTGTTCTTAATTGGGAGAAATGCCACTTTATGGTTAATGAAGGAATTGTATTGGGACATAAAATTTCCGAGAGAGGTATTGAAGTTGATAGAGCTAAAGTTGAAGCAATTGAGAAGATGCCCTATCCGAGGGATGTTAAAGGTATTCGTAGTGTTCTTGGTCATGCTGGGTTTTATAGGAGATTTATTAAAGATTTCTCTAAAATTTCAAAGCCTCTTACTAATCTTCTTCAAAAAGATGTACCTTTTGTTTTTGATGATGATTGTAAGGAAGCTTTTGAAACTCTAAAGAAAGCCTTAACAACTGCTCCTGTAGTCGAACCTCCTGATTGGAATTTGCCTTTTGAAATTATGTGTGATGCTAGTGATTTTGCTGTAGGCGCTGTTCTTGGACAGCGGGTAGATAAAAAATTAAATGTTATTCATTATGCTAGTAAGACTCTTGATGCTGCTCAAAGAAATTATGCTACAACTGAAAAGGAATTGTTAGCTGTAGTCTTTGCTTGTGACAAGTTTAGACCCTATATTGTTGATTCAAAAGTTACGATTCATACTGATCATGCTGCAATTAGATACCTTATGACAAAGAAAGATGCTAAGCCAAGGCTTATTAGATGGGTACTTCTTTTGCAAGAATTTGATTTACATATTATAGATAGGAAAGGTGCTGATAATCCTGTTGCTGATAATTTGTCTAGATTGGAAAATATTACTTATGATCCTGTTCCTGTTAATGATAGTTTTCCAAATGAACAATTGGCTGTAATAAAGGTGAGCTCGCGAGAGAGCCCTTGGTATGCAGATTATGCTAACTTTATTGTTTCGAAGTATTTGCCTCCAACCTTTTCAGCTCAGCAAAGGAGGAAATTCTTTTATGACTTGAGGCATTATTTTTGGGATGACCCACACTTATATAAAGAAGGAGTGGATGGTATTATGCGAAGATGTGTTCCTGAATATGAACAACAGGAGATATTGAGTAAATGTCATGGTAGTGTTTATGGAGGACATCATGCTGGAGATAGAACCGCGCAAAAGGTTCTGCAATCAGGTTTTTATTGGCCAACACTTTTCAAAGATGCAAGGAAGTTTATCTTATCTTGTGATGAATGCCAAAGAGTTGGTAATATCTCTAGACGCAATGAAATGCCTATGAATTATACTCTTGTTATTGAACCATTCGATTGTTGGGGATTCGACTTCATGGGTCCTTTCCCTTCTTCAGAAGGTAACACTCATATACTTGTCGTTGTTGATTATGTTACAAATGGGTAGAAGCTATACCTACAAAGAGTGCTGATGGTGAGACCTCTATAAAAATGCTTGTAGATGTTATATTTCCTAGATTTGGAATACCTAGATATATTATGACTGATGGAGGTTCTCATTTTATTCATGGAGGTTTTAGAAAAACTCTTGCTAAGTATGGTATTAATCATAGAATTGCTTCGCTTATCACCCTCAAACTAGTGGTCAAGTAGAATTATCAAATAGAGAGATTAAAGCTATTTTGGGAAAGACTGTTAATAAATCTAGAAAGAATTGGGCTAGCAAATTGAAAGAAGCACTATGGGCTTATAGAACTGCTTATAAAAATCCTATGGGAATGTCACCTTATAAAATGGTTTATGGAAAAGCTTGTCATTTACCTTTAGAACTAGAGCACAAAGCTTATTGGGCTGTTAGAGAACTAAATAAAGATCCTAAATTAGCCGGTAATAAGAGGTTGTTGCAATTAAGTTCTCTAGATGAATGGAGAAGTGAAGCTTATGAAAATGCTAAACTCTTTAAAGAAAAAGTTAAGAAATGGCATGATAGAAGGATTATCAAAAGAGAGTTTAATATTGGGGATAAAGTCCTATTGTATCGGTCTCGTCTCAGATTCTTTGCAGGGAAATTACTCTCGAAGTGGGAAGGACCATATGTTGTTGAGGAGGTGTATCGTTCAGGAGCAATTAAAATTAGCTCTCTCCAAGGCAATGCCACACAAGTGGTGAATGGACAAAGACTCAAGCATTATATCTCGGGTGATTCTTATAATGTTGATGTTGATATTATTCAAGTGGAAACACCGGAGGCTTTCATCAAAGGACAAATTGACAGTCCGCCAGAACTCGACTTTGAATAGGTAACAGTACAGGTAATAAAAAGTCCGCGTTTACCTTTCCGAACATTATTTCTGCTGTTTTTGGAAAATATGAAAAATTACGGAATCGAAACGGAGTGGAAAAGACGCGCGAGGGCCCGTCACCATAGGCCGGCGCGGGCCCCACCCTGGCCGCGCCGACCTATGGGGACAGCCTCGTCGTCCCTTTTCTACTCGTTTTCGGCCTGGAACCTTCCTTTTGTCGTAAAAATATTTGCTATATAATCCCCCGGACCCCTGGAGGTCCGTATATCGTTTTCTCGTCGTGTTTTGTTTCGAGCTGTTTTCTGCCAGATTTGTTTTGATCTAGAAGCACCATGGTCTCCAACAACAAGGACAAGGGGCCTTTGAAGGAAGATATTCAAGACCCGGAACTGAAGGAAGAAGACGCAAGTGAGGATGAGGAAGAAGTGGAGGAAGCTCCGCGAGTACACCAGCGTGCCACCGTTGCAAGTATTGGCGTGATATCAAATCCATCCAACACCAAGAGGAGTGCACGAATCGCTACCGGAGGAGCGGTTCCACGTCATTACTTGGCTCCAAGGACATCTTCTCCGAGCAATTACAACCCTTACCGCAATCTAATCTACGATCGTCAAACTGAAAGAACCCCCAAGGTAGTGTTGCCAAGTGGTTGGGATATAGATCGTTCTAACATTGCAGGAGAGATGAAATCTGAAGCTGAAGGATGGGGAAACAACTCTAGGAGTTGGGATTCACCACCTGACATGATTATGAGCCGCGTTGAGCACAACTCGGAACTGATTCGCAACCTCACCTATGAGATTGAAGATTTAAAGGAGCTTGTTAAGAAGCTTGTCGAGAGGAATCCATCACCATCATCACCGAAGGAGTAATTCATCATCGGTATTGGCATCCCCTTGGTTTGTTCCAAGCTTGGGGGAGTGCCGCGGTATCACATCATCACTACCTTTATCTTTTACTATCAAGTAGTGTCATATCATGAGTAGGGAAGTTATTATATGGAATAGTATGCAATGTGGAAGTATCTCTCTTAGTTGGTTATCTATGTATCCGTTGGTGTGAGTTATCGTTATGGAATATTAATGAGAAGTCTTATCATTTACTTTTTGCACACCTTATTTTAGTTTGCAATCTCCATTATATGATTACTCTTGACATAAGTATTGATATCACTTTGGGAGCATCAAGTAAATCTATTTGGTTTTGGCAAACTTAGCATTGGTCAATAGCAACAACACCCTGATGTTTAAATAAAAGAGAGAAATACACTTAGATATACTACTCTATTATCTCTATGCTAATGAGTTTAGTATTCTGAAGTTAAAATTGCTTGTGCTTATGAGAAAGATGCATGATTGTTCTATCATATGTATATTTGTTTGTTTCCCTCAACCTTTATGCTTGCTATCAAACCTTGCTAGCCAAAGACCTGTATCGAGAGGAGATGCTTCTCATACATCCATAACCTTAGACCAAACCTATGCCATTTGTGTCCACCATACCTACCTACTACATGGTATTTTCTGCCATTCCAAGTAAATACTTCATGTGCTACCTTTAAATAATTCAAACTATACTACTCCTTATTTGTGTCAATGTTTTATAGCTCATGAGGAAGTATGTGGTGTTTTATCTTTCAATCTTGTTGGGCAGACTTTCATCAATGGACTAGTGGCACATCCGCTTATCCAATAATTTTGCAATAAGAGCTGGCAACGGGGTTCCCAGCCCCAATTAATAACTTTCATTAATAATTCTCTTCACATGTTTTGCTCTGATTTATCAGTAAGCAACTTAATTTTGCAATAGACACTCCTCCATGGTATGTGAATGTTGGAAGGCACCCGAGGATTCGGTTAGCCATGGATTGAAAAAGCCAAGGTTGGGGGGAGTGTCATCCTTAATAAAACTAAAATACATGTGTAAACAAAAGAGAAGGGGGATGATCTACCTTGCTGGTAGAGATGCCGTCCCTCATGGGAGCCGCTCTTGGAAGGTTCGTTTGGCAAGGGGGTTAGAGTGCCCGCTACCATTCGTTGACAACAACAAACACCGCTCAAAATCTTACTTTTATGCTCTTTATATGATTTCAAAACTTGAAAAGCTCTAGCACATGATTTAATCCCTGCTTCCCTCTGCGAAGGTGATACGTCTCCAACGTATCGATAATTTCTTATGTTCCATGCTACTTTATTGATGATACCTACATTTTATGCACATTATATGTCATATTTATGCATTTTCGGAACTAACCTATTAACAAGATGCCGAAGAGCCAGTTGCTGTTCTGCTGTTTTTGGTTTCAGAAATCCTAGTAAAGAAATATTCTCGGAATTGGAACTTTCGCCCGGGTCCTATTTTTACGAAGCTTCCCGAAGACCGAAGACCTAACGAAGTGGGGCCACGAGGAGGCCGGGGGGGGCCGGCGCGGCCAGGCCTTGGCCGCGCCGACCTATCCCTGGGCCCTCGTGTGGCCCCCGCTGACCCTCCGCCTGCTTAAAGCCCGTCGCGAGACCCCCAGTACCGAGAGCCACGATACGGAAAACCTTACTGAGACGCCGCCGCCGCGAATCCCATCTCGGGGGATTCAGGAGATCGCCTCCGGCACCCTGCCGGAGAGGGGATTCATCTCCCGGAGGACTCTACACCGCCATGGTCGCCTCCGGAGTGATGAGTGAGTAGTCCACCCCTGGACCATGGGTCCATAGCAGTAGCTAGATGGTCGTCTTCTCCTTGTTGTGCTTCATTGTTAGATCTTGTGAGCTGCCTAACATGATCAAGATCATCTATATGTAATACTATATGTTGTGTTTGTCGGGATCCGATGGATAGAGAGTACTATGATTATGGTGATTATCAATCTATTGTTCATGTGTTGTTTATGATCTTGCATGCTCTCCGTTATTAGTAGAGGCTCTGGCCAAGTTTTTACTCTTAACTCCAAGAGGGAGTATTTATGCTCGATAGTGGGTTCATGCCTCCATTGAATCTGGGACAGTGACAGAAAGTTCTAAGGTTGTGGATGTGCTGTTGCCACTAGGGATAAAACATTGATGCTATGTCTAAGGATGTAGTCGTTGATTACATTACGCACCATACTTAATGCAATTGTCTGTTGCTTTGCAACTTAATACTGGAGGGGGTTCGGATGATAACCTGAAGGTGGACTTTTTAGGCATAGATGCAGTTGGATGGCGGTCTATGTACTTTGTCGTAATGCCCAATTAAATCTCACTATATTTATCATATCATGTATATGCATTGTTATGCCTTTCTCTATTTTGTCAATTGCCCGACTGTAATTTGTTCACCCAACATGCTTTATTTTATGGGAGAGACACCTCTAGTGAACTGTGGACCCCGGTCCTATTCTTTACATAGCATACAATCTACTTGTGTTTTCTGTTTTCTTTGCAAACATCTTCCACTCGATACGTTTAATCCTTTGTTACAGCAAGCGGTGAGATTGACAACCTCACTGTTTCGTTGGGACAAAGTACTTGGGTTGTGTTGTGCAGGTTCCGCGTTGGCGCGGAATCCCTGGTGTTGCGCCGCATCACATTTCGCGACCATCAACCTTCAACGTGCTTCTTGGCTCCTCTGGTTCGATTAAACCTTGGTTTCTTTCTGAGGGGAAACTTGCTACTGTGCGCATCATACCTTCCTCTTGGGGTTCCCAACGACGTGTTAATTACGCGCAATCAAGCTCTTTTTCTGGCGCCGTTGCCGGGGAACGAAGAAAAGCTACACCACAAAGATTTCTAACTCCCACGTCAACTACACGCCAGCTCTTTTTGGCGCCGTTGCGGGGAGATCAAGACACGCTGCAAGGAGTCTCCACTTCTCAATCTCTTTACTTTGTTATTGTCTTGCTTTATTTTATTTACTACTTTGTTTGCTGCACTAAAACAAAACACAAAAAAATTAGTTGCTAGTTTTACTTTATTTCTTGTCTTGCTCTCCATATCAAAAACACACAAAAAATTAGTTACTTGTCTTTACTTTGTTTGCCTAGTTTACTTTTTGCTTATTGCATCATGTTTCCTTTTAATTTTACCACAAAAGACATACCGGTAGGACGTGGGTCCATAGTCGGGAGAAATAATATAGAAGAATTTTTCAATCATGTTAGTATTACTGAAGATTTTGAAGATAGACACTTGGTAGAACTTGCACCTACCTATGAAATTGCTGCTGCTGCTTTAGTTCGCATGTTGGAAACTAAATTTGTTAATCTCAATCCTATAATCCAACACATGTTTCTTACACTTGGTGATATGGAAGAAGGGGAAAAGAAAGATTTTGTTTTAGAAACCCTTCTTAGAGAATTTGGTGGTCTAGCAAGAGAGGCTAGAAAGGTTTTTGCTAAATTTAATATGCTAGGTTCTCATACCAATTTTATTGGTCTCCTTGAAAAAATGGACATGGATAGAATAATGTACACTAATAACATTAATGATGGAGGGGAAATCAAAGCACCAATACCATGTAAACTCCTAGCTATGAATGATGCACTAGAAAATAACTATGCTTGGCTTGTTCCTGAAAATTTGTTCGATGAGAGTAGCAAGCCTAAGACTAATGAAAAGGGAGACGCTAAAACTTATATATCAAATATACTATGCTTGGTTGAGAAAACTCCCAACACCCCTGGTAATGATGTTGATGCTTCTACTCTCGATGTTACTTGATTTGCACTTTCTGCGCCTAGCTGAAAGGCGTTAAAGAAAAGCGCTTATGGGAGACAACCCATGTTTTTACCTACAGCAATTTTTTGTTTTGTTGAGTCTTGGAAGTTGTTTACTACGGTAGCAACCTCTCCTTATCATGTTTTTGTGCCAAGTAAAGTTTCTATGTCAAAGTTGATGTTATATTTGGGATCGCTGCGCAGAAACAGCATTGCTGTCTGTCACGAATCTGGGCACAATTCTCTGTAGAAAATTCGAAAAAATCTGCCAATTTACGAGCGTGATCCTCAGATATGTACGCAACTTTCATTAGTTTTGAGTTTTTCCATTTGAGCAAGTCTGGTGCCATTTCTAAATTCGTCTTTACGGACTGTTCTGTTTTTGACAGATTCTGCCTTTTATTTCGCATTGCCTCTTTTGCTATGTTGGATTTATTTCTTTGATCCATTAATGTCCAGTAGCATTATGCAATGTCCAGAAGTGAAAATAATGATTGTGTCACCTCTGAATGAGTGAATTATTAATTGTGCACTAACCCTCTAATGAGTTTGCTTGAAGTTTGGTGTGAAGGAAGTTTTCAAGGGTCAAGAGAGGAGAATGATATACTATGATCAAGAGGAGTGAAAGCTCTAAGCTTGGGGATGCCCCCGTGGTTCATCCCTGCATATTTTAAGAAGACTCAAGCGTCTAAGCTTGGGGATGCCCAAGGCATCCCCTTCTTCATCGACAACATCATCAGGTTCCTCCCCTGAAACTATATTTTTATTCAATCACATCTTGTATTCTTTGCTTGGAGCGTCGGTTTGTTTTCGTTTTTGTTTTTGTTTGAATAAGATGGATCCTAGCATTCACTTTTGGGAGAGAGACACGCTCCGCTGTTGCATATGGACACATGTGTCCTTAGGCTTTACTCATAATGTTCAAGGCGAAGTTTCTTCTTCGTTAAATTGTTATATGGTTGGAATTGGAAAATGCTACATGTAGTAATTCTAAAATGTCTTGGATAATGTGATACTTGGCAATTGTTGTGCTCATGTTTAAGCTCTTGCATCATATACTTTGCACCCATTAATGAAGAAATACATAGAGCTTGCTAAAATTTGATTTGCATATTTGGTTTCTCTAAGGTCTAGATAATATCTAGTATTGAGTTTTGAACAACAAGGAAGACAGTGTAGAGTCTTATAATGTTTACAATGTGTCTTTTATGTTAGTTTTGCTGCACTTGTTCATCCTTGAGTTTGCTTCAAATAACCTTGCTAGCCTAAACCTTGTATCGAGAGGGAATACTTCTCATGCATCCAAAATCCTTGAGCCAACTACTATGCCATTTGTGTCCACCATACCTACCTACTACATGGTATTTCTCCGCCATTCCAAAGTAAATTGCTTGAGTGCTACCTTTAAAATTCCATCATTCACCTTTGCAATATATAGCTCATGGGACAAAATAGCCTTAAAAACTATCGTAGTATTGAATATGTACTTATGCACTTTATATTTTATTAAGTTGCTTGTTGTGCGATAACCATGCTTCTGGGGAACGCCATCAACTATTGTTGAATATCATGTGAGTTGCTATGCATGTCCGTCTTGTCTGAAGGTCTATCATTTTAGTGGTTGGAGCATGCAAAATTGTTAGAGAAGAACATTGGGCCGCTAACTAAAGCCATGAATCATGGTTGAAGTTTCAGTTTTGGACATACATCCTCAATCTCATATGAGAATAATAATCATTGCTACATGCTTATGCATTTAAGAGGAGTCCATTATCTGTTGTCCATGTTGTCCCGGTATGGATGTCTAAGTTGAGAATAATCAAAAGCGAGAAATCCAAATGCGAGCATTCTCCTTAGACCTTTGTACAGGCGGCATGGAGGTACCCCTTTGTGACACTTGGTTGAAACATGGCATGCAAAGATCCGGTAGTCCAAGCTAAGTAGGACGAGGTGCGGGCACTATTAGTATACTATGCGTGAGGCTTGCAACTTGTAAGATATAATTTACATAACTCATATGCTTTATTACTACCGTTGACAAAATTGTTTCATGTTTTCAAAATAAAAGCTCTAGCACAAATACAGCAATCGATGCTTTCCTCTTTGAAGGACCTTTCTTTTACTTTTATTGTTGAGTCAGTTTACCTATCTCCTTCCACCTTAAGAAGCAAACACTTGTGTGAACTGTGCATTGATTCCTACATACTTGCATATTGCACTTATTATACTACTTTATGTTGACAATATCCATGAGATATACATGTTATAAGTTGAAAGCAACCTGAAACTTAATCTTCTTATGTGTTGCTTCAACACCTTTACTTTGATTTATTGCTTTATGAGTTAACTCTTATGCAAGACTTATTGATACTTGTCTTGAAGTACTATTCATGAAAAGTCTTTGCTTTATGATTCAGTTGTTTACTCATGTCATTACCTTTGCTTTGATCGCTGCATTCATTACATATGTTTACAAATAGTATGATCAAGATTATGATGGCATGTCACTTCAGAAATTATCTTTGTTATCGTTTTACCTGCTCGGGACGAGCAGAACTAAGCTTGGGGATGCTGATACGTCTCCAACGTATCGATAATTTCTTATGTTCCATGCTACTTTATTGATGATACCTACATGTTTTATGCACATTATATGTCATATTTATGCATTTTCGGAACTAACCTATTAACAAGATGCCGAAGAGCCAGTTGCTGTTTTGCTGTTTTTGGTTTCAGAAATCCTAAAAATATCTCGGAATTGGACGAAACTTTCGCCCAGGGTCCTATTTTTGCACGAAGCTTCGAAGTGGGGCCACGGAGGCCGGGGGTGGCCGGCGCGGCCGGGCCTTGGCCTTGACCTATCCCCCTGGGCCCCTCGTGTGGCCCCCGCGTTGACCCTCCGCCTACTTAAAGCCGTCGCGAAACCCCGAGAGCCACGATACGGCCTTGAGAGACGCGCCGCCGAATCCCATCTCGGGGATTCGGAGATCGCCTCCGGCACCTGCCGGAGGGGGATCATCTCCCGGAGGACTCTACACCGCCATGGTCGCCTCGGAGTGATGAGTGAGTAGTCCACCCCTGGACCATGGGTCCATAGCAGTAGCTAGATGGTCGTCTTCTCCTTGTTGTGCTTCATTGTTAGATCTTGTGAGCTGCCTAACATGATCAAGATCATCTATATGTAATACTATATGTTGTGTTTTTGGGATCCGATGGATAGAGAGTACTATGATTATGGTGATTATCAATCTATTGTTCATGTGTTGTTTATGATCTTGCACTCTCCGTTATTAGTAGAGGCTCTGGCCAAGTTTTTACTCTTAACTCCAAGAGGGAGTATTTATGCTCGATAGTGGGTTCATGCCTCCATTGAATCTGGACAGTGACAAAGTTCTAAGGTTGTGGATGTGTGTTGCCACTAGGGATAAAACATTGATGCTATGTCTAAGGATGTAGTCGTTGATTACATTACGCACCATACTTAATGCAATTGTCTGTTGCTTTGCAACTTAATACGGAGGGGGTTCGGATGATAACCGAAGGTGGACTTTTTAGGCATAGATGCAGTTGGATGGCGGTCTATGTACTTTGTCGTAATGCCCAATTAAATCTCACTATATTTATCATATCATGTATATGCATTGTTATGCCTTTCTCTATTTTGTCAATTGCCGTGTAATTTGTTCACCCAACATGCTTTATTTTATGGGAGAGACACCTCTAGTGAACTGTGGACCCGGTCCTATTCTTTACATAGCATACAATCTACTTTGTGTTTCTGTTTTCTTTGCAAACATCTTCCACTCGATACGTTTAATCCTTTGTTACAGCAAGCCGGTGAGATTGACAACCTCACTGTTTCGTTGGGACAAAGTACTTGGGTTGTGTTGTGCAGGTTCCGCGTTGGCGCGGGATCCCTGGTGTTGCGCCGCATCACATTTCGCGACCATCAACCTTCAACGTGCTTCTTGGTTCCTCCTGGTTCGATTAAACCTTGGTTTCTTTTGAGGGAAAACTTGCTACTATGCGCATCATACCTTCCTCTTGGGGTTCCCAACGAACGTGTGCGAAGGGCATATCTTTTACTTTTATGTTGAGTCGGTAAACCTATTTCTCTCTATCTCAAGCAAGCAATTGAGTTGTTGTGAACCAATCATTTATGCTATGATTCAGTTGATCATGTCTTTTATACTTTCTTGTTTAGTACCAATTTTATCTGAATGAATATGACTTTGAAGTTATCAATGATTATGAGGAGATTGTTATGCTTGAATATGAAAGCTCAGCTATAAAATCTAATATGAAAGCTTTGCTTAGAAGTACAATCCGTTAGTAGTTCTCTGACCAAGAACAAAGTTTGCCATCACCAACTATGATTTCTTATGCACCTTTACTTGTGATTTCTCTTTACCTATTTCAAGATGAGTTATATGAGGAAGTTGTTTACTAGAATGTCTTGTGTGAATGAATATGATGCTTCTTGTCCGTATTTTATTTATCGACTCTTCACTCCATAAACATGTGGTCTTGTTTATCGAGCTCAGTTTCGCTTGGGGACAAGCGAGGTCTAAGCTTGGGGGAGTTGATACGTCCAATTTGCATCACTATTTTGTATCATAATTTGCTGTTATTCATTGATATATTTCATATTGGGACACCATACTTATGTTATTTCATCTATTTTGCATGTTTCATCATTATTGGAGGATCAAGCACCGAGCCAGGATTGGGAAAAAGCACCGTCGAACGCAATATTTCGGAAGATCAGCTGTGGAAGGAAATTTCACGTAAATTCCTATTTTCCAGATGACGGAGGAGCCGAAGGGGAAGAAGAGGGGGCCAAGGTGGGCCCGGACACAGGGCGCGCCCATGGCTGGCCGCGCCACCGTGGTGTGGGGGCCCAACGCCCACTACTCCTTTTCTTCGCGTACTCCTTCGTCAAAAACCTAAGCCAGAGGACCTCACGAAGGGTTCTGACCGCCTCTGCTGGGCGGAGAACACCAGAGAAGAGCTCTCCCGTGGGGAGATCTGGAAATTCCCTCAGGAGGAAATCGCGCCATCGCCATCGTCATCGAGCTGGACATCATCTCCATCATCATCATCATCACCATCTACACCGCCATCACCACCGCTGCACCTCGTCACCGCTGTAACAATTTGGGTTGGATCTTGATTGTTTGATAGGGGAAACTCTCCCGGTGTTATTCTCTACTTGTTGTAGATGCTATTGAGTGAAACCATTGAACCAAGGTTTATGTTCAGATTGTTATTCATCATCATATCACCTCTGATTGTATTCCATATGATGTCCGTGAGTAGTTCGTTTAGTTCTTGAGGACATGGGTGAAGTCTAAATGCTAGTAGTGAATTATGGTTGAGTAATATTCAATGTTATGATATTTAAGTTGTGGTGTTATTCTTCTAGTGGTGTCGTGTGAACGTCGACTACACGACACTTCACCATTTATGGGCCTAGGGGAGTGCATCTTGTACTCGGTTGCTAATTGCGGGTTGCCGGGTAGCGAAACTGAGCTCGTTGATATCGATGCGGGGGATCGCAGGATCTCAGAGTTTAAGGTGGTTAGATTTATCTTAATTACTTTCTTGTAGTTGCGGATGCTTGCAAGGGGTATAATCACAAGTATGTATTAGTCCTAGGAAGGGGCGGTGCATTAGCATAGGTTCACCCACACAACACTTATCAAAACAATGAAGATTATTTAGCTACATGAAGCGAAAGCACTAGACTAAAATCCCCGTGTGTCCTCAAAACGTTTGGTCATTATAAGTAAACAAACCGGCTTGTCCTTTGTGCTAAAAAGGATTGGGCCACTCGCTGCAATTATTTCTCTCGCATTTTACTTACTCGTACTTTATTCATCTATTACATCAAAACCCCTTGAATACTTGTTTGTGAGCATTTACAGTGAATCCTTCATCGAAACTGCTGCCAACACCTTCTGCTCCTCGTTGGGATCGACATTCTTACTTATCGAAGATACTACGATACACCCCCTATACTTGTGGGTCATCACCCCTCTAGGTGCGACATACGATCCTTGCAAATGGTATCAGAGCCTCGGCTCTTATTTCGGGCTTAACCGCCTAAGAATATGCCGGACGACGCTCCTGCGGAAGGGGCCGCCAAGATGGTCTCCATGGATGATCTCAAGTCGATGGAAGCATCTTTGAGGTCCTTCATGGAAGCTCAAATGGAAAGTATGAGAAAAATGATTTCCAAGCTTTTGACTCCGGTTCCCCCTATGGCACCCGTCATAGAGGAAAAGGACAAGGGTGCGGTAGAGGAGGGAGGTGCTTCGGCATTACCCTCCTCTACCAAGCCCTTGGGTGGTGATCACTTAAACACAATTAAAACCCCCATTGCTTCTCCTAGGGCAACTAGTGAGGGTGTGAGCTACAATAATGTGGCTCCACCTTTTTGCTCTCCTGATATCCCGGTTCCCCATCCTCATATAAACACTAGGGGTGATCCACCCAAATTTAATGATAAAGATTTTAGTACATGGCAATTTGAGTTTAAATCTTATGTGTGCAGTGCCTCCAATGAACTTTGGAGAATTATCTTGGAAGGTTACAAGCCTTACAACCCCGAAAGGTTGACTAGAAGAGAAGTGGTTGATAACCAACTCAACTCGATTGCCTTGCACATGATTCAAACTAGTGTGGGGACACAAGACTTGTCTCTTATTCGGAACTTCACAACCGCCAAGGAAGCATGGGAGGTTTGGACACAAGCTTCATGGGAACTGAAAGCATGAAGAGAAACAAGTATAGTGCTCTTCGGAATCAAGCCGAAGGATTCATGAGGTTGCCGGATGAAGATCATCAAGTCATGTATAGAAGACTTATCACAGTTGCCGATGCTTTTCGGAATGTGGGTGCCAAACACATTGATGATTTTTGGCTCAAGGATAAGTATATTGATTGCATGATGTCGTTTGAACCCATTGATGTCAAGACTCTTGTTGGGAGAGAAAGCTATTCTTCTCTCACCTCACAACAAGTAGTGCATGAGTTGCAAGCTCTCAAGGTGCTAGAACAAAACTCTCAAGATTCTCGCAATCGTGCCATTGGGATGTCAAGAGGGACCAATCTTGCCTTGGCGGTCAATACCGTGGAAGAAGTGAACCCACAAGAACCATATAGGACATATTGGAGCATGTCCTATCCGGAAGATTTGGATTACCACTACAATGATCACATGGCATTCCATGCAAAAACCTTTCGGGTTGATCCATCCAAGGCCAAGGAAGACAACATCAAGAGAAACAACTCAAGTGGGTTCAAGAGCTTTGGCCCAAAATCAAGATCGTGCTACAATTGTGGTGAAAAGCGCCATTTCATAGCCGAGTGTCCCTATGAGCATAGAGAAACTCATGGTGGAAGGCTCATTCCCAAGGACAAGAGCAAAGATTCAAAGGCCCCCAACAAGAAATACTACAACAAGAGTAATAAGGGCAAGAGGCCATCAATAATTTTGCTACTGACTAAGGAAGAATACTCTTCCGATGAGGTTGCAAGTAGTAGTGATGAAGAAGAAAGTTCAAAGGAAGTGGCCGCCATTGCCACCACCAATATTACCTCTTCATCTCTCTTTGAATCCCCCAATGAGAACCCTCACATCAAGAATGCACATTGCTTCAGGGCAAGGTCCTCCTTGGACACATCTATTGTGCTATCAACTCAAGAAGAATATCCATCCGGGGATGAGGATGATGATGAAGAAAATGAAACTTCGAATGGATTGGTTGCTCTTGCTGTTGGAGATATCCCCAAGAGGCAATAATAAAAGTGTTTATTATTATATCTTAGTGTTCATGATAAATGTTTACATTGATGGGATTTGTAGCATAGAAAACAAAAAAAATTCCTACCGCAAGAACGAAACACAAGCCAAGATCTAATATAGTAGACGGTAGCAACGAGGAGATCAAGAGACTAACCCTCAAAGATTCGCAAAGCTTAACGAGATTAGATCTCGTGGTGGATGTAGTCGATCACTTGCCGCTTGCAGCGCGTAGAAGATCTTGACGGTGCCACAATCGGGCAGCACCTCCGTACTCGGTCACACGTACGGTGTTGATGAAACGACGTCCTCCTCCCGTTCCAGAGGGCAGCGGAAGTAGTAGATCCTCCTCGGAATCCGGCGCACGACGGCGTGGTGGCGGTGGTGGTGGAGAACTCCGGCAGGGCTTCGCCTATGCGCTGCGGGAGTATTATGTGGAGGAGAGGCTAGGGTTTGGGGAGAGGGGGGTTGGGCGCCGGCCACTTGGGGCTGCGGCCAAGAGGGCTTTGGTGTGTGCGGCCCCCTCCCCTTGCTCCTCATTATATAGGTGGAAATCCCCAAGTGTTGGTATCCAAGTCTTCGAATAAGACCCGAAACCAAAACCTACCAAAGGGACGAAACCTACCCCAGGTGGGAATCCTACTCAAGGTGGGACTCCCACCCTTCCTTGGGGGGGTTGGCCGGCCACCATGGGTGGAGTCCACCTGGACTCCTCCCCTTAGGTTGGCCGGCCATGCAGGTGGAGTCCCTCCGGGACTCCACTTTCCATGGTGATTTCTTCCGACTTTTCTAGAACCTTCCATAAATGCACGGATCATTTCCAAACTTGGAAAGTGACTTCCTATATATGAATCTTATTCTCCGAACCATTCCGGACCTCCTCGTGATGTCCTGGATCCCATCCGAGACTCCGAACAAAACTTCGAACTCCATTCCACATTCCATATCTACTTAAAATGCATCAAAGCTTAAGTGTGTCACCCTACGGTTCACGAACTACGCAGACATGGTTGAGACTTCTCTCCGACCAATAACCAATAGCGGGATCTGGAGATCCATAATGGCTCCCACATATTCAATGATGACTTAGTGATTGGTTGAACCATTTACATACGATACCGATTCCCTTTGTCACGCGATATTTTACTTGTCCGAGGTTTGATCATCGTTATCTCTATACCTTGTTCAACCTCGTCTCCGACAAGTACTCTTTACTCGTACCGTGGTATGTGATCTCTTATGAACCATTCATATGCTTGCAAGCTAATCAGATGACATTCCACCGAGAGGGCCCAGAGTATATCTATCCGTCATCGGGATGGACAATATCCCACTCTTGATCCATATGCCTCAACTCATACTTTCCGAATACTTAATCCCACCTTTATAACCACCCATTTACGCAGTGGCGTTTGATGTAATCAAAGTACCCTTCCGGTATAAGTGATTTACATGATCTCATGGTCGAAGGATTAGGTAACTATGTATCGGAAAGCTAATAGCAACTAGAACTTAATGACGTGATCATATGCTACGCTTAGTTGGGTGTTTGTCCATTACATCATTCATCAATGACATAACCTTGTCATTAATAACATCCAATGTTCATGATCACGAAACTATGATCATCTATTAATCAACAAGCTAGTTATACAAGAGGCTTACTAGGGACTCCTTGTTGTTTACATAACACACATGTATCAATGTTTCGGTTAATACAATTATAGCATGGTATGCAAACATTTATAATAAACATAAAGATATATAATAACCACTTTATTATTGCCTCTTGGGCATATCTCCAATAGTCTCCCTTGCACTAGAGTCAATAATCTAGATTACATTGTAAGGTACCTAACACCCATGGCATTCTGGTGTTGGTCATGCTTTGCCCTAGGGAGAGCTTTAGTCAACGGATCTGCTACATTCAGATCAGTGTGTACTTTGCAAATCTTTACTTCTCCATCTTCGATGTACTCGCGAATCGAATGAAAACGCAGCTTGATATGCTTCAGCTTCTTGTGTGACCTTGGTTCTTGTGCATTGGCGATGGCACCCATGTTGTCACAATATATGACTAGTGGGTCCAATGCACTAGGAACCACACCGAGCTCAACAATGAACCTCTTCATCCATACTGCTTCCGATGAAGCCTCCGAAGCCGCTATGTATTTCGATTCAGTTGAAGACTTCGCCACCATGCACTACTTGGATCTGCACTAGCTTACTGCAACACCATTCAATATAAACACGTACCCAGAGTGAGACTTAGAGTCATCAGGATCAGTGTTCCAACTTGTCGGTGTAACTTGGTTACAACGAGCTCTTGGTCACCGCCATAACAAAGAAACATATCCTTAGTCCTTTTCAAGTACTTCGGGATATTCTTGACCGATGTCCAGTGTTCCATTCCTGGATCACTTTGATATCTGCTGGTCAAACTAACAACATGTGCGATATCCGGTCAGTACACAGCATGGCGTACATGATAGAGCCTACTGCCGAGGCATAGGGGATCTTGTCCATCCTCTCTCTTTCTTCTGCCGTAGCCGGACCTTGAGTCTTACTCAAGACCTTACCTGGCAACATCGGTAAGAACCCTTTCTTACTTTCATCCATTCTAAACTTCTTTAGAATCTTGTCCAGGTATGTACTCTGTGAAAGCCCTATTAGGCGTCTTGATCTATCTCTATAAATCTTGATGCCTAAAATGTACGCTGCTTCACCAAGGTCTTTAATTGAAAAACACTTATTCAAATAACCTTTTACACTGCTTAATAGTTCTATATCATTTCCAATCAATAATATGTCATCTACATATAATATCAGAAATGCTACAGAGCTCCCACTCACTTTCTTGTAAATACAGGCCTCTCCATGACACTGTATAAACCCGAAGTCTTTGATCACCTTATCAAAGCGTCGGTTCCAACTCCGGGATGCTTGCTTCAGTCCATAAATGGAACGCTGAAGTTTGCATACCTTGTCAGCATTTTTAGGATCGACAAAACCTTTGGGTTGTACCATATACAACTCTTCCTCAATGTCACCATTAAGGAACGCCATTTTGACATCCATCTGCCAAATCTCATAATCGAAAAATGCAGCTATTGCTAACAAAATCCTCACAGACTTTAGCTTCGCTACTGATACGTCTCCAACGTATCGATAATTTCTGATGTTCCATGCTTGTTTTATGACAATACTTACATGTTTTGCTTGCACTTTATGATGTTTTTATGCGTTTTCCGGAACTAACCTATTAACGAGATGCCACAGTGCCAGTTCCTGTTTTCTGCTGTTTTTGGTTCCAGAAAGGCTGTTCGGGCAATATTCTCGGAATTGGACGAAATCAACGCCAAGGATCTTATTTTTCCCGGAAGCATCCAACACCGAAGAAGAGTCGGAGGAGAGCCGGGGGCCACCAGGAGGGTGGGCCGCGCGGGCTAGCCCGTGCCGCGCCCCTATGAGGAGGCCGCCACTGTCGGCCCTCTGCGCCGCCTCTTCGCCTATTAACCCCTTTCGACCTAAAACGCAGTACCACTTGACGAAGAAAGACTCCAGGGGCGCCGCCACCATCGCGAAACTCCAATTCGGGGACAGAAGTCTCGTCCCGGCACCTGCCGGGACGGGGAAGTGCCCCGGAAGCCATCTCCATCAACGCCATCGCCTCCATCATGCTCCGTGAGTAGTTCCCCCATGGACTACGGGTTCTAGCTGTAGCTAGTTGGTATTCTCTCCCCATGTACTTCAATACAATGATCTCATGAGCTGCCTTACATGATTGAGATTCATCTGATGTAATCGGTGTTGTGTTTGTTGGGATCCGATGGATGATACATTATGATTAGTCTATCTATAAAGTTTGTGAAGTTATTGTTGCTGCAATCTTGTTATGCTTAATGCTTGTCACTAGGGCCCGAGTGGCATGATCTTAGATTTGAGCTCTATAATTATTGCTTAGATTTTATCTACAAGTTGTATGCACATGTCACTGTCCGGAACCAATGGCCCCGAAGTGACAGGGGACAACCGGAGGGGATGGCGGTGATGTGAGGGACACATGTTTTCACGGAGTGTTAATGCTTTGCTCCGGTGCTCTATTAAAAGGAGTACCTTAATATCCAGTAGATTCCCTTGAGGCCCGGCTGCCACCGGCTGGTAGGACAATAGATGTTGTGCAAGTTTCTCATTGCGAGCACGTACGACTAAATATGGAAAACATGCCTACATGATTAATGAATTGATGTTCTTTCTTAATGCCTTATCAATCCTATCAATTGCCCAGCTGTAATTTGTTCACCCGACACTTGTTATTGGAGAGTTACCACTAGTGTAGATAGCTTGGAACCCCGGTCCATCTTTCATCATCATATACTCGTTCTACATGTCAACTATTTTCTGGTACCATTGCTCTCATATTACTACTACTGCTGCTGTGTTACTGTTGTTACTCTTGCTCTCATATTACTACTACTTTCACATCACCCCTGTTACTAGTGTTTTCCAGGTGCAGCTGAATTGACAACTCAGTTGTTAAGGCTTATAAGTATTCTTTACCTCCCCTTGTGTCGAATCAATAAATTTGGGTTTTACTTCCCTCGAAGACTGTTGCGATCCCCTATACTTGTGGGTTATCAAGACTATTTTCTGGCGCCGTTGCCGGGGAGGCATAGCTCTACTCATAAGTTCACCTGGGGAGTACACTCTACATCTCTCTCTGCATTTATTTTATTTTGTCTTGCTAGTTTACTTTTGTTTAGTTTATTTGTGCTTAGTTTATTTCTGTCTAGTATTATTTTGCGTAGTTTACTTTTGCTTAGTTTCTTTTTGTCTTGTTTTATTTTCCTCATATACCCAAAAATCCATAAAAATTTGAAAAATCTAAAAATTAAAAACTGCTGTTATGGGAGAACCTACAACCTACTTGGAGCTTATAGAATGTTATAATAATTATAGAGAATCAAGAACTGGTAAAATAATGAGTGCTATGATAGAAAAATTAAATACAATTGCTAAAATCTTGCTTAAACGCCATGATATAAACTGTTGCTCTGAACATGATACTAAACATCTTAAATTTCAATGTGGCTTTAGTGAGGAATTTTTAATTAAGAACTATAATCGGAATTGCTATATTCATTATGGGTTCGAAGAGGTAGAACAATTTGTCTTATTTATGGGAGCCTCCGAGATAGAATCCTTCATGGTTGAGAATTATGAAACTTGTGCTATTTGTAAGGACCTTAAAGATTATGTCTCTACTATCCTTAATTCATGCATAGAATGCTACAGTAGGAATCCTTATATCCTTGATTATAAAGAGAGACACATTAATGCACAAGAATGCACTCACAATTTGCAGGAACCGGTGGAAGAAGAAATTGATGAACCTGAAAGCTCATTGGATGAAAAGGAGGAGGAAATTGATGAACCTGAAAGCTCATTGGATGAAAAAGAAGAGGAGAGCGACGAACAAAAGGAGGAAGAATGGATTAGCTACCCATGCCAACCTTCTAATGAGAGTAACTCTTTATCTCTTACACTATTTGATTGTCCTCCATGCTTACCGGAAGAGGTTGAATGTTATGTTCCTGTGGATTCTCTTGAAATAGTACCTATAAGTAAAACTTGTGAGAATAATTATGCTACTGTTATATATGATAATCCATGCTACTTTGATAAATCTTATGATAATGCTTTGTTTGTGCCTGATGTCGAAATGCATGGTACTAAAGAATTTTGCTTAGCAAATGTTTATGATAAAGCTTTAGATGATGGTCCTATGTTACTTGATAATATTAATTGTACTACTAATGAAAATGGGATTCGAGAGTTCTTGACATTATCTATGTGTCCCATATCTCTTGAGATTGATCAACTACCTTGTTATATTATTGATAAAAGTAAGTTTGAAAGTTTTAATTCCACTATTCTTGAGATTGATAAAAATTATGTGTTTGGAAATCATGAAAAGTATGCTGCATGTGATAGTTATATTGTTGAGTTTATCCATGAAGCTACTGAAAATTATTATGAGAGAGGAAAATATGGTTGTAGAAATTTGCATGGTACTAAAACACCTCTCTATATGCTTAAAATTTTGAAGTTACACTTGTTTTATCTTCCTATGCTTGTTACTTTGCTTTTCATGAACTTGTTTATTTACAAGATTCCTTTACATAGGAAGCATGTTAGACTTAAATGTGTTTTGGATTTGCTTTTTGATGCTCTCTTTTACCTCTACTCTTGTTTCTTGCGAGTGCATCATTAAAACTGCTGAGCCCATCTTAATGGCTATAAAGAAAAGAACTTCTTGGGAGATAACCCATGTGTTATTTTGCTACAGTAATTTGTTTTATATTTGTGTCTTGGAAGTTGTTTACTACTGTAGCAACCTCTCCTTATCTTAGTTTTGTGTTTTGTTGTGCCAAGTGAAGCCTCTAATCGAAGGTTGATACTAGATTTGGATTCCTGCGCAGAAACAGATTTCTATCTGTCACGAATCTGGGCAAATTTCTCTGTAGGAAACTCAGAAAAATCTGCCAATTTACGTGCGTGATCCTCAGATATGTACGCAACTTTCATTAGTTTTGAGTTTTCTGATTTGAGCAACGGAAGTACCCCGTAAAAATTCGTGTTTACTGACTGTTCTGTTTTGGCAGATTCTGTCTCTGTTTTTTTGCATTGTCTCTTGTGGACTTTATGTGAGGCTTTCTAGACGTGGAGAGCTGTAGCTAATGTTTTATTGAGTTCTTGCAATGTGCCACTACAGGACCAAGGTGGATTCAAATTTTTTGAGTACTAACCCCTCTAATGAAGTTTATGAGAAGTTTGGTGTGAAGGAAGTTTTCAAGGGTCAAGAGAGGAGGATGATATATGATCAAGAAGAGTGAAAAGTCTAAGCTTGGGGATGCCCCCGTGGTTCATCCCTGCATATTTCAAGGAGACTCAAGCGTCTAAGCTTGGGGATGCCCAAGGCATCCCCTCCTTCATCAACTTATCAGGTTCCTCCCCTGAAACTATATTTTTATTCGGTCACATCATATGTGCTTTACTTGGAGCGTCTGTGTGTTTATTTTTCGTTTTGTTTATGTTTGAATAAATTCGGATCCTAGCAATCCTTGTTTGGGAGAGAGACACGCTCCGCTTTTTCATATGAACACTTGTTCTTCGTTTTACTTTTAATGTTCAATGAATAAAAGTTGGAAGCTACAATATTTATCTTTATTTGGTTGGGAAAAGAAAATGCCTCATATGTCTTGGATAATTTGATACTTGGCAATTGTTTTGAGCTCTCAAGTAGATCATATGTTTTTGCATGTAGTTTAAACCTATTAGTGGAGAACTACCGTAAAGCTTGTAAAAATTGGTTTGCATAATTGATCTCTCTTAAGGTCTAGATATTTTCTGGTAAAAGTGTTTGAGCAACAAGGAAGACAGTATAGAGTATTATAATGCTTGCAATATGTTCTTATGTAAGTTTTTCATAGGTTCATACTTGTGTTTGCTTCAAATAACCTTGCTAGCCTAAGCCTTGTATCGAGAGGGAATACATCTCATGCATCCAAATCCTTGAGCCAACCACTATGCCATTTGTGTCCACCATATCTACCTACTATGTGGTATTTCTGCCATTCAAAGTAAATTGCTTGAGTGCTACCTTTAAACAATTCAAAATTTATCACTTCTCAATTTGTGTTAATGTTTCATAGCTCATGAGGAAGTATGTGGTGTTTAGCTTTCAACCTTGTCATTTACTTTTGAGACTTTCACAATGGACTAGTGGCACATCCGCTTATCCAATAATTTTGCAAAAAGAGCTGGCAATGGGGTTCCCAGCCCCAATTAATTAACTTTCATTAATAATTCTCTTCACATGTTTTGCTCTGATTCATCAGTAAGCAACTTAATTTTGCAAATAGACACTCCTCCATGGTATGTGAATGTTGGAAGGCACCCGAGGATTCGGTTAGCCATGGCTTGTGTAAGCAAAAGGTTGGGAGTGTCATCCATAAATAAAGAAAAACTAAACTAAAGTACATGTGTAAACAAAGAGAAGAGGATGATCTACCTTGCTTGGTAGAGATAACGTCCTTCATGGGAGCCGCTCTTGAAAGTCTGGTTGATGAGGTAGTTAGTGTACCCACTACCATTCGTTGACAACAACAAACACCTCTCAAAACTTTACTTTTATGCTCTCTTTATGTTTTCAAAACCAAAGCTCTAGCACAAATATAGCAATCGATGCTTCCCTCTTTGAAGGGCCACTCTTTTACTTTTATGTTGAGTCAGTTACCTAATTCCTTCCATCTTAGAAGCAAACACTTGTGTCAACTGTGCATTGATTCTTACATACTTGCTTATTTGCATTCATCATATTACTTTGTGTTGACAATATTCATGAGATATACATGTTGAAAGTTGAAAGCAACCGCTGAAACTTATATCCTCCTTTGTGTTGCTTCGATGCCTTTACTATGAACTTATTGCTTTATGAGTTAACTCTTGTGCAAGACTTTTGATGCTTGTCTTGAAAGTACTCTCCATGAAAAGTTTTGCTATATGTTATCTACTTGTTAGCAACTATAGATCATTGCCTTGAGTCACTTCATTCATTTCATATGCTTTGTAATAGTATGATCAAGGTTATGTAAGTAGCATGTCACTTCAGAAATTATCTTTGTTATCGTTTTACCTGCTCGGGACGAGCAGGAACTAAGCTTGGGGATGCTGATACGTCTCCAACGTATCGATAATTTCTGATGTTCCATGCTTGTTTTGTGACAATACTTACATGTTTTGCTTGCACTTTATGATGTTTTTATGCGTTTTCGGAACTAACCTATTAACGAGATGCCACAGTGCCAGTTCTGTTTTGCTGTTTTGGTTCCGAGAAAGGCTGTTCGGGCAATATTCTCGGAATTGGACGAAATCAACGCCAAGGATCTTATTTTTCCCGGAAGCATCCGAACACCGAAGAAGAGTCGGAGGAGAGCGGGGGCCACCGGGAGGGTGGGCCGCGCGGCTAGCCAGGCCGCGCCCCCTATGAGGAGGCCACTGTCGGCCCTCCTGCGCCGCCTCTTCGCCTGTTGCCCCTTCGACCTAAACGGTACCACTTGACGAAACTCCAGAAAGACTCCAGGGCGCCGCCACTCGCGAAACTCCAATTCGGGGACGAAGTCTCTGTCCGGCACCCTGCCGGGACGGGGAAGTGCCCCGGAAGCCATCTCCATCAACGCCATCCGCCTCCATCATGCTCCGTGAGTAGTTCCCCCATGGACTACGGGTTCTAGCTGTAGCTAGTTGGTATTCTCTCCCCATGTACTTCAATACAATGATCTCATGAGCTGCCTTACATGATTGAGATTCATCTGATGTAATCGGTGTTGTGTTTGTTGGGATCCGATGGATGATACATTATGATTAGTCTATCTATAAAGTTTGTGAAGTTATTGTTGCTGCAATCTTGTTATGCTTAATGCTTGTCACTAGGGCCCGAGTGGCATGATCTTAGATTTGAGCTCTATAATTATTGCTTAGATTTTATCTACAAGTTGTATGCACATGTCGCTGTCCGGAACCAATGGCCCCCAGAAATCGGGACAACCGGAGGGGATGGCGGTGATGTGAGGGACACATGTTTTCACGGAGTGTTAATGCTTTGCTCCGGTGCTCTATTAAAAGGAGTACCTTAATATCCAGTAGATTCCCTTGAGGCCCGGCTGCCACCGGCTGGTAGGACAATAGATGTTGTGCAAGTTTCTCATTGCGAGCACGTACGACTAAATATGGAAAACATGCCTACATGATTAATGAATTGATGTTCTTTCTTAATGCCTTATCAATCCTATCAATTGCCCAGCTGTAATTTGTTCACCCGACACTTGTTATTGGAGAGTTACCACTAGTGTAGATAGCTTGGAACCCCGGTCCATCTTTCATCATCATATACTCGTTCTACATGTCAACTATTTTCTGGTACCATTGCTCTCATATTACTACTACGGCTGTTGTGTTACTGTTACTTTGCTCTCATATTACTACTACTTTCACATCACCCCTGTTACTAGTGTTTTTCAGGTGCAGCTGAATTGACAACTCGGTTGTTAAGGCTTATAAGTTTTCTTTACCTCCCCTTGTGTCGAATCAATAAATTTGGGTTTTTCTTCCCTCGAAGACTGTTGCGATCCCCTATACTTGTGGGTTATCACTACAGGTGAGAAGGTCTCATCGTAGTCAACTCCTTGAATTTGTCGGAAACCCTTTGCGACAAGTCGAGCTTTATAGACAGTAACATTACCATCAGCATTTGTTTTTCTCTTGAAGATCCATTTATTCTCGACAGCCTTGCGGCTATCAGGTAAGTCTACCAAAGTCCATACTTGGTTATCATACATGGATCCCATTTCGGATTTCAAGGCTTCTTGCCATTTGTTGGAATCTGGGCTCATCATCGCTTCTTCATACGTCGCAAGGTCTTCATCATTGTTGTCCACAATCATGACATTTAGACAAGGATCATACCAATCAGGAGTGGTACGCTCCCTTGTCGATCTGCGAGATTCGTTAGCTTCCTCGTTCGAAGTTTCATGATCATCATCATTTGATTCCTCTCCTTACCGGTGCAGGCGGCACAGGAAAATCTTCCGGTACTGCGCTACTCTGATATACGAGAGAAGGTTCAATAACCTCGTCGAGTTCTACCTTTCTTCCAGTCACTTCTTTAGTGAGAAACTCTTTCTCAAGAAAGGTTCCGTTCTTGGCAACAAAGATTTTGCCTTCGGATCTGTGATAGAAAGTATACCCAATAGTTTCCTTAGGGTATCCTATGAAGACGCATTTCTCGATTTGGGTTCTAGCTTGTCAGGTTGTAACTTTTTTACATAAGCTTCGCAACCCCAAACTTTAAGGAACGACAACTTAGGTTTCTTCTGAAACCATAATTCATACGGTGTCGTTTCAACGGATTTTGATGGTGCCCTATTTAAAGTGAATGCTGCTGTCTCTAATGCATAACCCCAAAACGATAACGGAAAATCAGTAAGAGACATCATAGAACAACCATATCTAAGAGAGTTCGAGTACGACGTTTGGACACACCATTGCGCTGTGGTGTTCCCGGCGGTGTCAACTGTGAAAGTATTCCGCATTTCTTTAAATGCATGCCAAACTCATAACTCAGATATTCGCCTCCGCGATCAGAACGCAGAAACTTGATCTTCTTGTTACGTTGATTTTCTACTTCACTTTGGAATTCCTTAAACTTCTCGAAAGTTTCGGACTTATGTTTCATGAAATAGATATACCCATATCTACTCAGATCATCTGTGAAGGCTAGAACATAACGATAACCACCGCGCGAGGCTACACTCATTGGTCCACACACATCGGTATGTATGATTTCCAATAAGTCTGTAGCTCGCTCCATTATACCAGAGAATGGAGTCTTAGTCATTTTTCCCATTAGACATGCTTCGCATCTATCAAGTGACTCAAAGTCAAGTGATTCAAGTAATCCATCGGAATGGAGTTTCTTCATGCGTTTCACTCCAATATGACCAAGACGACAGTGCCACATATAAGTAGAATTATCATTCAATTTAATTCGTTTAGCATCAATGTTATGAACATGTGTATCACTACTATCGAGATTTAACAACAATAAACCATTCATCTCAGGCGCATGACCATAAAGATATTATTCATAAAAATAGAACAACCATTATTCTCAGACTTAAATGAATAACCGTCTTGCATTAAACAAGATCCAGATATAATGTTCATGCTCAACGCAGGCACCAAATAACAATTATTGAGGTTTAAAACTAATCCCGAAGGTAGATGTAGAGGGAGCGTGCCGACAGCGATCACATCGACCTTGGATCCATTTCAACGCGCATCGTCATAGTCCCTCGCTAGGCTTCGTTTATTCCGTAGTTCTGTTTTGAGTTACAAATGTGAGCAACCAAACCGGTATCAAATACCCAGGCACTAGTACGAGAACCAGTAAGATAAACATCTATAACATGTATATCAGATATACCTTTCTTCTTCTTGACAAGGCCGCTCTTGGATTAGCCAAGTACTTGGGGCAATTGCGCTTCCAGTGCCCCTTCCCATTGCAGTAATAGCAATCTGTATCAGGTTTAGGGTCACCCTTAGGCTTCTCAGGAGGCGCGGCAGCTTTCTTGCCGCCCTTCTTTAAGTTGCCCTTCTTAGGTTTGCCTTGCTTCTTGGCTGGTGGTCTTGTTGACCATCAACACTTGGTGCTCTTTCTTAATCTCAATCTCAGCAGATTTTAGCATGGAGAAGAGTTTAGGTAACTCCTTGTTCATGTTCTGCATGTTGTAGTTCATCACGAAGTTCTTGTAACTTGGTGGCAGTGATTGGAGGACACGATGAATACCCAGCTGGTTAGGGATCGTAATCCCCAAGTCACTGAGCTTCTTCGCGTGTCCGGACATAGCGAACACGTGCTCACTAACGGAGCTGCCCTCGTCCATCATACAACCAAAGAACTGTTTCGAGGCCTCATAGCTCTCCACGGCCGCATGAGTTTCAAAGATAACTTTGAGCTCACGGATCATCTCACAAGGGTCGTGGTGCTCAAAACGCTTTTGGAGCTCTGCCTCTAGGTGCACAGGATGGCACATTGAACTTGAGAGTAACGAGTCACCCGAGTCTCGTAAACATTTTTACGTCCTCGGATACTGCAGGGGGTGGTGGGGGACCTAGCGGTGCTTCGAGCACAAATTGCAGATTTCCGCCATTGAGGAAAATCCTCACATGACGGAACCAGTCGGTGAAGTTGCTACCATTGCTTTTAAGCTTTTCTTTCTCTAGGAACTGGTTAAAATTGATTGATGGGGATGCCATGATCTACAACATATATTTGCAAAGAGTTTAGACTAATTTTATGACAAATTGAGTTCAAATTTTAATTCTAAAAAATTAAACTAGGTGAACTCCCACTCAAAACAATATCCCTCGCATTGTCTTAGTGATCACACGAACCAAATCCACTACACCAAGTCCGATCATCACGAGACAAGATGTAATTTCAATGGCGAGCACTCAAAGTGTTCATCATATCAATCATATGACTCATGCTCTACCTTTCGGTATCCCGTGTTCCGAGACCATGTCTGTACATGCTAGGCTCGTCAAGGCAACCTTAGTATCCGCGTGTGCAAATCTGGCTTGCACCCGTTGTATGCACATTTAGAATCTATCACACCCGATCATCACGTGATGCTTCGAAATGACAAGTCTTAGCAACGGTGCATACTAAGGATGAACACTTTATTATCTTGATATTTAGTGAGAGGGATCATCTTATAATGCTACCGTCGCGATCTAAGCAAAATAAGATGCATAAAAGGATTAACATCACATGCAATTCATATGTGATATGATATGGCCCCTTTGTCTTTGCGCCTTTGATCTTCATCTCCAAAGCACGGACATGATCCTCCATCATCAACGGGCATGATCCCCATCATCGTCGTAGCACCAAGGTCAATGGCGCCGTCTTCATGATTGTTCTCCATGTAGCAACTATTACAACTACTTTGATAATAATACTCAACATGAAATTAAAAGACAACCATAAGGCTCCTGCCGGTTGCCACAATACAATAATGATCATCTCATACATATTCATCATCACATTATGGCCATATCACATCACCAAACCCAGCAAAAACAAGTTAGACGCATCTAATTTGGTTTGCATATTTTACGTGGTTTAGGGTTTTCGAGTAAGATCCAATCTACCTACGAACATGAACCACAACGGTGATACTGGTGTTGTCAATAGAAAGAGTAAATTGGATCTTCACTATAGTGGGAGAGACACCCGCAAAGCCACTTATGCAATACAAGTTGCATGTCGAGCGTGGAGCAAATCTCATGAACGCGGTCATGTAAAGTTAGCCCGAGCCGCTTCATCCCACTATGCCGCAAGATGCAAAGTACACGAACTAAAGATAACAAAGCATCAACGCCCACAAAACAATTGTGTTCTACTCGTGCAACCAATCTATGCATAGACACGGCTCTGATACCACTGATGGGATTCGTAGCATAGAAAAAAAAAATTTCCTACCGCAAGAACGAAACAAAAGCCAAGATCTAATCTAGTAGACGGTAGCAACGAGGAGATCAAGACTAACCCTCGAAGATTCGCAAAGCTTAACGAGATTAGATCTCGTGGTGGATGTACTCGATCAATTGCCGCTTGCAAAAGCGCGTAGAAGATCTTGACGGTGCCACAATCGGGCAGCACCTCCGTACTCGGTCACACGTACGGTGTTCATGAAGACGACGTCCTCCTCCCCGTTCCAGCGGGCAGCGGAAGTAGTAGATCCTCCTCGGAATCCCGGCAGCACGACGACGTGGTGGCGGTGGTGGTGGAGAACTCCGGCAGGGCTTCGCCTATGCGCTGCGGGAGTATTATGTGAGGAGGAGAGGCTAGGGTTTGGGGAGAGGGGGGTGTTGGGCGCCGGCCACTTGGGGGCTGCGGCCAAGAGGGCTTTGGTGTGTCTGTCCCCCTCCCCTTGATCCTCATTATATAGGTGGAAATCCCCAAGTGTTGGTATCCAAGTCTTCGAATAAGACCCGAAACCAAAACCTACCAAAGGGACGAAACCTACCCCAGGTGAGAATCCTACTCAAGTGGGACTCCCACCCTTCCTTGGGGGGGTTGGCCGGCCACCATAGGTGGAGTCCACCCGGGACTCTTCCCCCTTAGGGTTGGCCGGCCATGCAAGGTGGAGTCCATCCGGGACTCCACTTTCCATGGTGATTTCTCCCGGACTTTCCTAGAACCTTCCATAAATGCACCGGATCATTTTCAAACTTGGAAAGTGACTTCCTATATATGAATCTTATTCTTCGGACCATTCCGGACCTCCTCGTGATGTCCTGGATACCATCCGAGACTCCGAACAAAACTTAGAACTCCATTCCACATTCCATATCTACTTAAACGACATCAAACCTTAAGTGTGTCACCCTACGGTTCACGAACTACACAGACATGGTTGAGACTTCTCTCCGACCAATAACCAATAGCGGGATCTGGAGATCCATAATGCTCCCACATATTCAATGATGGCTTAGTGATCGATTGAACCATTTACATACGATACTGATTCCCTGTCAACACCCGGGTTTTTAAGTCCAGATGCCTATTATGCCATACATCGCAATCCCAGGAAGATTGTTGTTGCGAGACATAACAGTTGATATCATAAGTCATCATTCATTAAAACCCATCATCGTCTTACAAAAGTAGATAACATGATCCAATATTACATTAATAGTTGATCTATTGATCAACGAACATCATAAATAGCGGAAGCATAATAGTAGTGGCTATCTAATCCACAGGCCAACGCTTGACGTCAGGAGCAGTCCTAGTTGTCGTAGACGTCCTGCTGTCCATGTTCCTCGTACTCTTGTTCTCCTTCATAGTCTGGCCATTTGAATAGCAGGACAAAGCCATAGTACTTTTAAAGTACTCGCAAACTAATACTAGTGTAAGTACTTATCAATTTTATTAAGGGGTGCTAAGCTCTAGGTTTATTTGCCTAAAGCCAAGTTTATTTCATAAACATTTCATAAAAGACTCTTCATATGCTAACTAACTCAAGTGGGAACATTAGTGTCATTCCCACTTCTTGTGATTCAGTTCAAGTCACCCATTTCAATTCAACCTTCCTTTTAAAGAAAAGATCTGACGGCGGAACAGTATGGCCTTTCCATCGTCCGTAACAGTGGACACGGCTATTCGAATAGATTTACACTCTGAGAGGTTGCACACTTGTGCCAAAACATTTAATTACATCCGTCGAGGATAACCTCTGAATAATTGTAACTCAGTACGCGATCATCAACCCTAACCTTTCACTTACACCTTAGTATAGGCACCTCTCCCCATGAGCTTGGCCTCCCGGTGAAGACAAACCGTCGACTGGGACGCACGGGCTTGGGCCGGACAATTCACCTCATTCACGTCATTTCACATCATTTCACATTCAACGGAGGCAGCCTTGGCATAACCCCTATGACGCTTGTTTAGAGGGAACCCATACTAAGATATATAAACTTCCAGTTAAGCCCTACCCATCAGGTATTGTGGGGGTACTTGTAAATTGGAATGGTATCGCATCCGAACCCAACCATCAGTTTTTATCAAATTCATCAAGTCATTCATGTCATTGAAGTCATATTCACCTTCAAATCCTTCAAAGTCATTTTATTTCACAATGTTCCCATCTAGAGTAGTCAATTTTATTCGTTTAGCACTAGCCACTAGTCATGAGGGGTGCTAACTAGCTTTGATTGCCCTAGGCTAACTTTGATGATCTTGTTCTACTCTAGACCAAGTGAATCATGAATCAAAAAGTAATTTGATAAAATAAAAGCAATAAAGCTTGCAAGTAAGATCTTGTAAGTAAAAAAACTTGGGATGGGCTCATTAAACATAAAGTAAAATGTGGGGTGCCTTGCTCTTGTAGAGCTTTGCACTTTGCAAGAATATTAGCTTGCCTTGGTTGGTGTATTGATCAAAGTGGTCTTCCTCTCCTTGGAAGTAGACCTCCTCCTCCTCTTGATACTCCTCGGTACTAGCGTCTAAAAACGAATACGATGTACACAATCACCACACAAAGCTTAAATACTAGACTAAGCACACACATGAGTCACACAAGCTAGGCTAGCATCATAACATGGTTATTAGGTTGGTTGAGTTTGTTTTCTTCTTAAGAAAATAATTTCCTCTCATTACAAATATTAATTAAGGTTTCTATTTAAATTCTTTGGAGAAATATTTTCCTCTCATTGAATCTTGTTAAGATTTAATCTCCTCAAATGATGATGTATGACCTAGGTTGACCAAGGTCAACTTCTTCATAATCGTCATTTGGGAAAATGATTTAAATGAGGTGCCACCTCATGCAATTTAATACTAACATTATAATGATTTAATGTCATCAAATAATTTAATATGAGATTCATTTGACCATAGTCACTACCTCATATTGAGTTATTTAGGACAAGATTTAAATGAGAGAATAGCTCCCATATTATTTAATAAATAATTTTGAACAATTTAGATGGACTAGAAATGGCCATAGAGCCATTTTTTGATCTAGACCATGATCATACAAACAACTATGTCATATTTTTATATATTCTAATAGACAACATGAAATGTGATTTATGAGAGTTGGAATCAACTTAAAAGCATTTTTGGTTGATTTTTAATAATTGTTTGAATTTGCAAAAGTCCCTGCCTTGTTATTTTTGTCACATTAATTCTACAAATAATATAGGGTTGAGACCAGTGTAGTTATTTAGATAATTTTATAAGCTTTCCAAATATATAAAATTTAGAAAATTTGGCCAAGTAGATTTTATTCTATTTAAATTTGAAAACAACATCTGTGAGTAATTGGAATCTATACCTAATAATAAAAGCAAAAGAGCTTTTTGTTGATCCGTTTTTTATTGCCCCTAAAGTTCCTAAAAATTACCCACTGTTGCCATTGGTAAGTGAAAATAACGGTTCGTTCTAAACTGGCAGAACATGGTTCGCTTCGTCCGTCGCTACCTCCGCTCGCGTGTGAATCACCCCGTCGCTTCATTGGGCCGGATCTAGCAGCCCAAACTATCCTCCTTGACGACCGGTAGAAAGGCCGCGCCCAGGTTTATCTCCCGAGTCCTGAACGAATGAACGATCAACAAGTTCGACTAAAAAAGTTCGTTTAGAAGAGGTGTACGTTTTGTATAGACTAGTATAAATTCCCGTGCTTTGCCACGGGTTCTCAAATTTTATTTTTCAAAGCACATATTAGTTAGAACTCACTATAAAAATTTAAAACAAATCAGGAATATCATAATGTACTAAAACATGATAATACCGAACATAGTAACAAAACAACATTGTTATACATCTGCGTGATTTAAAGTTCTAGGTTTTCTTGCTACTCTTCCGCGGTAAATCTCACACCTAGATTTAGAAACGGTATCTTCCTAGATTTAGAATCACTCTACTTAGGGGGTGTTTGGTGTGGCTTTTTTTGGCTTTTGGCTTTGGCAAAAGCCACCAAAAGCACCTAAATAGGTGCTTTTTTTGGCTTTTGGATTTTGGAAGCCAAAAACAAAGATCCTATTCTTTTGGCTTCCAAAATCCAAAAGCCAAAAAAAGCACCTAAATAGGTGCTTTTGGTGGCTTTTGCCAAAGCCAAAAGCCAAAAAAAGCCACACCAAACACCCCCTTAGATTTCGATCGCCCTCCACCTCCGCCGGTGACTCCACCTCGCGCCCAGGCCTCCACGATCCCTCACCCAGGGGAGCACTGAAAAGGACTCCCCACGTTGTCGCTGCTTCTCGCCCTCCCCAGGTCCCCAGTGCTCTTCATGGCTTCCACACCTGGGAGCTGCTTCTCCTCCTCCCCAGGTCGTCGCTACCCTCAATCCCTTGGTCCCCTCGATCCCTAGTCGCCAGGATCTCCAGCACGCACAACTTCGCTCGATCCTCTTCCTCGCTGCCCAGGAGCACCTAGGAGCTGCTTCTCAATCTTCTTCATCGCTGCCCATCACGCGAGTGTCCCCTTGATCTCCAGCACACAGCTCCGCTCCTGGGCGCCGACAATTTTTTGCTGCTCACCTCCGCAATGTTCGTCTCCGGCTCTAGCCAAACAACCCTGCAACATCACTGAAAAAACAAGATAAGTGACCTGACATCTACCGAGTACACCATGGCAGCATTTATGTTCGACCACAATGTTTTTTGCAAAGCAGTTAGACCTATTTTGCAACATATGTTTAGTACAAAGGCGGCCACAATTTTATCATAATAATATGAGTCTAATTTGAAGATCTCGTAGAGATAAAGTGGATGGCAAAGACTGATTGTCTGTCACATTCATGCTTATAGAGATAAAACATTTTACTTCTTAATTCATGCTTAGAGAGGTAACACATTTTACTTTTTGAATTAAAAGATTCCTGATAATGTGAGCGTTGTTGTCATCAGATGCTAACATACATGTAACAATGTCATTTTAAGCTTATTTTCCGACCCTAAAATTGTATGCATATGCCTGGTGATGGTTTGAGTACTCTTTGTGTCTACCTGGCAATGGTTTGAGTACTCTTCGTGCCTACCTGGAGATGGTTTCTTCTGCCCAGAGTGCCGAGATGGAGGCGTCGGCCTTGCTCATCGTACAGTATGAGCCCGCTGAACCGCGGCAGCTCACACCGCATCCCCATCAGTATCCTCCTCTGCCACACCGGCCGCCCGGGCGTCATCGCTGCCGTCGACGTCCCAAACCGCTCACGCCTCATGGGCTTCACGGCCCCTGATGCTTGTGTCTTCTGTATCAAATAATGCATTCAGTTTCTCCAACGATTCCATCTGGAGTACATACAGTACAAGGTTAATTATGTGCTCAACGGAGAGCATAGCAAGCCAAATTTTTTTTGAGGGAAAATAGCATAGCATATCAATTCAACCAAATAACCAAGGGAATTCAAGCGATTGCATTGCTTGCAGCTGAGTAGATGCATAGGTCAGTTCTGTGGCAATAGCATACCAAGTATTGATGTAGTATATGTGGTATTGCAAACATGTATTTCAATACTGTGTCATATGAACATCACAAAATGTCACATCATCAAACATTAATGAGCAAGGCACAATTACCTGTTAGCCATTGGAATTTTCATCATGTGTTACTCCTCTGCCCACCCATCATCGACATGCAATTTGGACAACACATCAACCCACTTCTCATTGACAGGATTAAACTGGATGTACGTCACTGAAATTCCAAGCAATAAAAGAAAGTTAAGAATAATGTTGGCAGAGAGAGTAAAAATATTGGAGCATAAATCTTACCGTAGACATGGACATGGATAATTTGGTGCGGCAATGGCCATATCATTTTGAGAAAGCCACCAGGTAGACAGATGGTTCTAAAACAACAGCCAGACAAAAATCAGTTCCAGGGAAAATGAGTTCCATGAAAAGGAGTATAAAGTCTACCTGGAGTATTCGCCAAAACATGATCATGGTAATAATACACAAATTTACCACATGATGCAAACATTTTCAGTATCTTTTCCCTGGTTATTCTTTTGATTGTCTTTATTAAAAATTGCATGGATAAAAGTTAGCTGACTATAGCATTTATCTTTAACAGGGTTGCTACAAAATTGGTAGGGTTCAGACAAATTCAGAAAACTAATTTTGCAAAATTATGACTCGGGTACTGCACATAAAGCCATCCTTAAACAAGAGTTCTAACATCCTTCAGTCCTTGGTAGGGTTCAGGCAAATTCAGAAAACTAATTTTGCAAAATTATGACTCGGGTACTTTATGCACCAATTAAGAGAGCATAGTTGTCATTCTAAGTATAATGTGCATACTCCCAAAATTTATTATTGATTGATTCATGATTATGTTATTGCTTGTTCTAAAACTACTTGTATCTAGTCACCCTTTGAACTTTAAAGGTGTCCTGGCAGTTATGTTTTGCTACTCCATAAAGTACAAGCCGAATACCACTTTGCTATGTTTTCTCTATGCTCGATACAAGCTAATAGCTTTCAATGCATTATTATTCATGATATTTTGTTTGAGTTACTTCTCATGTTGTAACATAGTTGCTATGTTCTATTGTTAGAATTATATATATGATGCCTATGTTTAGAGTACTTTGATCCCAACTTACAATGCTTTTACAATAACTTGATCAAGATTGTGTTGGCTGCATTGATGGGTTCGTTGCATGGAAAACAAAAAATTTCTACCGTGAACATGAACAAAAACCAAGATCCAATCTAGGAAGAAGCAAGATCTAATCTATGAAGATCGAAGCAACGAGATGTATGAGAGACTAACCCTCGAGATCAGATCTTGTTGTTGATGTAGTCGATCGTCCCGTGCTGCAATGCGGCAACACTTTCGTACTCGGTCGTGCGTACGGTGTCGATGAAGTCCGTCCTCTCCTTGTTCCAGCGGGCAGCGGAGGTGTGGTAGCTCTCCTTGGAATCCCAGCAGCACGACGGCGTGGTGGTGGTGGTGGAGGAGAAAAACTGCAGGCTTCGCCAAGCCGGAGCAGAGCTATGGTGGAGGAAGAGAGGGAGGCAAGACTCGGTGTGAAGCAGGGCTGCCCCTCTCCCTCTATTTATAGAGGGAGGTGCAGCCGGGTTGCCCCCCTTGGCCCACTCCTAGGGCCGGTGCATGGGAAGGGGGGGGGGGGGAAGAAATCTCCCCCCTAAGTCTTCCCCCCTAATTTTTAGGGATTCAATCTTATCTCTTGGGGACTGGCTGGCTGGGCCTCTTGGGCCTGCTGCACCTGGCCCATGAAGGCCCCGTAGCATTCCCTCAGCCCATGTGGCCCCCCCGAGGTGGGCCCACCGGTGGCCCTCTAGAACCTTCTAGAAACTCGGTCCAAAACACTTAACTTTTCCCGAACCCCGAAGATAACTTCCCTTATATGAATATTCTCTGGACCATTCCGGACCTCCTCGTGATGTCCTGGATCCCATCCAAACTCCGAACAACCTTCGGTCTCCATCGCATATTCCGAAGCTACTATACAACATCGAACCTTAAGCGTCACCCTACGGTTCGTGAACTATACGACACAGATCGAGACTCCTCTCAGACCAATAACCAATAGCGGGACCTGGAGATCCATAATGGCTCCCACACATTCAGCGATAACTCGGTGATCGATTGAACCATTAACACACGATACCGATTCCCTTTGTCACGCGATACTTTACTTGTCCGAGGTTCAATCATCGGTATCTCCATACCTAGTTCAACCTCGTTTCCAACAAGTACTCTTTGCTCAAAGTGATAGTGTGGGGCGTCCATAGATTGGGAACACGAACTTTAAGGAGTGCTTATGCAGCCCTACATGGTGAATTTGTGTTTGTTATCCAACCGGAGAGTGGTTCAGAGTAGCATGGTGAAGAGATAATATGTATTCAATTGTGATATCATTCTTGAGAGTGTCCACTAGTGAAAGTATGATCCCTAGGCCTTGTTTCTAAGCATTGAAACACCATTTACAACCAGTTCTGCTAGATGTTTGCTTGCTGCCATTTTTACTTAAGATTGCAATTACCACTTATAATCATCAATATTACTTGTATCTCACTATCTCTTCGCCGAACTAGTGCACCTATACACCTGACAATGTATTGGGTGTGTTGGGGACACAAGGGACTTCTTGTATCGTAATTGCATGGTTGCTTGAGAGGGATATCTTTGACCTCTACCTCCCTGAGTTCGATAAACCTTGGGTGATCCACTTAAGCGAAACTTGCTGCTGTTGTACAAACCTCTGCACTTGGAGGCCCAACACTGTCTACAAGAATAGAAGCGTGCGTAGACATCAAGAGGGCACAAAGAATATCTTTCCGTTACTTGGATGGACAAATCCCACTCTTGATAACATACAACCCAACAAGTATCTTATGGAAGACACGCGAGACAACTTTATAATCACCCAATTATGAAGTGACATTTGCAACAAGCTATGCATTCTTCCAATACCCGGGAGTTGTATAATCTCATGGTCAAAGGAATAGTATAGATGACAATGGAAAAGCTTCGCAATTAGAACTATGTATCACGATCAATTGCTACGCTTTGATTAGGTCAAGTCCATCATATTATTCTCCTTAATAATATGACCTCGCTAATAAGTGACACTATGTCCATGGCTATGGAAACCAATAGCCAACACTTATTTCACGAACTAGTATAGAGGCATACTCTAGGGACACATTGTGTTCATATTCCACACATGTATTATGTCCGGATTACAATAAGCATGGTATATAAACATTATCATGAACATGGATTGGTGATAATAAATATTTCGTTATTATTGCCTCTTGGGCACCAAAACACTTCAGGACCATCCGACCTAACTAATGGCAGATCATCTGCCCCCTCGGGCATTTCAATGGCTGCAAGGCCTATACGGGCTATAAAAGGGAGAGCCTTCTTCCTTCTGAGATAAGATCCGTCAACACGAAGAACACACTCTCCCCTCCATAGATCTTGAGCTTCAAACGCGTGAATCTCCCTCCTTAGCCAATAAAATCCCCCCAAAATTTGGGAATCGAAGGAGGGGGCTAGATCTACCTATATACCCAAGAAATTTTGTGATTCCCCTACTCATCCTTTGTGGACTTGGAAACCCTAGATCTCCTTTGTGGGGATCCTTGTTGTTGAAGGGCATCTCGTTCTAGATCTTGTTGTGACTAGCTCGTGATGTTGTTGGGAGCCTCTTTCCTTTGTGGAGTTTGCCTCAACTTTGTGTTAAGGCTAGCCACCTCGACCGACTTTGCTTAGTGGAGAAGTAGGTACGCCTTTGTGGTGTGCCTACGAGGAATAAGGTGATACCTTTGTGGCGGTTGGCACCTTCGTGGTGCCACACCTCCTCAACATAGACATACCTCCTTTTGTGGAGGGAACTATAGGAAACATATCGTGTCTCCTCGTCTCCGTGCTTTTCCCCGGTCGTACCGCTTCCCTTCTTACTTGTCTTGCATCGTGTGTTTCCTTGTTTTTGTTTGCATAGCATTTAGCCTTAGCTTTACCATTCTGCAATCACATTTACATTTCCTCAATCAACATAAAAATGAAAAGCTAAAAACTTGGTAGCTCCTATTCAACCCCCTGTAGTCGCATCCTTACCCTTTCAAATGGTATCAAATCCCCGACTCTTGATTTGGGCTTCACCGCCTAAGAGTTATGGGTGAAGGATCCCACAAAGAAGAAGATGGGGTTACCACACTCCCCGTGGAGCAAGGTACTCCGCCACCTTCGGCTAGCATTCCGGCTACGTTGGATGACCTCAAGCAATTGGAGTCATCCATCTTGTCCCAAATGTAAGCCTTGATGGAGGGCTTCCTTACTCCTCAAGATAATGCCACTCCTAGTGCTGAGGTCACCCCTCCAAAGACATCCATTAAAAATCCCATCACTAGCTTTGTCCCTGCAAAGGACAAACCCAATGAGGATGATGGAGTTGGTGACACTGACACTTCGACTCTAGGGGAGGATGGAACAAAAGAGGAGAAGAGAGATTTGGGGGATAGTCCGGTGGTGCCTCCACCAGGTAAATATGCCCCAAATGTCCCTATTCCCATGCCCCACATCATCTCACAAGGACCATCAACTATACTTGTCTCTTTAAATTTTCCAAATTGGCAATTATTAATGCGCTCACACATTCACAGCTCTTCTGCCGAGTTATGGCATGTCATCAGAGAGGGCTTCAAACCCATGATCCGAACAATCTCTCAAGGAGGGAGGTGGTGGACAACCAGCTCAACACCACCGCTCTTCACATGATACACTTGGCGGTCTCCCCCAAGGACCGCGCTCACATCCGTCTTCACAAGACCGCCAAGGAAGCATGGGACAAGCTCGACGCGCTCTTCATCGGCAATGAGAGTGTCCAAGCCTCCAAGTTCGAAGAGGTCAACACCGCCGCGAACGGCTTCATCATGAACGAGGGAGAGACCGTGGAAGACAACTAGCGGCTCGTCACCCTCGCCGAGCAAATGCGGGATCTTGGTGCTTCTCGCGCCGACGACAAGTTGATCAAAAGGAAGTTTTACAATGCTCTCCTACCTTATGAGGAGCAAAGGTTGAACTCTATCCGACAAAACTCGTGTTACCGGAGAATGTCCTCCAATGAAGTTTTGAGCGAGATCATCGCCATGGACATCTCGAAGAAGAATGCGGACGAGCTTGTGGCGCGTGCTCTCAACTCGCGCAAGCAAAATCTCGATTGAAGGCCAAGCTTGAAGATGAAGAAAGTGAAAGTGACGATGACCCTTTGGATTGGGCACCCGAGGATATCAAGTATAGCTACCATGAGCATATGGCTCTCGCCGCCAAGAAGTTTTGGGGCGGCAGCAAGGCAAGAGGATCCAATAGAAGCTTCTCAACAAGGGACAACCTAAGATACTATCCACATCCATCCTCAAGAAAATCAAGTGGGCCCAAGGAGATGCAAATTGGCAAGGACTTGCTACAATTGTGGTGACAAAAGTCACTTTGTCGTTGATTGCCACTTTGAGAAGAGGGAAGACAACGGCGGAAAACTTGTCCGCAAGGACAAGTACAAGTCTCTCTACAATGGCTACACCAGGTACTCCCCCAACTCCAAGAGCTCCGACCAGACCTCTTTCACCAAGAAGCCAAGGGCCTTGGTGGCTCATGAAGAGTACTCCTCCTCCAAAGACACGTAGGACAGCACTTTGCCTTCATCCCTTTTCCTTCATGGTCACGTAGGACAGCACCCCATGATCCATTATTTTCTTCACGAGAGGAGCCATCGTCGACAATGGGTTTGTACCAGCCTTCTGCTTTGCTTGCTGTGGCATACCATCCCTAATTTGGTTTACGGCTTTCTTCCCTTTAATATCAAGATCAAGCTTTGAATTTTTAACCTGCATAAACAAAGACTAGGACTGGATAAATGAGGCCGACTGCTCAACACTAGATTTTCATCGCCGAAGATCTAGTTATTTCGAGATGCTAGGAGCGCCACCAGAAGAATAATATCTTTGATCTCATTTCATCACTGCATTGATTAAGGGGAATAAGCACCCAGTCCACACCTGTGTATCTGAACATACTTTCCCTTGGGCAATGTCTCAAAGCCTTTGCCTTTGAGCATGTCACCATTGCGTGCCGATTCAGGTTCCATTCCACAAATGGTACAAATGGGTAGTATCCATGTTTCTGCCACAGCTGTGCACTTGAACGCCAAGCTTATTAGAGGCAGCTTCCAGCCAAATACACTACTAGGAAAAGGGCATAGCTGCACGGAAGGGTGCTGCGCACCATCATTGACGCCGGTGAATACCGCCGGCGAGCCATGTTAGGCCGCGCCGGCGAAGAACCTATACTGCCGGCGCACAAGAAAATTTAGTGCGCCGGGAATAAAATTTGAAGAGTTCTGGCGGAAACAGAAAATATGGGCACCTTACCCCCGGCGCACCTCTATGGTGGTGCGCCGGTGGTAGACAATTTACCACCAGCGCACCACCATAGAGGTGCGCCGGGGGTAAGTTGCCTAGATTTTTCTCTCCACCCCCCCCCCGGGAATCGCCTTTTCCGAAAAAATAATAGAAAATGATAGAAAATTCAAAAAATAAAATCCTTTGATATGTCCAATACTTATGTAATCTAGTATTAAAGAAAAATTGAAAAAATGATTTTCGATATATTATGCAAAATGGCGTCATCTTTCGGTAAAACGGGATTTCTGGTTGCATACGACCTCCGATGAAAAACTTTTTTATATCAAAATCTATTTCCTATCCGAATTCAACTGCCTACGGCCGTTTACCGATTTTGATTCCCAAAATTTGAAAAGGAAAACAGAGTTTTTGAGGTTTTAGATTTGGATGAAAAAAATTAAAAAGTACCCCCGGCGCACCACCATACTAGGTGCGCCGGCAGTAACCTCTACTATATAGGCGCAGACTAGCCTCCTCCTCCTCCTCTTCCACTTCTCCTCCTCCTCTCCTCCTCCTCCTCTTCTCCTTCCTCCTCTTCTCCTCCCTGACGGGCTCCTCCTCCTCCTCCTCCTCCGGCGACCTCAACCTCGGGCCTCCTCCTCCTCAACCTTGGGCCTCCTCCTCCTCCTCCTCCTCCTACTCCGGTGACATCCTCCCTCCGGTGACATATTCCTCCTCCTCCTCCACCTCCTCCACCTCCCTCCTCCTACTCCGGTGACATTGAGCTCCGGTGATATCCTCTCCTCCTCCTCATACTCCACCTCCGGTCACCTCCTCCTCCACCACCACCTCCGGCCTCCTACACCTCCTCCTACCTCGGCGCAACAACGACAGGCCCACATTCATGGTTTTCGAGGACGAACCCGAGCTAGATCAGATCGAGATCAGATCTAGATCGGCCTTTTTTAAAAATTGAAAAATCATACCGCCGGCACCTGCCTGGTTCGCCGGGATAATTACTTATCGCGCACCAGCTGGTGCGCCGGCGGTAACTCATTATCACCGGCCTGTTCCTACCGGCGGGCTCAGGTGCGCCGGCAATAGCCGTTTTTGGTGCGCCGGCAATAAGGCTTTTCCTTGTAGTGATACTTTCAGTTCAGGTGGCATTTTTGCATTCCTTATCAGTTTCCATAATGATCTGTCACCTTCAGGCATAGAGCAAGTTGCTTCTTGCTTTTCTTTTTCCTGCATTTGTAATCCCAGTTTATGCACACTTCTGACGGAAAACACGCCGGATATTTTATGAGCCCATGCAATGAAACAATCTCTCGGTACTGAAGGAACGGTGATGTGCATGTCTTCATCAGCATCTGGCGGGTGTAGGATAGACAGTTGCCTCATTCAACAAATGGATCAAGGACGAGCTAGTCGTAAACAGTTACCTCAACAACAGCCACACGCTTCATCACCAAAAACACGGTGAACCTTTGACCTAATCTGTGACGTACTGATGTATGTGCTCAGGTCTACTATTTTTCAGTTCTTTCTGGCAAGACACCGTCCGTGACTCCCTACGAGTATATTCAGTTACCATGGAAAAGGAAATTATCTGTGATGCGGATCATCATCATGGACAGTTCAGAAAACCATGTCTGAACCATGTGTGATCCTGTAGCACCGAAAGGCATCATTGTAGACGGTTAAAACTGTCTCTGATATGCATTTTAGAAGAAGTCGTCTCTTACAGAGCTACTAATGAGACTTTCTGTAGGAGTATACACCAGAGGACTTGATGAGGTTTTAACTTTTAAGTGGTGACATTTCAACACTTAGTGTGGGCTACGCTACTAATGAGATTGTATCGACTTGCAGGTATAAAGAGCTAGCTACTTTCCGAGAATATCAGCCTGATAGATGTTTATACCTCTTTCTACGGCTGTGTGCATCGTAGCTATGCATAGACCGGGTGTAATACTTCGAGTAATAAAATCGCTCATTATCAACAAAAAAAAAAGAGCTAGCTAACTGACCAAAGATCCCTGCGTATCACATGGATGTAAGCAAATCCTGGAAACCGAGTTTGTGAGACGTTCTGGATCAACCTAATCCAGCGCAGTCGCATGTGCCCTGTACGGATTTCACACAAAAAATCGACTGTGGTGCCCACATGCACGTGATGATCTCCTAGACCACCAATGCAGTGAATTATAGATACATGTTGCCTGGATAAATGTAGCATACAATGGCCTTTGGATATGCTACAAAAGTATATCCTTCTCATCAGGTAGGGTAACTTTCTTAACTAATGCATGTATGTATGTTTAGTGGTTAGTTGCTCACAAGCTTGAATTAGTAGCATCAGTCGTAGACTCATAGAGATCTATAAATATTAATATGGTCAGAAAACATATTAATAGAACACATTGTATATGCCAAGTTGACGTACATTTGCATATTATTATGCCAAGTTGAGGTGTGCCTTTGTGTTCGTTAAATGTTTAGGTGGCTAGCTAGGTATGAAGCTATGAGCTCACAATTATCGGTACGAGTTAATTGAGTCGCCAACCCAGCTGGTGGTTAAGGGCATCTCCAATGGCGACCCAAACAGACGGGCCGTTTAAAGTTTGGGTCGTGCTGGACCGCGGAGGTGCCTGAGTCCGCGTGTCCGTTTGTCGCGCTGCGCCCAACGCGCGCATCGCATAAACCGGAGAAAACGAAAACAAAAAAAGGCTAATTTGAACGAAATTTCATTGAACATACGCCCTATTTTGGGCAAATTTAGTACATAGCCCTATTTTGGGCAAATAAAACTAACAAAAGAAGCCCCTATATGGGCTTTTACATTTAAACTAATATAAAAACCCTCTATTAGGGTTTGGCGGCGCGTGGTGGCCAGGCGCCGCCTAGCCCCACGGGCGTCGTCGGCGACGCTGCGTCGCCGTCCTGGGGCGGCGAGGCGGCGTCGTGCTCGACCGCGCCGGACTCCGGCCACGGAGACCACGGGCCTCCTCCACCCGCCGAGTGGGTCGAGCCACCGAGGCTGCGCGAGCGCACGAGAGCCGCCTCCTCCCGACCTCGCGCTCTCTCGCCGCGGCGCCCGCCCGCGGCGCCGCTCCCCGCCGCCGCTCGCGCGCTCCTCGTCGGCGTGCGCTGGCCTCCTCCCGCCGCGCCGCCTCCTCCCGCCTCCCGTCGCGCTGGCGGGCACGGCGAGAGCCCCAGCCCTCCGCCTCTCGACCTCCTCCGGGCCGCCTCCATCTCGGAGGTGCGAATGGCCTCATGGAGGTCTGGCCATTGCGCCTCCTCCTCCGCCGCCGAGATCATCTTGGCGGCGCGGAGGTCCGGGTCCTCCTCCGAGGACTCCGGCTTCGGCTCGAGGAGGAGAGGCGGCGGTTGCGGCAATGGCGCACCGCCGCGGGCGGCCCTTGGGAGGCCGCGCGGTTTCCTCCCGACGGCCGCAACGCCGGCGGACGACGGCGGCTGCGCTAGCCTCGTGCGCTTCGCTCCGGAGCGAACGTCGCCGGGGCCATGGCGGCGGTTTTGCTCGAGTGGAGTGGGTGGAGTGGATGGCCGATCCTCAATCCCCATTTAATAGTCTCCCGGTCACCACAGTGGGCCAAGGGAGAAGGCGACTATCCGCGGGAGCGAGCGACGGCGCGTGCCGTCATGTCCACGCAAACCCGGCCCAGATTTGGGCCGGGTTTGCGTTGCTCCGGACGGCGCCTGTCCGCTGCGGGTGGCCCGTTGAGCGATTTTGTCCATGGACCCATCCATCGCCCATGCGGGATGGTCGCCGGTTGGAGATGCCCAAGGGCATCTCCAATGGGATGACGATTTCGGACGCCCAAAGTGGTCGTGGCGTCCGTTTCGTCGCCGCGGACATATTTTGTCGCGTTCGTTATGCGTCTGGTGTGCCACCGGCGATCCATTTTTAGATTTGCAACATATTTGAAAGCAAAGAAAGTTGGAGGTGGAGTGGGAGGTGGAGATGGAGGAGCGCGGCAGCCTGGACGGTTTGCCGCTGCTCATGGCTCCCATGAGGTGGAGCGGGCTTACGGCGGAGGTTCGTGCACGGCTAGGGTTTTGTGGGGAGGAGATGCTCGCGCCCCTGTTTATATAGATCGGAGGCAGGGCGACGGCCGCGGCACGTGACATCGCCATTACTTCGTGCGCGGTAGGCGATGGCCGCGCGCCACGCGAGGCATCTCCATTTACGCGGCCGTAGACTGCCGAAGCCACGCCTCGGCACCAGTACTGGTGGAGAAGACACATCGAGGCTGGGTCGCAGGCCAGACGAAATGTTCGCCAGACGCGGGCGGACACTTTGCGCGTTCGCGCAGCGTCCATATTTGGGCCAGATTTGCGTCGCCGCGGACGGCCCAATCACTTTGCGTCGCCCCGCTGGAGGTGGTACCAGACGCATTTTTGGCCCGACGGACACAAACGGTCGCTCAGCGTCCGTTTAGAGATGCCCTAACGTCGAGCACATGGAAATAGATTAGATTTACAGCTAATCGTTTGCCTGTAATCAAAGTCATCACGTAGTAAATAAATAACTAAACGTGTAAAGTTGTGCTTAGGAAGCACCATACATAGCCGCCTCCGATAAAATGTTCATTTTAACTTGGTCGGTTTGCTATTGTAAGTTATCTGCAGACTCATGCTCCTCGCAACAGGACAACAAACAGCCGGCCTGAAATATTATTAGTTACAGCACTAACTCTGTCAAAAACGAAGAAAACAAACTAGTCGCTTCGTTTTCACAAAACTCATGCTTTCTTGTTACCTCCTTTCCGGCAAGAAGTAGACCCAACCTGTAGCCTGCAGGTGGTGACTTCGTCAATCTCAAGACCCGCTGGATATTTGGATTCAGTCTCTCGAAAGCTCATAGGTGTAGGGTGTGCGTGTGTTTATAGGGATGAATGTTTGTGCTCCTGTGTCCTCCCCTCAGCTCCATGGTTCTGAAAAGTTAAAGTCGTGCCCGCTTTCTTGGTACAAATACGTGGAGTTGATTTCGCGTCTATGCTATGGTTCACAAAAAAAGGGGACGATTTGCAGTAAACCCCTGGGGCAAAAATGGGCTTGCAAGAATTCAATGTGATTCAGGTTTGTGTAGCTGCGTAAAAACAATAAAGCACAAATCAAGCTCCTTAAACCGAATAAGCATGTGCTGGTCTCTGAAAGTACAAATCATATAAACAAAGTTCATTATCGCATGGATCGAATGGTTAGGATCTCAATTTGCAAATGCATTTCACTATCTTAAAGCTAGCATTGCAACAAGCATGTGACGTGATGTCTCAATCTTTTAAACTATTCTCAGATACTCTATAAAGAGAAGGACCAAGTGAAGGGTGGAGAAGCATTCAGACGAAGATAAGTCAAGAACAGAGAACGAGAAGACATGCCATGGTATTGACTCGGTTCATCTCAGCGACAGCCAAACCGCAGCGCCGGAGGTGAGCCGAGCCAATATCACCTCATGTCCTCTACTGTTCTGTAGCTGCAAATTGTAAGTTCTTCCTGACATATCTCAGTGTTTCTGTCGGAATTCCTTCCTTGGTTTCTAATGACATGATGGTGTCCTTTCTATTAAGATTAAGAAAAGAAAAACAGAGAGAGTGATGTTTTACTTGACATAGATGTATGCAATTTGTGATGCATTCTTCAGTTAGTCTTTTGTGTTTGCTTGGGGCGTTTTTCCTGGTTTAGTTATGTTCCAGTTTTTCCCTGGCATTCCAATATCTGATATATAAGGCATAGAAGTTTGAGATTGATATTCTTCTGATGTTTGCAAGAGAAGAGACAGACAAAGTATGCGACGTTTCTCTCAACAAAAATTACCATGTAACGCGTTGTCAGTTGTTCCATGTTATAACTCTGCATTTTCTTCTTCCTAAAGGGACCAAGCTTAGACATCACTCTCCTAAGAAAGACAGACAGCTGCTATGCTCTTGCATACATAATGCTGCTACTGTTCCACAAGGCCTGCAATTTGCTTCAAGAAATGGGACATAGATGAAAAAACATAGGTCTGAATCCAGGTCTTCAGATCGAAGCGAGAGCTTCTTCACCATAGCATAGAATTGACAGATTTCCTTCTTTTTTTTTTAACTTTGAATTGAATGTAACATCTTAAATTTCCTTCCATGAATATCTGATACCACGCATAAGATACTTTCCTGACAAGGAATCATTAAATCAATAATATATATGGTGATCACACATCCCTCTCAAAACATATCCATGGGAAGGTAGCTCTAGAACACTTGTGCGGAGGATAATACTCCCAAAATGTCAGATTTATACGCAAAAATTTAGGAAACTCGAATCAGTTTACCTAGCCTAGGGTGTTGATTATTTGTTGGATAAGTTTACCTAAAACCGAATCTGGCATAACATGTAACTATGATTGATGTAATGACCTGGTATTATCTTCTTTTAGTCGTTGACTTCTCCAGGATACTTGTAGAGCGATCTTGGAATTTGAAAAAAGGTCTGTAGTTCATGCATTCCCTAAAAATTGGCCTCCTTTATATGAACATTAACCAGATTTTATCTGTCTCCATGCTTTTATCAATATGGCACATATCAACACTATCATAAATGTATTAGTAGCCAAGACCTTTCCAACTATCTGTATGACCGTATTACCAAAGATAAACAGTTAGGGCAGAGTCTGACAGCCACATAGGCATGGATGTTATTATTACCCTTTTTTATACCTGAAGTTGGAAACTTCCTATCTCTTGCTTTTTCCTTAAGATATACTCCCTCTGTTCAGTTTGAATTGACGCAGGAAAGACAATATGAAAGAACAAAGAATGGCTTGATTGAAGTCAATTAAACAGGAACAGAGAAAGTGACTTGTATTGCAGATCTCAAGAAATTGGACTTGTAATTATCTGAATATGAAACAATGTGAGACAGTGCAAAGCTTAAAACAAATACTATGACATCAGGAAATTATAAAATAGAAAATATATGTGATTATCACCAATCATGTAACGTATTTGGAGAATGTTTGGATTCTGGACACAGACTTTTGCCCCAAGAGTTATAAAACCAACACAGTCCTCTTTTATGCCAGGGAGGAATATCTTAGAGGGGGTGGTCATTCTTCATGAAACCATTCATGAGTTACATACTAAGAAAATAGATGGGGTTTTGTTTAAAATTGATTTTGAAAAGGCATACGACAAATTGAAATGGCCTTTTTACAACAGACTGTGAGAATGAAGGGATTTGCTCCAGAATGGTGTAGAGTAGTTTAACAATTTGTTCAAGGGGGAAGTGTTGGAGTAAAGATAAATGATGATATTGGTCATTATTTTTAGACAAAAAAAGGGTTGAGGCAAGGAGATCAGTTGTCTCCAATGCTTCTAAATATTGTAGTGGATATGCTAGCCATCATAATTGAACGAGCAAAAGATGATGGCCAAGTTGGGGGTTTATTCCTCATCTCGTTGAGGGTGGCATCTCTATATTACAATATGCTGATGATACACCCTTTTTTTGGAGCATGACCTCTTAAAAGTTGTTAATATGAAATTAATTCTGTGTCTGTTTGAAGAGCTCTCATGCCTTAAAATTAACTTCCATAAAAGTGTGATTTTTTGTTTTGGTAAGGCAAAGCATGAGGTTACTCAGTATAAGCAGATATTTGGATGCGACGATGGTTCCTTACCCTTTAGGTATCTAGGAATTCCTATCCATTATAGAAAACTCAGAAATTCTGATTGGTATCTAGTGGAGACCCGGTTTGAAAGCAAATTGGGATGCTGGAAAGGAAAATTACTGTCCTATGAGGATAGACTTGTTGTCGTTGCTTAGTAGATGGTACCTCGGAGGAGGGATCCTCACGAGGGGGAAAAGAAGTAGGGGCCATAGGGCGGAGTGTCCTCGGGACGGTAGTGCGCGAGTTACCCAGCTTCGGAACACCCGCGAGACGGGGCCTACTCGTCGTCTGGAATTATCCGGCGCTTGCGCGTTGTTACAATGGTTGTGGTTGTGCCCCTAGGGCTCCCGGGATCCGGCTTATATAGGCGCACGGATCTAGGGTTTACATGGAGAGTCCTAGCCGGATTACAGATGCCTAACTACGGTACAATATCTTGCCGTGTACGTCAAGGATCCGCCTTCCATACGTCGTACTGGATCCGGATTCCTCATGGGCCTCCTTGGATCCGGCTTCCTCCGAAGGTCGGTTAGGATCCGGCTCACCGATCCCGGGCTGGACTTCATCCTTCATGATCAAGCAACTGGCCGCCCGATGGGCCACATGCCACATCACCGTCTATGGGCCACCTGGGCTTGCCGGATCTAGGCACTGTCGATGGTACACCCATGAAGTATACCCACAACAGTAGCCCCCAGAGTTCTCCGAGATTCACCTCTTGTTTCCGCCTTGCTAAAATCCTTATAGCTTCCGATAATCTTGGTAACATGGGGAAACTTGAAGAACTCCAACTTCATATTTCTTCTCTTCTCCAACTCTTAGTCGGAAAATTCCTTTATCCTGCGGGACTTCATCCATCGACATCATTCTTTCAATACATCTCCGGATTACTTCCCTGCAAAGATAACGGTCTTCAACTTCGAATTCCTACCCGGAACCTCAAAGGGTTCTAACGGTTCCGCCAATCTTGGCGCCATTTTCGGGCGATCTGAGCGGTAACTTATCCTTAGCCATTTTTACCGCTAGGGTTTGCGACACGTGTCGATCATCCAACGGCGCAGCGCTTGCGTTCAACCACAGGATGAGCATGAATCTCTCCCTGCGGCCTATAAATATCCGCCGTTCACCCCATTCACCCCATTCGCCCCCTTTCATCTCTCGCACAGCCGCCGCCTCCAGCTCTTCCTCCGCCGCACCGAGTCCACCGGAGTTTCGCCGGAGTTTCGCGGAGTCGTCTCGCCGCGCGAACTGTTCTTCGCATTCTTAAGTCCGGCGAGCCACCGCAGCAAAAACTCGCCGCCGGCGACCCCAACCACCGCGGAAGCCATTCCGGTAAGCACTCAAGCTTTTCCTTCTCGCCGTAGTTGGTAGGGATGAACTGGGTATTTGTCACATTGGATCCGGCTAAGTATTAGTCTCCTCGCTCATCATCTTGTAGATGTCTTTGTCGACTCCGCCTCCCTCCACCGAGCCGATCGCGGCAACACCAATCTCCTCCGCCCCTCCACTCTTCATCCCAGTGCAGCTGGAGCCCTCAAAGGATTCCGGCAAAAGCATCGAAGGGGCGTCTGCCAACCCGGAAGACACCGCGGGGGCAGAATAAATGGAAAAGAAAGCGGAAGAGGCAACTTCTAAAAAAATCAAAAGCCCGGAAGCGAGATGACAAAGCCAAAGGAAAGTGGTGGCCTTGCTTCACCTCGGAAATCGAGCTCCGCAGCCTCGAGGCGGAGGGTTTCATAAAACCCGGATCCTGGCGGAGGGTTTCCGGCGAACTGAATCCCGCTCCCGAAGCCGGAGAATGGGTGGTGACCAAGGCGCTTATCGAGCGCGGATTCTCATTCCCGCCCAGCGATTTCTTCACCGAAATCCTGAAGACGTATGAGCTCCAGCCTCATCACATTGCTCCGAATAGTATCCTGGCCATCAGCAACCACGTAGCGTTGTGTGAAGGCCACCTCCGGATAACCCCGGATCTTCCCCTCTTCCAGTATTACTTCTCCGTGAAGAAGGAGAAAGTCTCTCAGACTTCCACGCTGGCCACCTGCGGTGGCGTCACCTTCAAGCTCCGCCCCGGGCGCACGTACCCGCCTACAGATCGCCATGAATCTGTGTGGTACTGGTCCGGCAACTTCTTTTACCTGAAGGACGTGTCGGATCCGGCATCTCCAAAGGTACTGCCTGACTTCAAGGAGCCCCCCACCGAGACTCCGGCCTGGACTCAATGTCCCCATCTCTCCGAGTCACCTCAGCTGACTCGGGCGGTCAGGCGGATCCACAAGCTCACGGATGAGGGCTTGTCGGGGAAGGACCTAACCATGTCCTGGTTCACCAAGCGGATCCAACCTCTACAACATCGAGACCGCCTGCTGTTTCAGTACACGGGGCGCGAAGACAATATGCGCACCTCAAAGGATAACCTCTCCGCCGACGCCTTGGACAAGCGCCTCCGGGTGCTGATCAAAATTCCGCGTGAGCTGAAGATCCATGTATGCAATATGGATATTCACATCAATGGCTCCGGAACCGCGGTAAGTGTATCTGACTCAACTACTGATTCTTTTTAAGTTTTTGGTGAATTCGTCTGAGCGTTTACTGGGTAACCTTAGCTCGAGGCCCTTGAAGAGAAAGACCTCGGAACTCTCCTCCGAGTGCCTCAAACGGGCAACACCGACCCGGAGGCCGCGTCCGAGGCGGAGGCTCCCGAGGCTCCGGGTCCCTCTAAAAGGAAAAGGACTTCTTCCTCCGGCCCTGCTGCCAAACGCGCCCGCGAAGTGCTTAGCACCGCAACAACCCGGAAGGCAGAGGCGGAAAAGAAACGCCTCAAGCTTATTGACACCAGCAATCAAGCTCAGCCCAACATCATGCAGTTTTTTATACCAATAGGGTAAGCGTCTGGTTTCCGTCATAAAATCTTGTTGCTGCTGTGAATCAACATATGCTAACTGTTATGCCTTTTTTATATTTGCAGCAAAAGCTCCGGAAGCCAAGCCCCCAAGATTGCCAAGAAGAAAGTGAAACCCTCTCCGGCTTCTGTGCCCATCACACCGGAAGTGGAGGCTCCGCCCAAGGCCTCCTCAACCGCAAAGCCGGATCCCAAGGATGTCATCAACCTTGATGATCTTCCGGAAGATCCAACTGCCGAATCCGGCAAAGGTGATTCCGGCAAGGGCGCGTCCTCAACTGCACCTCCGCCTGAGCAGCCTACTGTTACCTCAACTGAAGCTCCGGCTGACAAAGTTGAGGAAAAGCTAACCTTGAGCGGCGCCACTGGCACGCCCCAAACTCACCCTCATCTCTTTCCGATTCTGCAAAAGGCCCCCTCACAGCGCCACGCGGAGATCTCCGCCATGTGGACCAAGTGTGGGGGCCTACGAACACGGAGGAGCAAGAGCTGACCGACCTTGAAAGCGGTATCAAGGTTTTCTTCGCCAAGCACAAGAACGTGCGCCAGGTAACACCAGCCCCCAGGCATTGGTTAATGCATCTTTCCGAGTAACATGTATGAGCCAATGTCTTGAACTGTAGATTGTAGCGGAAAATCAAAATTTTCACATGCTAAAGATTTTAACTTCCGTCCAGCCCCCACAAGTTTGAATTTCCGTCTAATCCTTGAACTGCTTTCACAGAACACGCGGAAACTGCACGAGGACTTGCGCACCCATGTGCTGGAGCATAAAAAAGAAATTGAGCTGCTTCAAACCAGGGACGCGGAAAGTCAGAAGGCTATCACGCTGCTGGAGACCCGCCTCAAGAATTATGAAGGTAACAACTCCGATTGAGCCCCCAGGATCTTCAATATAACCATTTTATCGGAACTAACTGTGTTGTTTGTATTTCCGAGTTTCAGAAGAAATGCCAAGCGCCCCTCCATCGACGCCCTTTCCGCCAAGGTCGAGGTTCTTGAGGCGGAAAATGAATCCCTCAAGAATTTCATGAAGGAATCCTCCGATGAGGAAAACAAGAAGAGGAAAGAACTCCTGGAAAAACATGCCCAAGAAGTATCGGATCTTGCGGAAAAACTCAAGAAGAGCCATCAGAGGGTCCAGACCTTGGCGTCTAAGAACAATAGTTACGAGGTGGAGGCGGATGCTATTGACAAGATGATCTTCCGTAAGGACCTCGTTTTCTTTCTTTTTGACTCCTGCTTCCTCAGACTTTTGCTTCTACTCGCGGAAAAAACTGATCATATTTTGTCGCAGCGAGCCTTGGCTTTGAGTGGACAAAGGATGCGACCCTCAAAAGGACTGAAGCGTATGAAGAAGCGCAGAGCTCCATTGATAACCTCTTCGAGGCATGTCGTGGGGTCGCCAAATCGCTGTCCCTGAAGAGAGCCGGAACCGCGGTGATTGACACCATGACCAAGCTGATCAAGCAGGTGCCGGAACTCATCAAGGATTGGCAGGAGTCGTCCGCCCGCGGAGTCGCTTCCCTCGTGTTGGCGACGTGCAAAGCGCACTTCCCAACCATGAACTTGGCTGATGTTGCACGCGGAGTACCTAAGGGCACCAACATGAGGGTCCTTCTCGCGGAGACCCAAGGGTACGACCGGCTTTTTGTCGGACGAGTTAATCACTCGTTCTGGTACAACAAGCACGATCTTCCCGAGGGATTCACTGACGCGGAGGATGAAGATGAAGAGGACTGTCCCGAAGAGGAGGGCTCCGGGTCAAGCGCTGAGCATGAGGAGGAAGGCTCCGGCGACGACTCTGGCGATGGCTCCGCCTACATTGCTTCCGATGAGGATCAATCCTCCGAGTAGAACCTGTGAAACAATCAAACTGATGCATCATTTTGGCCCCGGAGTGGGTTTGTAATATATAACTTAAGTATTTGTGAGTAGCTAGGAACGAAACGATTATGCATGTGGGCGGAAAAAACTTATCCTGCTATCCTTTTTAATATATATGCATGTTTCGCCTATTTGTTGGAAAGCAAGTGCTGATTTGTAAATTTTTCACTTACTCATTTGACCGTCCACGAGCCGGAAGACCTTTGGCCGGAAACGCTCGCTGCGGCGAAACCCAATGGCATCCGTCCATAACCGCGGAAACAAGCCCCCAGCCTAGGTGCCGGAAGTCGCTACCAGGAATCCATGAGTTCGCAACGAAGAATTTTTCCACCAGAAAACTTAAACTTACGTCCTAAAGGAAGATTTTGAAAATCACAACTCTGCGGTTTTAGTCGGAAAACATACACGATCCAAAAATGAAAAATTAAAGGAGGTAAAAAACCAAAAGCTTTATTTCATTGATCATGTATCATATATATGACAAAGTATGTAATGTGGATTTTGCTAAGTGTGGAAAGGACGTAGTTGTGCTATATTCCAGGGACAGTCTGTTTCATCGTAAATGTCACCCGGATCCTCTCGCTTGCGTTTCCGGTACCAGTTAGCAGGTCTGTCCTTTAATTCCCGGAAATCGACGAGGTAGTATGATCCGTTGTGGAGCACTTTGCTAATGACGAAAGGTCCTTCCCATGGAGATTGCAACTTGTGATCTTTCACCTGGCGAAGGCGGAGGACTAAGTCTCCGACCATGAACGAGCGGTTTCGAACTCGACGGCTGTGATAGCGTCGGAACTTCTGCTGGTAGATGGTGGAGTGTTGGTCAGCTAAATTCCGAGCTTCTTCGAGCAGGTCCACAGATACCTGTCGAGCCTCGTCAGCAGTTTCTTCATTGTAGGCGGAAACTCACGGCGAATCATGGACGATGTCAGTGGGGAGCACAGCTTCGGATCCGTATACTAGGAAGAACGGAGTAAATCCGGTTGACTGTTAGGGTAGTTCGTAAACTCCACAAAGAAAGTCTAACTCATCAGCCCAGCTTTGGCTGGCGCCGCAGCGTTCTTCAAGGCGAGGTTTAATTCCGGCTAGTATAAGGCCATTGGCTCGTTCAACCTGACCGTTGGATTGTGGGTGAGCCACAAATGCAAGGTCAAGCCGGATCCCAACGTCATTGCAATAATTCTTGAGTTCTCCTGGTGCAAAGTTTGTGCCATTGTCTGTGATTATGCTGTGTGGGATGCCGAATCTCGTTACGAGGCTGCATTCAAATTTGAGTGCCATAGCACCATCGGCTTTTCTCACCGGCTTTGCCTCGATACACTTACCGAACTTATTAATAGCGACCAGGAGGTATTCATGACCACCGGGAGATGATTTCTTTAACTTTGGCTAACCATATCGGTCTCTGCATCGCAAACGGCCAGGTGATAGGTATGGTCTTCAACTTCAATGGAGCGTTTGTCAGAATAGTACCCATAACCTCAAGAGTTTTCACCACTTTCAAAGGCTTTCTTTAGCCGTGAGCCGCAAAATCCTAACCGAAAAGCTTTGCAACGAGTGATCCTATGTATATCCGCAATCCCCGCGTGGATTTCTCTGAGGATTTCAATGCCATCCTGATTAGAAACGCATTTGAGAACATCCCGTTTGCACTCGTTTCTGTAGAGTCGTCTCAACAATTGTGTGATCCGCCGTCCGATGATCTATTGTACAGACCTCATCCTTCGCAACTTTCAATCGATGAGGTAATCCGTATGGCTGAGTCCAGGCCGGAATGATTGCCATCACTTCCTTAGCTGGAGAAACTGCCAGATCGGGATTTTCCGGGTTTGCACCCTTCACTGAGGGTACACGTAGATGCTCAAGGAAAATTCCATAGTTTTCTGCCGGATCCGAGCTTGGATAGCATGTCTGCCGCTGTGTTATCGTCGCGTCTGACGTACTTGACTTCGTATCCGAGGAAGCACTTGGCGATCTCGTCAACTTCATCTCTGTAAGCCGCCATGACGGAGCTCTCGCGTCTCCAGGTTCCGCTTACTTGTTGTGCCACCATGTCGGAATCTCCGCAGCATATGATGTGCTGGATCCCAATTTCCTTAGCGATGCGGCACCGTGTAGGCAGAGCCCGCATTCCGCCATATTGTTTGTAGCTTCAAAGTGAATCTGCAGAACGTCCTCTCCGGTAGGGGACTTCAGGGTGACTCCGGCTCCTGGAGCCTGATGTCGCTTTGATCCATCGGGCGTATGACCCATGTTGCTCCGGCCCAGCATTTGCATCCTAGCTTCTGGCTCAATCTCGCAACGAAATCTGCTAAGACTCGGACGCAGACCGCACCGGCTTTGTAATTGATGTTTGACATGGATAATTCAATGCCCTATTTTGATGTGCGCCCGTTGCGTCAGCGTTGTTGAGAATCGCCGACAGCCGAGCCTTGCTCACGATCACACGTGTGTTCTTAAGTAATGTTCAGCTTCTCGGCTGCCTAGGAACACGCCATAGGCTAGCTTCAAAGTGAGGATATCTTTGCTTGGAGTGCGTCGCATTTCACAATGTAATAGATCGGGTCTTTGGACATCAGTACTGTGACTTTCTTCCTTTCTGCTCTAACAAGATGACGAGACTGGAGTGACTCGTTGGTAGCTGCTGCAAAGGAGCATGGGCTCGACTCCACTGGAGCCGCGAAGATGTAAAGGGAGGTGAGAATGTCCTCGAGGCATGCCGATTCGTCGTGGGCTATCCAGATAAATTTGTTCCCGTTTTCTTCAAAGAAATTAGGCAAAGGTAGCGGCCTTTCTCGCCAAGACGGCGAACAAATTTGATCGTATCACGCAACATGTCATAGTTTTCCACATACTAGAAATATTTTGATAGCCAGGATAGCCTTGATTTTTTTCCGGGTTAACTTCAATGCTCTACTGGAAACAACAAGCCAAGGAGTTTTCCTACTGGCACGCCAAAGACGCACTTCAGCAGATTTAACATCATCTTGTACCGCCGGAGATTTTCAAAGGTTTCTGTCGGCCGCCGATCAAGCCGATCCCTTTCGGTCATGACCGCGATGTCGCCGACGCAGCGTGCACGTTTCAGCCAATTTGGTCCTTCAAGCACCGCTGCATCGTACGTTGGTACGTGGCACCTGCGTTTTTCAAGCCAAAAGGCATGGTAACATAGCAGTAAGTGCCAAAGGGTGTGATGAACCACTACAAGAAAAGTTCTGATAGACAACGTCCCAAAATCGTCAACTAAGGGGCATTTTTCGTCGCCTATGGGCCTAACCCGACGATATGGGTTCTCGTTGTCGAAACTGCGTCAGCAAAGTCCAACGACGATTTTTTCTGTCCGTCGCGCTAGGCGCCCTTCCGCCACTGAAAATCGACCGTTGCGGGTGTTTTCTGGAGCCCGTTGGACTCGACGCTATAAACCGACACGTGGCAGAGCGTTAACTCGCCAGCTTAACGGCGTTAACCTACGAAACCCGTGGTAGATGGTAGGTCGACACGAGGCCACGCCTCGCGGCGGCTGATGACATAGTTTGACCGGTCAACTATATAGCGGGCTGGTCCATTAGTTACGTGCCCGGGCCTAACTTCTAAGGTTGACGGTCAAAACTTAAATGGGCCACCCATTTAACATGCGGGGTCCACCTTAAAGCAATGGGCCGGCCCAAGAAGCAAGTGGGCGGGCCAAAAACATAGGTGGGTCCCACTTTCTCGTTAAAAGGCCGCCCCATTTAGTGTGTGCACCATATAGCATGGGCCTACCAACAAGCTAGTGGGCCGGCCAAACACATGGGTGTACTTTCCAGTAAGGGTCGACCCATTTAGTTGTGGGGTCCATCATATAGCAAGGGCGCCCAACAACATAATGGGCGCCAAAAACAAAAAGGTCCCACTTTCTCAAAGGCCGCCATTAAGTATGTGTGGCCCACCATATAGTTGGGCCGGCTCAAAGATAGCGGGTCGCCAAAAAACAAAGGGTCCCACATTCCCGTTAATGATTACCTCATTTATGTGGGGTCCACCATATAAAGGGTCGCTCAACAAGATATGGGGGCCAAACACAGTGGGTCCCACCTTCCAATTAAAGGGCACCATTACTTCCGTGGGGACACCAGAGTGAAGGGCGCCAACAAGATAGGGGCCGGCTAACAAGCATGTGGGCCCCACTTTCTGTTAAAGGGCCGCCAACTAGTATGTGGGGTCCACCATATAGAAGTGGTCGGCCAACAAGATAGTGGTCGTCCAAAATTGTGTGGTCCCACTTTCCTTCTTAAAGGGCCCTTATTATGTGGGGTCCTCCAAAAAGCAAATGGGCTGTCTAACTAATTAGCGGGCGGCCCAGCTGGTGGGTCCACCTTAAGGCAAGTGGGCCAGCCCAATTAGTGTGGTCCACCGTAAATCAAATGGGCTGGCCCAAGAAGTAAGTGGGCCAGCCCGTTTCATTTTTATATGCGGATAATATGCGCTTTAGGATTTTGCGCAGGCACATATGTGATTTCGCTTAATTGGGCCGTTTAAGGGATGGGAATTCGTGATTTAGATACTGAGAATATTTACGCAGCATTGATTTCTGTCGGATAGCCTCACTTACCACAAGCACCAAAGAAAAATGCGCGAAAGAACTATAAAAACTAACTAAATATTACATCAACTGCAAGGCATTGAAAAAATATTACAGAACCCAGAGAAATTGAATGGTAATTAAACCTAGCAATACAATGAAGCTATCCGGCAATCTTTTAAGTTGTCCATGCAGCACCTATATCTGAAACAAAGACATTACAAGTTAAGACAGCAACAATGGAAAGGCAAAGACACTACAATATTGTTTGGCAAAGAATTTGGAACTCATCATTTCATCGTTATAACAAGATCATTGTAATGCGGACAATAAGCAAACAAAGAGTGCATGCCGCATACCAATACCTATATAATGTGAAAATGTTAATGAAACAAAGACTTACTACTGAGTCCCATGCAAACCAACATGTTCAGGGAGTACAAAATTGGCATGAACAACATAGTAGCAGGCTATAAATTTTGTAACAACGACGAGCAAGATGAAGTTATGATGGCTACATCTACAGAGCAGGGAATGTAAACCAAAAATAGAAGTTACGATGGCAAAAGCTAAAGAGGAGGGAATGAACCAACATGTGCCAAGTGCAATTACTTCATTTGGGCGTGAACTAAATAATACTCCTGAACTTATAGTGAAGGGGATGCAAATCAAGATGTTTCGGGATATAAACTTGTAATGAGCAACACATGGAGGATAGTTAATGCTGGAGCTTAGGATGGACCAGATACAGAATATAGTGGGATCACCTGTGAACTTGTATAAGAGGGAATGCAAACCAATATGTTCAGCTTTCCATATGTGAGCGTCATGCCAAGTCAGAGAAACAAGTCAATAATGCAGCTTTTGAAGAACAAGATGGCACGCAAAATTATTATCTAGTAGTATGACAAGTTTATTTGTACTACAGGCTAGATAGCATAGTGATAGCATGCCAAACTAAGTCCTTACTTTGTTAGCTTACAATGAACTAGATACAAAACAATGGCATCACCTGTAGTACAGGGAATGCAAGCCAACATGTTCATGGAGTAAAAAATTGGCACAAACAACATAATAGCAGGCCATAATTTTTGTAACAACGACTGAGCAAGATAAAGTTATGATGGCTAGATCTACAGAGCAGGGAATGTAAACCAAATAGAAGTTACGATGCCAAAAGCTATAGAGCAGGGAATGCGAACCAACATGTGCAATTACTTAAAATTGGCCATGAACTAAATATTAGCAGGATGTTACTATAATACCTACAGTATAATTTTTGTAACAACGACTGAGCAAGATAGAAGTTATGATGGCTACATCTACAGAGGTGAATGCAAACCAAAATGTTCAATCGCTTAAAGTTAGCAATGAAGTAGAAAATAAGCAACGTGTTACGGCCATAGCTAGGAATGAACTAAAAGAGCTTGCACAAACAAGCATCTCGAACCCAGAATATGGCGCTAAAACAAGGGACTTACATTAGGAGAAGCACTCGTGGGAGTCACAGGCAGATCTTCCTGGGGTTGATAGATCCTATGGATGCACACATGTGCTACTTGGGGTTGGAGAGACGGCCATGGTTACTCATCTCATCTGCAAAAACGTAACGGCGCGTCGTTAGCACAAACAGGTTCCCCCAAGATTAAACAAGAACTTGCAGCAAGCAATAGAAAAGCGACATAAGAAGAGTTTAGATCATGCACTGCGCCGGTGAAGCAGATCCGGTTCATGCACAGCGGTGTCGGTGAGCAAGATCCGATGCGGTGGACGACGATCCGGCGAAGCGGCTCCGGCGGGGTGGACGATACCGCAGCTGAAGCGACCGGTAGACTGCTGGATGAGCATATGGTTTCGAGGTTCGGGGATGATCCGGCCCGGTTGATGACGGCGTCGATGAAGCGGCTCCGGTGGCAGCCGGATGACGAGGATCGCGAGGGCTCGGGTAGGGAAGTCCGGCGGATGTTCTGGCGGTGGTCGGGGAGGTGGTAGAGAGAGGGACTTGAGAAGTTCCTTGGGTGTCTCGACGAGGACCCCGTGGCTTTGGGAGGGTTTCCAGGGAGGTGGTGATCGAAAAATGACGGGCAAACCCCTCACCAACCGACTTTGCTGTCATCTCCACAGGGTAGAATGGGAATTTGGAAGCGTGTGAAATTTTGTATTTTGTGGCGGGAAGTTTTGCCGCTATGAGATTTTGAATTTGGCTATTGTCCAAGTATAATGATAAAAAATTGTACACCGCACTAGTACCTCGTCTATGGTTTAGTGCAAAATCAAATCATCATCACGTTGAATATAGGTCACTACCATGATCATGATCTATCTTCTTAGTCCCATTCAAAAATGCGTTTGAAATATTTCAGGGAGATTTTGCGCCCGACAGAGATTAAATTAAACCACACGTTCGACAATTCAAACTTGAGACCTTGGCTATGATACCATTTAAGTTCGAACTGATTCAAAAAAGGCTAGGCAATTAATTTATATAACATCCACAGGAACAAACTAAGTTGATCCCAACCGCAGATAAATGCATCCACCAACAAAAGTATGCCTTAATCTAAGGAAACATTTCATAAGACCAATGTACTCACTATGTTAGTGTTCATCTCCAATTATCTATGGCATTTTCTTAGTCTTTGGGAGATTATAACGAACTTGATTGGCTCGTGCGTAGGGCATCACATGCTTCTAATCTCGATCTCAACATGTCAACTTTTGTTCTTAGCATAGCTGTTGCAACTCGTTCTACTTGGAGTTGTTCCTCCAAAACTTGAGCAGAGAAAGACTTGGACTTGGGCTTCAAAACCCAGCATTTCGCAGGAAAGAGTTTTTGGTGATATCTTTATCTTTCCCGGGTTTTGCCATCTCAAATTTCATATTAGCCAGATAAGTTTTGAGTTGTGTAAAAAGAAAAGTTATTACAGAGAAAATGCAGATGGTAGATTTAATGTGTACGAACTACTTTTAATCATACAAGTTGACATGCCCGACTATAATAAGGACCATCTATCTTGCTAGCAGGCATAATTATTAATGGGCTACCATGTACGGGAACCGTATCCTCTAACGTGAAGGAGCTAAGTCAGGAAAAATAAAGAAGCAAAGTCAGGCCTGTAGCATAAGTACAAGGTTATGCACTGTCTTTAACTAATAAAGGTGATTAATGTAGATGTTTAAAAACTAAACTAAATTTTATTACACCATAATTTTCTCTGCATGTAATTACTTCAAATGCAAGACACAAGTTTGTATTGTGCAAATTAATTTAAATTATTTGGATTTTAGACATATGGTTTGGGGGAAGGAAAGTTAGAGTACTGTAGCTTCTCTAACTTTTCACCTTCAAGTTAGAGGATGTAGCTTCTCTAATTTTCCCTTCCAAGAAACAGCATTGCATGTACGAAACAGTTCACACGTGCGCTCAGATTCAAATTTTCAGCATGCAGTCGATTTATGGTTTAATTGAAGTACACATCAGGATATTATTTCACACAAAATACAGCAGCCACATGGAACATATCTAATTTTAGTACAACAACAAAATTTGCAATTATTACAGACCACGAAATTTTGAACGAAATTTTGAGCAGTAATTAGTTACAGCATTGGCATCAGCAGTCCACTTGACTGAACAACAGAATCAAAGTTTATTTAGACACCTTCAATTCCTAGACACATCACAACTGGCTTACCATGACAAGTGTAGGAGATTCTTTAGAACATTTTCTGTCAAAGTTTGCTTATTTTTAATTCATGTATCTCTTGGCGTGTCTTGGCAATTAATTCATCAACATCTTTGTTTTCCCCCAAATATATCAACGCCTCTTGGAGTGCATCCCCAAAATCTCTTTGTGCCGGATTAAGTTGACCAATAGATACCATGGGCCTATGCGAGCAATATGCACTCTCACTGCTGCTTAAACATCAATACTTGAGGCATTGGCCCTTGCTTCTGGCATTGTAGCTTTATTTGAAGCCTAAATTTAGATAAAACAAGTTACAACATCATATGATGCAATAAAAGACCTCCAATTTCAAGAACATCATTGAGCTGATATAACACAACAAGCAATCAAAAATAGAGCCTCGTACATCTATTTCTTCTGGAATGGTTGGTGTACCGGACTCAGTGGACCAATGAGAGCACGTGCCACTGTCACTGTTGCTGTGAAATGACCGCAACACTTGATAAATGGGTTGTCCCTACTGACATTACAGCTTTGTTTGCAGGCTGAAACTAAGACAAAACAAGTTAAAATGCAATACAATACAAGGCAAACAAACAGCATTGTTGACATAATTTTGAAAGAACCATGGGCAGATACAACAAAGAAACCAGTTAAGCCACATGCCTCTTAGAACAAACCAAACTAGATCATGGCGATGATGTATACAATGAACCAAGCAACTAGACATCATGTGCGCAATAACGAAGCCAGGTCACTGCACAGAAGAAATCTAGCAAATAGCCAAATACAGTCAAAAGATGTGCATGTTGGATTTGATACTATTAGGAAAATAATGTATGATTGATTTAAGCATGACTCAGATAGTGCCTTCGACATCGCAGAAGGTCAATGCAACAATTAATTGTATGGCTTGTATGAAGTGCCATAACATTTAAATTAAGCATAACGAGGCATTGCTTAATCTGAGAACCGAGTGCTAGCTCAGTCGCAAGGCTTGCGAGTGCGCAGCCCACCACCCGGTTCGAGTCCCAACAGACCGAATTAAACGGGTGTTATCTAGCGCGTATAAATTCGCTGCTAGAGAGGTCTCATCATCTATCTCACAACGTATAGACAAGGGAGGGAATCTTCCTACGTTGGTCAACGTTTAGGCAATGCTTAATCTTGAATTCATGATCAAACTCAAACAAAAAGGGCATATAACAAGTAGCACCATGTGCATCATGTATAATAGATTACTAGAAACTGAATGAAGCAATTGAACATGGAGCGTATTATATAAACAGCCAGATCATTTGAATATGGATATACCACATCATGTCAATGGGACTCAGAAAAACAAAGCTAGACATTTAAACAAGTAATATAACTATTTTTTCACCATGTTTCAAGTAGAATAGGAAGCTAGGTTAGGAATAAAGCAATCATGTTTCAAGTAGAATAGGAAGCTAGGTTAGGAATAAAGCAATAAAAACAAAGTGCATCATTTCAGCTAGGATCATTTCTATCAAACTTCATGCACTAGCCATGGAACAACAGGCAAACTCAATGAAGCAACAGGCAAAAAATTAACAAATAGAATTTCAGACTTGTATTAACATAGCCAAATCATGTAACTTATACCCAGGCATGCCGGATGCCAAATCATCGCAAGTGTGCAATGTTCCATGGGTATTGTTTATATTTTATTAGATTCCATTAGGCAACTTAGGTAGTGCAACATACAGAAAATGATGCAATTGAACTATGCACAAGAGGTAAATTAACATTCCAAAAAAAACAGGGAACTTACGTGAGCTTTTTTTGAGTCACACGGACCCCATCGGGTACTTGGACAGAAGAACCTGGTGCCTCACCGTTTCTCCTCTGCATGAAGGAGAGGCCAATTGTAAATAGAACATGTCCAAGATATAGAAGTTTGCATTAAGCAATATACAAAAAAACAGCATGTACTTACATGATTATAGGCGAGCTTTACTCTACGTTTATGAGTGTAAGATGTGCCTGCTGCACGTGTAATAACAACAAACAGTTACGAGTCACGGCTTTGCTATAATTAAATTGACACCAAATAGTAGTAGAAGCATTATGACGTGCATAAACATGTAATACAGGATCGCAGAAAGATATCAAACATGATGTAACTAGAGCAGTAGCCTACGGCCAAATAGTGAGAAATTGTAATCGTGTCAATTGTGGACTTGTATAGCCTACCCCAACTTGTTTGGGAATAAAGGCTTTGTTGTTGTTGTTGTTGTTGTTGTTGTTGTCAATCGTGGACATGTAGAGCATTCAACGGCTCATGATTGATGGCTCATATTTTGTAGAGTTTCAGCGAATGGGTGGGTTAGGTTACTCAGACCACCACACTGTATTTATATCATCTGAGTTAGGGTTACACACTACTCGACATGGGCCTCTATGGGCCTCATCGGATACAATATTACTACGCTACTACTAAACTCACTCATGGTCCAACACACCCTCAAGATGATCATGGGTAAACAACCATGGCCATCTTGCAACAACAACATGACACATATGACAACTACCAGTAATGAACATTCAGCATAACTCCTAGGATACATGACAGCATTGCACTTTCCATCATCTTGTCATCTCGATTCATCTCTTCATCGCAGCGAAGATATCCAGCTTCAACCATCTGGGATACGCACAACTCCTAACCATACACGTCCTCAACAACCCCGGCTGCTTCACCACACAAGTTCCGCAGAACCATCCACACTCGCCTCAATGTCCTCAGCCTCTCTTCTCCACTCTGCCCGGCCACCTCTTCCGTCTCTCCCACAAACCCCCAGGCTAACTCCTGCCTCAACCATCCACTCCTCAAGCACCCATGCCTATCCCCCGGTCAGGCCTCAACCAGTCTCACCTCAGGCACGCATGCCTTTCCCCTGGACATATCCACAACCATCACCATCACCACTAAACCGCAGCCTCATCAACTCCATCACGACCCAACCGCAGCCTCATCAACTCCATCACCACATATCCTCACAGCCTCACATCTCCATTTTCTCCTCACTTCCACTCGGATGGCGCCTCGTCTGCGCGCCCTGGCCAACCTGGCGGACCGCACCTGGCCACATCGACCGGCTCGCGCTGGTCAACGTCCAGCACCAACCTCCGGCTCCGCCCTGCGCTCAAAGGCTCGCCCCACTCCGCACGCCTCCAACTTCTGCCCCTCACACGGATCCAGATCTCTCTGCCACGGATTCACTTCCTCTTCTCTCCTTTCTAAACCAAAACGATCTTCACCCTCTTCTTTCTCCCCGCGCGAGCAGCCGCCGATCTCACACAGCTCACATCGCTGTGTGTGATAGCCGCAACCCACGCAGAGCACCTGATGCGGCCTCCCGCCGCCTGGATTTCTACATCTCAACGGTGGGTTTTGTGATCAAAGGAAGAACTTGTTTGGTACTGTTTGTGGCGGCTAGCAGGAAGGAAACCTAGGCTCTGATACCATGTAGAGTTTCAGCGAATGGGTGGGTTTGGTCACGGAAAAACATACTTATGCGTCGTGTTTAAACCTAAAGGATGAGGTGGTTATCAACGAAAGCACTTGTAAGTTAGAAATATAGCACGAATTCAGAAATACAGTCAGCTGCAATACTCCTAACAGAACAAAACGCGCAGGGATGTCTGGTTACCTATTTCTGGGCGGCGTTTAGACGTGTTCCGCGTTCTTACGGGTGACGTGGAGGTCGGCGAGGGGACTGCTGTTGCGGTGGGTGCCGGGGAAGCAGATCTTGGGGGGTCGGAGAAGGACATGCTGGGCGGTCGATGAAGTGTTCAGCGCGCCGGCCGAACTAGAAGGTCGGTGAAGCAGATGATGTGCAGTGCACGGGGGCGTCGGTGTCGGCGAAGCTGGTCAGGTGCGGTGGTCGATAGAGTCGGCGAACGAGATACGGTGCGGTGGACGCCGGAGTAGGTGCGGATCAAGCGGATAGGGCAGCCTCGGGGTTTGAAGCCGTGGCAGCTTGAACGGCGAAGTGCGGCGGCCGGGAAGGTCTGGAGGTAGGCAAGAGGGGCGGTTTCTCTGAGGGCTTGCGGGCGAAACTAGGGCGAAGCTGGGCGAAGCTGGGCGATAGAGGAGTAGAAGGGAATTTCGCAGTCCTTCTTTTGAGGAAAAAAATATTCGCAGATCTGAAACTTTGCGGCGCGAGATATTTGGGCGTTGGCGGGGAATTTTACCGCTCGATGATATTAAATTTTGGCAGGGAGGTTTTTTTTTTGAGAGTATGTAATAATAATAAATAGTAGGCCCTACTAGTACTGTACGTCTGTTCAGGAATCCAAGGGGGTAGAGGTAGAGGTATAGATATATAGACAATATAGAGATATAAGAAATGGCGGGGGCTAGCGGAAATGCACTTTGCCTCATAGGAGCATATGCTCCCATTATGTGAATCCATATTTCAAAGTGTCAAAAAATTCTAAACTAAAATTTTACATGTATATCTAGACATTTTATGTTGGTACACAAGTTTTCTCACAAAAAAATTATGTGGCTCCTATAAAAAAGACAAATTTTGATGTTGTAACACGACTACGTACAGTATATTTTTTGCCTTTTTTTACACGCCACACAAAATGTCGTTTTTCCACGAAAACTTGTGAACGAACATATGATGTCACAATGTATACCAAAAAAATTAACATTTATATAATTTTTTTTAATCATTTTCTATAATTGGTGCATATGCACGCGTGTGCCAAAACGCCACCTCCGGGGCTAGGAGTTTCTAAACTTCTTATGGCACATCAAATAAAATGTTGTTCAAACAATAATAATAATGTGCTTATGATTGTTACTCCCTTCCACCATGAATAAAGTCCACATCGGTTTCGTGTCAAACTTTGACTCGAGATTTAGGTACCCACATGATAGTGCTAGTATCATAGCTAGTATCATACACATTGGTCCCACAAAAATGTTGATGTGGCAGCTAATTAAGTAGGAGAGAGGAGATTAGTGTAACATAGGTAGATACTGTATCATAGCGCAAACAACGAGAAAACTTAATGCTAAACAAATCTTGTACACAAATTTGCATTGAGATTCTAAAAAATAATAAATGTAGCATTACTATGATACTACTCCATGATACTACCCACTATAGAAATAGTATGACCAGCCTAATTTTATGACATCCGCAAAATATACCATTGGAAAGTTCATCGAAACAAGCATCCGATGATATAGTTTTGAATGACATGCAACTCATAATTGGCGGGCCCAAGTATTAGTCTAAGTTTGCCTCTGAAAACAAATTGGCATTGTACTCTAGGACAAAGGGAGACTACTCGCAATGGCAATATCATAAGTAGTATCATGCACTACATGCATGCAAAATGTTGATGTGTCATATCAGTTAATGATGAAAGAGACGATAGTGGTATCATAGGTAGATATCGTATCATATCATGTAGAACTAGAAAAATTACTGCCAAACAAATCTTGTACACACTTTTGTATTGAGATTCTACAAATCCCTAAATACATGTAACATATTATACTACTACATGATGATACTATGGACTGTGAAAATAATATCGTACATTAGTATCATATGCATGATACTATTATATGATACTCCCCATTGTGACTAGTCTAATAATAACAATAGTACTCAAATTTGTCTTGTCCCTCGGGTGTTTAGAAGTATATGTTCGGTCCCTCACGTATTTAAGAATTATGTTTGGCCCCTCAACTCTAATGTGGTCAAAATTGAGCACTTGAACACTTAGTTAGGTCTAGCAATGATAAAAACTTGATTGGTCTGTTTATTATTTGTTATGTGGCACGGCGGCAAAGCATTTTGCTAAATCTCAAGCACACATAGTTGGGGTCCATTAGAGGGACTAATTAAATCAAAGTACAATGGATTATAAAAGCAGGTTTTATCATTGATTAGCTTTGCAACGGCCTATCAACTGTAAGTGTTGCATGTGTTCTAAAGAACTATGTTCATCGTCACAGATCAAGAGGAGTACGCAGTGGAGGACGCACAAAACAACCGTAGGCCAGGTGGGCACACCTTACTAATTTTCTTTTTTCCACTTTATATGTGATAATTTTTTACATAATTAATTAACTAAAACATTTTAAAATAGGGTGGGCCATTCAACCCAAACACCATGTTGCGTACGTCGCTGAGGGTAAGGGGTTTCATCTTCGTTCTATGGTATGAGTATGTAATGCGCGTGATACTCATCGAAGACAATATATATAGCAGACATCACATCAGATGAGCCTATGGATAAAAATGGGCCAAATCATATCTACTAGTGCACAAATGAAGTTAAAAATAGGTCAACCTTCATTAAACCGATACTACTTAAAAGACCATTGTTTGACCTAAGTAAGCGTATATATGAGGTCAGTAATACTAGTCACAATGCATAGTATCATATATAAAAGTATGGTGTGTATGATACAATTAATACTACATGTTACTATGTCAACGATGCATGGTATCATGTACTAGTATCATAATCTTCTTATATTAATTGATTTGTAGAATCTCAATGCAGATCTATGTACAAGATTATTTAACATTAAATTTTCTAGTACTACGTGCTATGATACGGTATCTACCTATGATATTATAATCCTCTCTCTCATCTTTAATTGCAGTGCCACATCAGCTTTTTTGCAAGCATGAGATGCATGATAGTGTACTACCTATGATACTCCCATTGTGGGTAGTCTAAGGGGGCAATGTTAGACCTAATTAAGTGTTTGAGGTTAGTTATGGACCGCTGTTATACCTAATTGTGTTTGAGGTCAGTTAGGGACCTTATTATACATAATTAAGTGTTAGAGGTGAGTTCAAATAATAATATATAGTTGGGGTCTAAAGTTCACCAACGTATGCAACACACGAGCTGCCAAATGTGTACTTAATTAACCCTATTAGGAAAACACAAGATTATCTCATTCAACAAAATATTAGGAAAGTGTATCACAATTGTATTTATCCCTTATCTCTCTCATGTTAACCGAGACAAGAGTTCGTTCTAGGTCAGCTCTACGACAATTAGCGTCGCAAGGGTGGTAACATAGGTGTGCAGTTGCGAAAGTTTTTTCCCAAGTTGTCGACTTCCTCAATCCACACTTAATATTTGTGCATGTGGGCCTAAGTATATGGTACTACTTAGTTCTATTCCTAGTATATATGTTGGGTGACTTAGAAAAATCATACTTCGTACATGATTCCTTCGAAAATCCTTTAGGGCTTCTTTGATTCATATTAGGTTGGTATAAGATAATAGGATTTAGATCTTATAGGAATATTTCCTACACTAGTAGTTTGATTCATATGAACATATCCAATAGGAAATAATCCTATAGGAATCATCAAGTAGTGCAAATCCTAGTATAGGATTAAATATTTGGTCCTACCTCATGGAAAAATTCATTTGGCGCAATCAAACGCAACTCATCTTATTATAGGATTTAACTACACATGTCATCCCAAATCCCAATCCTACATTCCTACTCCTATGATTTCCCTATCCTGTGAATGAAAGGAGCCCTTAAAATCAAACTATCCCGCACCTCGTCGATTCGTATAAAACCGACTCTAGCCAACAACTCTTCGCCCGACCTTTCTTCTTCACCATCAGGCCACCACACACTGTCATTTTCCATTGCAACGCATTTAGGGTGTGTTCGGTTCCAGAACCAAGTGGAATGGAATGGAACCGTTCCGCACCTAGAGCCCATTCTTGTGTTCGGTTGTGGAATGGAACGGAACCGAGTGGTTCCTCGAAAGGGAATATTCTCCCCATATGCAGAATGCACCCATTCCACCGAATCGGTGGAATGTGGTGGAACGGCTGTTACTTAGCCGCTATTAATTACAAAGCACTTCACTAATCCAACCAAAAAAATTATTAGTTGTTGTTAATTATGATTTTGAGATTAAAAAGGCCACTATTAATTACGATATTTAGACAAAAGATTAAACTTTAACTTCATTCCGTTCTACTCTCCAAATTCCCCGACCATACAAAAAATAACATTAATTACGATTTTAAGATTAAAAAGGCCATTAGGCGTTGTTAATTACGATTTTAAGATTTAAAAGGCTATTTGCCATTGTTAATTACGATTCTTAGACAAAAGTTTAGTTTAACCACATTCCGTTCTGCTCTCCAATTCCTCCAACCGAACAAAAAACAGTACCATTCTGTACCTCCTTTTTGTCCAAACCGAACGCGGGGATGGAACCATTCCATTCCTCTGGAAAGGAACCATTCCTTACTAAAATCTTCTTGTGCCACCTCCCAGTTTAAAGGCCTACTCGCATAACCCTACAGCTCTGCACTCGCGTGGGCAACCGAACACACCTACATCATCAATGCCCCGCGTACTTATCCGCACCGCCTACAGCTCTGCACTCCTATGACCTATCCATGGCTGGGCAGTCAAAAAAAGCTGCGTCACCTGGGAAATCAACAAGCCACGCAAGCAAGTCGCAAGCATCATAAATTCCGAATCAATGCCTAGCTACAGTCTACCTGGCCTCCTCCCAACTCATTGTCCTTGAGGCCTTAACAAAGCCTTCTAAAAGGGTTTTATCAAAATATTCCATATGGATTAGTAAAAAAACGCACCTGCTAAAGATTCATATATGCCCCTAGGTTAAAAATATGCATCTCAAATTTGTATGGATACATATGTATCTCTGACTAAAATGCATGTATCAAGACATAAGTGAGACACCTATATATTTTCAAACGGGGATGTAGTAGTAGATTTTTTGGGTCATGTGTTGGCAATAAAAAATGGATTCCCCATTTCATCTGTGCACAAGGAGGGCAAAACGAGTGGTCTTTTGTGAAGTGTCTCTACCAATCTACAACCACTTCAATTTTCACATGTACGCTAGACCCTGAAAGATGTCCAAATCAAGTTGCAGTGTTTTATCTCGATCCACATCTACATATGGTTTTATAATTGAGCTTTATCCTAATGAATTCAAAATTAAACTGTATGAGTTTGCTTGTTTTTGTACCCACTTGGGAAGGGTTCATGCAGGATCTGTAGCGAACTTTCTTGTGAAGACATATTTTGGCACATACTGTATGTGAATCTTCTCACGGCCATCAACTTTGAATACTCAAGTTTTTTACTCCTATATATGCAAAATGATATCAGTGTACCATTTTACTTATTCACAATGTTGGCAAAAAATGTATTTTTATGCCCATCTATTTCCATTTTTTGATTTCTTTTTTGAATTTTCATGCCCATTTGTAGATTTGACCAAGATTTAAACAAGTTTAACACATGAAAAATGAAAAGGTAAGCATGGATCCTTCTTAGACACTCTAAAATGAAGCTTTTGGGAGGTTCTTGAAATTTCCAAGTTTGAAACCCAAAACCACTTCTTCTCTTCATGTTTGACTACATAAGATAGAGTTTAGGGTTAGGGGTAGATACATGATTTTTCTTGTTTGAATATGTCTAGACCTTGTTTATCAACTTTAATGCTTACTATATGACATAAGAAGACTATGTGCTTTGGTTTTTCATTTTCTGTTTTTTTTATTTTATGCCCATTTGAATCTTGGTCAAATCCTAGGTTTGACCAGGATTTAAGCAAGTTTAAAACATGAAAACGACTTCTCTTCGTGCTTGACTTCTTATTCACTCCAAATGAAGCTTTTGGAAGGGTTTTTGAAATTTCCATGTTTGAAACCCAAAACGACATCTCTTCGTGCTTGACTTCATAAGATAGAGTTTAGGGTTAGGGGGTAGATACATGAATTTTCTGTTTGAATATGTCTAGACCTAGTTTGTTTATCAACTTGAATGCTTGCTATATGACATCAGAAGACTATGTGTTTGGTTTTTATTTTTTTGAATTTGTTATGCCCATTTGAATCCTGGTCAAATCCTAGGTTTGACCAAGATTTAAACAAGTATAAAACATGAAAATGAAAAGTAAGCCTGGATCCTTCTTATTCACTCCAAAATGAAGCTTTTGGGAGGGTTTTTGAAATTTCCATGTTTGAAACCCAAAACGACTTCTCTTCGTGATTGACTTCATAAGACAGAGTTTAGGGTTAGGGGTAGATACCGGATTTTTCTGGTTTGAATATGTCTAGACCTTGTTTATCAACTTGAATGCTTGCTATATGACATCAGAAGACTATGTGTTTGGTTTTTGTTTTTTGAATTTGTTATGCCCATTTGAATCTTAGTCAAATCCTAGGTTTGAATATATATGTCTAGACCTTGTATATCAACTTGAATGCCTTACTATACATATGACATAAGAATGTTATGTGCTTTTTTTTCATTTTTTCATTTTTTCTGAATTTTTAGGGCCATTTTGAATCTTGGTCAAATCCTTGGTTTGACCAAGATTAAAACAAATTTAAACATGAAAATGAAAAGGGAAGTCTCTATCCTTCTTAGTCACTCTAAAATGAAGCTTTTGGGATGTTCTTTAAATTTCAATGTTTGAAACCCAAAACGACTTCCCTTCATGCTAGACTTCATAAGATCGACAGGGGGTAGATACATGATTTGTCCGGTTTGATATATCTAGACCTGTTTATCAACTTGATTGCTTACGATATGACATAAGAAGACTATGATTTGGTTTTTCATTTTTCTGATTTTTTTGAATTTTGTGCCCACCCATTTGTATCTTCACAAATCCTAGGTTTGACCAAGATAATTTAAACAAGTTTAAAACATGAAAATGTAAAGGGAAGCATGTATCCTTCTTAGTCACTCTAAAATGAAGCTTTTGGGAGGTTTTTGAAATTTCGATGTTTGAAACCCAAAACCACTTCTCTTCATGCTTGACTTCATAAGACAGAGTTTAGGGGTTAGGGGTATAGATACATGATTTGTCTGGTTTGAATATGTTCAGACCTTGTTTATCAACTTGAATGCTTACTATATGACATAAGAAGACTATGTGATTTGGTTTTTCATTTTTCTGTTTTTTGAATATTTTTATGCCCATTTGAATCTTGGTCAAATCCTAGGTTTGAACAAGATTTAGACAAGTTTAACACGTGAAATTAAACGAATAAGTAAGCATTGATCCTTCTTAGTCACTCCAAAATGTACCAATTGATAGTGTTAACTTTGCTTCATGGAAAAAATAATGTCATGTAAATGAGTTAACTTGGATTTCCTACCCTTGAATCCATAGAAACTTTGTTCTAATGCACTATTATAATCAACCGAGTTTTTACACCAACAGTCTGTCACTTACGTGTGGTGCCCACGCGTGAGGTCCCACACTTCGCTGAGCACAAGTCACGTGCACAGGTACGCTAACTCCCAGCCATCTTCTTTGTCAAGAGAAGACGAATCAGGATGCGTATCCTTCCGGATCCTTCGGTTGTCCCTCTCACAAAAAAAACGATATCATTCTCGGCGCTCGACTCGCTCGCTCGCTCGCTTGCACGTCCTGCGCACTGACAAACCTCTGCACAACAGTCAACATCATCATCATCACCCGAAAAGGGGAGACACCATAATGCTCTCCCTTCTTCTCTCCTTCCGAGTGATCCCTCTTCCTCCGAGTTTCACTCGACGGGCAAACGCACATGTGCTGCATAGTAATAATAAAAAGGTAGAAAAATCGATATACGAATCTATAATTAAATAGGTTAAACTAGGGTTTTGCCCAGTACTACAGATCAAGGTTCAAAAAATCCAACTACGGGGTTCGAACAACACGATTCTAATCCAAGAACTTTTTCGACCTCATCCAAGTGGCCTCAAACTATAGGGTTAGCATCTAGTGCAGTATGTGTGAAAATGTATGCACTATGTGTGCTATAACTTGTATGTCTTTCAAATTTGAACCAACTTTGAATAAGTTTGAAATATTTGAAATGGGGCTTTTGGCTTAAACGTTTGAAACTCAAAACGATTCTCTTCATGCTAGACTTCATAAGACCGAGTTTAGGGTTAGGGTAGATACATGATTTGTCTGGTTTGAATCACTACAAGAAAAGTTGCCATGGCCGACGAAGTTGAAGTCGCGCCGTGGTTGCTGGTGTACCATGGCCGACGATTTTGGTCCCTCCGTGGTGCATGTCAAAACTTTTTTTTCTCGTTTTTGAGGCCACCTAGCCCGACGAAAGCGGCCAAAACGTCGCGTATGGTGGCCCGGGACGTGGTGCATCTCGAAATCTCGGGTTCGCCGGCCGAGTCAACGCAAATCCGCACCGCCGAGGGATGTAGGGCCCAGATGGCGCCATCTCGTTCAACGTTCTCCGATCGAGCCGTTTACGATGCAGGATCATGGGTCCCGCATGTCATCCTCTATGAACCAAAATTCTTTCTATTCTTGGATTTTTTTTGACCCCCTGATTTCTGGCTACTTCCTTTTTCTTTTGATCCCTTGCCGCCTTGGAAACGTTGAGACCGCTGCTGCTAAATGGGACCCGCATGTCATCCTCTATGTGCAATCAACTTTCTTTTCTTGGAGTTTTTTTTGGCACCTCAAATTTGGTCACTTGCCTTTTTCTTTCGATCCCCTGCCGCCTCTCAAACGGTGATACCGCTGCTGCTAACTGGACCCGCATGCACTACAAGAAAAGTTGCCATGGCCGACGAAGTTGAAGTCGCGCCGTGGTTGCTGGTGTACCATGGCCGACGATTTTGGTCCCTCCGTGGTGCATGTCAAAACTTTTTTTTCTCGTTTTTGAGGCCACCTAGCCCACGAAAGCGGCCAAAACGTGGCGTATGGTGGCCCGGGACGGGTGCATCTCGAATCTCGGGTTCGCCGGCCGAGTCAACGCAAATCCGCACCGCCGAGGGATGTAGGGCCCAGATGGCAGCCTCTTGTTGTTTTTCTAGATCGCGCCATCTCGTTCAACGTTCTCCGATCGAGCCGTTTACGATGCAGGATCATGGGTCCCGCATGTCATCCTCTATGAACCAAAATTCTTTCTATTCTTGGATTTTTTTTGACCCCCTGATTTCTGGCTACTTCCTTTTTTTTTAAACGTTGAGACCGCTGCGGTGCTAAATGGGACCCGCATGTCATCCTCTATGTGCAATCAACTTTCTTTTCTTGGAGTTTTTTTTGGCACCTCAAATTTGGTCACTTGCCTTTTTCTTTCGATCCCCTGCCGCCTCTCAAACGGTGATACCGCTGCTGCTAAATGGGACCCGCATGTCATCCTGTACTATAAAACTTTCTTTTCTTGAATTTTTTGGCACCTCATATTTGGTCACTTACCTTTTTCTTTCGATCCCCGCCGCCTAAACGGTGATACCGCTGCTGCAAAATGGGACATGTCATCCTCTATGTACTATAAAACTTTCTTTTCTTAGATTTTTTTGGCACCTCATATTTGGTCACTTGACTTTTTCTTTCGATCACCTGCCGCCTCTCAAACAGTGATACCGCTGCTGCTAAATGGGACCCGCATGTCATCCTCTATGTACTATAAAACTTTCTTTTCTTGGATTTTTTTGGCACCTCATATTTGGTCACTTGACTTTTTCTTTCGATCACCTGCTTCTCAAACAGTGATACCGCTGCTGCTAAATGGGACCCGCATGTCATCCTCTATGTACTATAAAACTTTCTTTTCTTGGATTTTTTTGGCACCTCATATTTGGTCACTTGACTTTTTCTTTCGATCCCCTGCCCTCTCAAACGTTGATACCGCTGCTGCTAAATGGGACCCGCATGTCATCCTCTATGTACTATAAAACTTTCTTTCTTGGATTTTTTTTTGGCACCTCATATTTGGTCACTTGACTTTTTCTTTCGATCCCCTGCCTCTCAAACGTTGATACCGCTGCTGCTAAATGGGACCCGCATGTCATCCTCTATGTACTATAAAACTTTCTTTTCTTGAATTATTTTTGGCTCCTCATATTTTTTCACTTGCCTTTTTCTTTCGATCCTCTGCCGCCTCTCAAACGGTGATACCGCTGCGCTAAATGGGACCCGCATGTCATCCTCTATGTACTATAAAACTTTCTTTTCTTGAATTATTTTTGGCTCCTGATATTTTTTCACTTGCCTTTTTCTTTCGATCTCATGCCACGTTTGAAACGTTGAGGAACCTGCTAGCTCATGGGACCCGCATGTCATCCTCTATGTACTATAAAAGTTCATTTTCTTGGTTTTTTTTCACCATCTGATTTTTGGCAATTTCTTTTTTCTTTTGATCCCCGCCACCTCTCAAACGCTGATACCGCTGCTGCTAAATGGGACCCGCATGTCATCCTCTATGTACTATAAAACTTTCTTTTCTTGAATTATTTTTGGCTCCTCATATTTGGTCACTTGCCTTTTTCTTTCGATCTCATGCCAAGTTTGAAACGTTGAGGAACCTGCTGGCTCATGGGACCCGCATGTCATCCTCTATGTACTATAAAAGTTTATTTTTTTTTTTTTTCACCCTCTGATTTTTGGCTATTTCCTTTTTCTTTTGATCCCCGCCGCCTTGGAAACGTATGGTAAGCTGCTGACTCATGGGACCCGCATGTCATCCTCTATGTACAATCAACTTTCTTTTTCTTTTGATCTCAAGCCGCATTTGAAACGCCAGAGCTGCTGCTAAATGGGACCCGCATGTCATCCTCTACGTACAATAAAGTTTCTTTTCTTGGTTTATCTTTGGCTCCTGATATTTTGTCACTTGCCTTTTTCTTTCGATCTCATGCCGCCTTTGAAACGTTGAGTAAGGCCGGCTCATGGGTCCCGCATGTCATCCTCTACGAACAATAAAAGTTTCCTTTCTTGAGTTATTTTTGACCCCTAATTTCTGGCTATTTGCCTTTTTCTTTGATCTCCTGCCCCCTTTGAAACGATGAGGACGTTGTTGGTGGTCGGTCCCACATGTCATCCTCTATGAACAATAAAAGTTTCCTTTGATGGATTTATTTTGAACCCCTCATTAATTTCTGGATATTTCCCCTGCCGCCTTGGAATCGTTGAGGATGCTGCTGCCTCATGGGTCCCGCATGTCATCCTCTCAGAACGGTAAATGTTTATTTTCTTGGATTTTGTTGACCAAACGATTTTTGGCTTATTTTTTCTTTCGATCACCTGCAGCCTTTAAAACGTTGAGGACGCCGCTGGCTCACGGGTCCCACATGTCAACCTCTATGAACAATAAACGCTGAGGATGCTGCTGCCTCATGGGTCCCGCATGTCATCCTCTCAGAACGAAAATGTTTCTTTTCTTGGATTTTTTACCAACAGATTTTTGGTTTATTTTTTCTTTCCATCCCCTGCCGCCTTTAAAACGTTGACGACGCTGTTGGCTCATGGGTCCCCGATGTCAGCCTCCCCGTACAAGAAACATATGATATCTTGATTATTTTGCAGACAATAAACAATGTATTGCGCTCTGAGCTATTTCAAACGGATAATTAAATCTTTATTTTTACATAAACAAACTTATATGTTGAATCTCCTTGTTTTTTTGTCTTTGCGAAGCATAGGACTTTCCTGTTTTTTTAGAAAATTCGGAACTTTCCTGTTTTGGAGTGGGCTGAAATTGTACGAGTCAAAAGGCCAAGCAGGATAGTTCGAAAGCCCAGATGTCCAGATGCAGCCCAATTGAAATCTTTCTTCTTGGATTTTTTTCACCCCCTGATTTCTGGCTACTTCATTTTTCTTTTGGTCCTGTGCCGCCTTGGAAACGTTGAGACCGCTGCTGCAAAATGGGACCCGCATGTCATCCTCTACGTACAATAAAATTTCTTTTCTTGGATTATTTTTGGCTCCTGATATTTGGTCACTTGCCTTTTTCTTTCGATCCCGTGCAGCCTCTCAAACGGTGATACCGCTGCTGCAAAATGGGACCCGCATGTCATCCTCTACGTACAATAAACTTTCTTTTCTTGGATTATTTTTGGCTCCTGATATTTGGTCACTTGCCTTTTTTCTTTCGATCTCATGCCACGTTTGAAACTTTGAGGAACCTGCTGGCTCGTGGGACCCGCATGTCATCCTCTATGTGCTATAAAAGTTTATTTTCTATGGTTTTTTTTCACTCTCTGATTTTTGTCTATTTCCTTTTTCTTTTGATGCCCGCGCTTGGAAACGTTGAGTAAGCTGCTTACACATGGGACCCGTATGTCATCCTCTATGTACAATCAAGTTTCTTTTCTTGAATTATTTTTGGCTCCTGATATTGTCACTTGCCTTTTTCTTTCGATCTCATGCCACGTTTGAAACGTTGAGAACCTCTGGCTCATGGGACCCGCATGTCATCCTCTATGTGCTATAAAAGTTTGTTTTCTTGGATTTTTTTTCACCCTCTGATTTTTGGCTCCTGATATTTCGTCACTTGCCTTTTACTTTTGATCCCCTGGCCCCTTTGAAACGTTGAGTAAGCTGCTGGCACATGGGACCCGCATGTCAACCTCTATGTCCATCAACTTTCTTTTCTTGGATTTTTTTTGACCCCCTAATTTCTAGCTACTTTCTTTTTCTTTTGATCTCAAGCCGCATTTCAAACATTGAGACCGCTGCTGCAAAATGGGACCCGCATGTCATCCTCTATGTACAATAAATCTTTGATTATTTTTGGCACCTCATATTTGGTCACTTGCGTTTTTTTCTTTCGATCTCATGCCACCTTTGAAACGTTGAGTAAGCTGCTGGCTCATGGGTCCCCCATGTCATCCTCTACGAACAATAAAAGTTTCCTTTCTTGGAGTTATTTTTGCCCCTAATTTCTGGCTACTTCCTTTTTCTTTTGATCCCCTGCCGCCTTTGAAACGTTGAAAACTTTCTTTTCTTTGATTATTTTTGGCACCTCATATTTTGTCACTTGCCTTTTTCTTTCGATCCCCTGCCGCCTCCCAAACGGTGATACCGCTGATGCTAAATGGGACCCGCATGTCATCCTCTATGTACTATAAAACTTTCTTTTCTTGGATTTTTTTTGGCTCTGATATTTGGTCACTTGCCTTTTTTCTTTCGTGACCTCCTGCCGCATCTCAAACGGTGATACCGCTGCTGCTAAATGGGACCCGCATGTCATCCTTATGTACAATAAAGTTTCTTTCTTGGATTATTTTTGGCTCCTGATATTTGGTCACTTGCCTTTTTCTTTCGATCTCATGCCGCCTTTGAAACGTTGAGGAAGCTGCTGGCTCATGGGTCCCGCATGTCATCCTCTATGAACAATAAAAGTTTCCATTGTTGGAGTTATTTTTTACCCCTAATTTCTGGCTACTTCCTTTTTCTTTTGATCCCCTGCCGCCTTTGAACGTTGAAGAATCTGCTCGCTAATGGGTCCCACATGTCAGACTCTATGGACGATAAACCTTTCTTTTCTTGGAGTTATTTTGACCCCTAATTTCTGGCTATTTTGCCTTTTTTTGGATCCCGTGCTGCCTTGGAAACGTTGTGGACGCTGCTGCCACATGGTCCCGCATGTCATCCTCGAACGATAAATGTTTCTTTTCAGATTTTTTTACCAACTGATTTTTGATTTATTTTTTCTTTCGATCCCCTGCCGCCTTTAAAACTTTGACGACGCTTGCCTCATGGGTCCCGATGTCACCTCCCCGTACAAGAAACATGTGATATCTTGATTATTTTACAGACAATAAACAGTGTATTTCGCTCTGAGCTATTGCAAACGGATAAATTAAATCTTTATTTTTACATAAACGAACTAATATGAATCTCCTTGTTTTTGTTTTGTTTTTGCGAAGCATAGGACTTTCTTGTTTTGGAGTGGGCTGAAATTGTACGAGTCAAAAGACGTCCAGCAGGTTAGAAGGCCCAGATGGCCAGGCAGCCCCAATTTATATCTTCCTTATCTTGGATTATTTTTTGATCAAAAGGCCCAGCAGGGGTACATCCTTTTTCTTTTGGTCCTGTGTGCCGCCTTGGAAACGTTGTGGACGCTGCTGCCTCATGGGACCCGCATGTCATCCTCTATGAACTATGAACTCTAAAAGTTTCTTTTTTCTTGGATTTTTTTTCACCCCTCTGATTTTTGGCTATTTCCTTTTTCTTTTGTTCCCCTGCCGCCTTGGGACCCGTATGTCATCCTCTATGTACAAAAAACTTTCTTTTCTTGGAGTTTTATTCCCCCTAATTTCGGGCTACTTTCGTTTTCTTTTGATCTCAAGCCGCATATGAAACATTGAGACCGCTGCTGCAAAATGGGACCCACATGTCATCCTCTATGTAAAATAAAAGTTTCTTTTCTTGGATTATTTTTCACGCTCTGATTTTTGGCTATTTCCTTTTTCTTTCGATCCCCTGCTGCTTGGAAACGTTGAGGATGCTGCTGCCTCATGGGTCCCACATGTCATCCACTATGAACAATAAAAGTTTCTTTTCTTCGATTTTTTTCACCCTCTGCTTTTTGGCTATTTCCTTTTCATTTGATCCCCTGCCGCCTTGGAAACGTTGAGGATGCTGCAGCGTCATGGGACCCGCATGTCATACTCTATGTACAATAAAAGTTTCTTTTCTAGGTTTTTGGCTCCTGATATTTGGTCACTTGCCTTTTTCTTTCAATCTCATGCCGACTCTCAAAGGTACAATAAAAGTTTCTTTTCTTGGATTATTTTTGGCTCCTGATATTTGGTCACTTGCCTTTTTCTTTCGATCTCATGCCGTCCTTGAAACGTTCAGACCGCTGCTACAACATGGGACCCTATGTCATCCTCTATGTACAATGAAAGTTTCTTTTCATGGATTATTTTTTGCTCCTGATATTTGGTCACTTTCCTTTTTCTTTCGATCTCATGCCGCCTCGGCCCTCTGAAACGACGAGTAAGTTGTTGGCTCATGGGACCCGCATGTCATCCTCTATGTACAATAAAGTTTTTTTCTTGGATTTTTTACCCCCTGATTTTTGGTCACTTGCCTTTTTCTTTCGATCCTGTGCCGCCTTTGAAATTGTGGACGCTGCTGGCTCATGGGTCCCACATGCCAGCCTCTATGAACAATAATATTTCTTTTCTTGGATTTTTTTTACCCCTGATTTCTGGCTATTTGCCTTTTTCTTTGGATCCCCGACCGCCTTTGAAACGATGAGGACGCTGCTGGCGCATAGCTCCCACATGTCAGCCTCTAAGAACAATAAACATTTCTTTTCTTGGATTTATAGTTGACCCCTAATTAATGGCTACTTCGCTTTTTTTTTCGATCCCCAGCCGCCTTAGAAACGTTGAGGACGCTGCTGGCTCATGGGTCCCATATGACAGCCTCTATGAAAAGTAAAACATTTACTTTCTTGGATTTATTTTTGACACCTAATTAATGACTACTTGGTTCTTTTCTTTTGATCCCGTGACGCCTTTGAAACGTTGAGGGCCCTGCTGGCTCATGGGTCCAACATGTCAGCCTCTATGAACAATAAGAGTTTCTATTGTTGCATTTATTTTTGACCCCTAATTTCTGGCTATTTGCCTTTTTTCCATTGCCTGCCACCTTAGAAACGTTGAGGACGCTGCTGGCTGGGTCCCACATGTCAGCCTCTTTGTACGATAAAAGTTTCCTTTGCTGGATTTATTTTTGACCCCTAATTTCTGGCTATTTGCCTTTTTTCTTTCGAACTCCACCGCCTTTGAAACGTTGATGACGCTGCTGCAAACTGGGTACAATATGTCAGCCTCTTTGTGCGATAAACCTTTCCTTTCTTGGATTTTTTGGACACCTGATTTCGAGCTACTTGCCTTTTTCTTTCGATCTCCTGCCCCCTTTGAGAAACGCCGAGAACGATACTGGTTCGTGGGTCCCACATGTCATCCTCTCTGAATGATAAATGTTGGGGCCGCGGCTGCAAGATACGTCCCACATGTCAGCCTGACTGTTGAATAAACGTTTCCTTTCTCGAATTTATATTTGACCCCTGATTTCTGGCTACTTTGCCGTTTCTTTCGATCCCCTGCATGTCTGCTACTCCACCGAAAAACAGACCGGCATGTATTCATCACAATACTGGTAGCTAATTTAGGAAAAATGTGTTCATCACGGGATTCAAACAAAGATCTTCATCTCTGCTAAATTTTGATTTCACCAAAAACCGAACAGCGTGTGTTCATGACTTTAACTTCACAAACACTATGGTTTCTCTATAAAATAAGGTCACCATCCGTTCCTTTATTGTAGGCATTTGCGAAAAGTGTCTTTGGCTAATGGGCACCAGTGCTCTGCTGTTTAAAAAAAATCAAATAGCATACATATTTGTTTCAAAAAAATCTGAAAATGAATGTAGACATAATAAATAAAGTAACCTACAAGCGTGTAAAATTTTAATATGATATTCTTTATATTGTAGACTACACAAAAAAGACAAAATCTGTTGAAATTTGGAGATTTGAAATATGCATACCCAGATCCACACGTTTGTTACTTTTGTGTAGCCCAGAATTTTTTGTATTTGAAACTGAAATTTTGCACGTTTATGGGACAATTCATTAGCTACTCCATGATTTGTTTTCTAATTTTTTGAACAAATAAATATATTTTTTATTTTTTTCTAAAATAGCAGGAGCAATGGTGCCCAAGAGCACCAAATCTCTTAATAGGCATTTGCGCCTAATAGCGTGAGCTTAGCTAATTTTTGAAGAAAAAAAAGATGTCCATTGTGGTATTCAGGACAAAGATCTTCATGTCTGCTACTGCACCAAACAACAAACCAGCATGTATTCATCACAATACGGGTAGCTAATTTGTGAAAAATATGTTCAGCACGGGATTCAAACAAAGATCTTCATCTCTGCAAAATTTTGATTTCAGCAAAAACCGAACAGCGAATGTTCATGAGGTTAAGTTCACGAACACTATGTTTTCTCTATAAAATAAGGTCACCATCTGTCTCTTATTTCTCAAGGAAAAACAGGTGGAAGTGTTGGGACGAACCACATGGGTGCTTCGGCTCTATGTTCAGTCTTCTCTTTTTTGTACTGCAATCTTGAGCCTATGGCAGGACCTCCATTGACGTGCATTCTGCACCAATTTGGCCTTGGACGTATCCATGTATCACGGGCGCGATTGTGGGTAGCAAAGACACAGTCAGGTTTGAACAATTGGAAATCTGGTTCTGCAGCCTCTGCGTCGACTGGCGGGGGTAGCATGAAAATTGGGTGATTGAGTCCAAGAAATAAAGAACGCCCCTTCAAATTGTTCAATCTTTCCCACCTTGCCTCTTCTACAGGGTCCAAGGTATGGGCAGATCTCAAGAAAACGTAGCACCGTACCAAAGGATAAGACCTCAGCTTGTTACCCATATGTAATATTGGAGGACCGAGGATGGGCCGATAACCTTTAACCTGAATCCACGCGAGATCAGATTCACCAGTAATGGACTCTGCTCTCATTGGTGCCAGGAACCAAGTGCGCTGGTCAGAAAATCCAAGAAATACATCTTCATCTTCATAATTATGATTATCACCATCATCATCTAATTCTTCATCATCTAATTCTTCATCATCAAATTCGTCTTCTTCTAATTCTTCTTCTTCTAATTCTTCTTCATCAGCATCATTATCTTCATCGGCACCTCCATCGCCTTGAGCCACATTTGCTTCATCATCTTCCATGACAGCATCTCCCTCGATTTGAGCGAAAATTGCAGCCACTTCTGCTTCTTCATCTTCAATGACAGGGGCGTCAATGAGACGCGGGGCTGCATGTGTCCCTGCAATGCACAAAGATCAACCACAATGCAGCAAGTAGGAACTACACTGAAAATTATCTCTTCTCTTCTATCTTCTATTTTCTACTACTATAAGGCACCAGTTTTTAACAAGACATGTAGCAGCAATTCCAACTGTTGGTGTCCAAAATCTAACGGTTGGGATTAGAGGTATTCGCGTGAAAAAAATACCACACCAGTGTCCACGTGTTTCTAGAACCGTCATGTTTCCATTATGAAGAAAAATCAGAGCAGTCTCACACCGATATCACACGTCCCACTTGATAGTGATTAAGAAAGGTTCCAAATTTTTGTTCATATTTATAAACTGTATGCTCACACTTATTTTGATGGTATAACCAAATTATTAGTTGTATTGAAAGTTTGAACAACATTTAGAACGCAACTTTTATACATCAGTATTGCGAATCGTAATTGGTCCAACATGTGCAGCATGCCATTTACTAGTTAAGACATAAAACAAAGACTCACCACAGGTATATGGTTCCCAAACCAGAACATCTCCATACGGATATGTAACTGCGTATACACGATGTAGGTGTGAACTTGTACCATATCCAGGAATGCCCATGGCATCGACATAGCTGTTTCTATCAAAGAATTCAGGGTTTCTCAGGATATTCCACTCCTTTTCTAGGGGCGCTTGTAGGATAGCGATCAATTCGTCAAATACAACGATTACCTCGTAATGCCATGGCCCTGCTAGATCATCTTTGTACGGCCTCTTGACGATCCGTACTTTGAGCAGTTCCAAACTTTTATCTATTTTGTATTTGAACAGGAATGGTGGGCTGCCATGCCACCATTCACTAGTAGGGCCCAAAGAAATTCCTGCATCTTGCAGAGATGGAAGAGGTATAATAGTATCTGATATGTATATGTTGCGGATCGTCAAGTGCCCGTCCTGCTGGACAAATGCCACCCAGTCGCCGTTACAACCCACCCAGTGCATGGGTCCATGTCCATCCAGTTCCTCCTTGGTATGGATAAATGCTGGAACTGTCGGCTTGTCTAATGGCATCAGCAACGCGTGAATGCCCTGCAAATAGGATTTGTTTCAAAATTGTCTATGCATGCAAGGTATTCGACAGAATGAAGAGCGGATTGTGCAGAACTGAAGCACAGATGTAATGGATAAATAAAGCAATTCCGAAGAGTACATGTGCATAGTGAAGGCAGCAAACCTTACAGTACTCCCAAATCAGGTGATTATGTTGAGTCTAAATTCATGCATGATGTTTGGCAATAAGAAAAGTTGATTGAAAAAACACAAGCTGAAACGAGATGAGTAAATAAATAAATACTCTTACAGTATTGTCGCGGTCGTCTGGCCATGTCTCGGGGTCGCAGTGGAGCAGGCTCGGTAAACCGAACGGAACCTTATGCGCTCCGCGGATGGCATGCCGCATGCCGATCATGCCTCGAGCGAGGCGACCAGTGCTGAGGATATCCGCCCGCTCGGCTATGTTCTCCACCAGTGGGTAGTGGAGGTTGCCCCACCCCATGGACTGGTGGTAGCAATCAGGAATCTCCTCAATCTTACGCTTCTGCTTCATTGGAGTCGGTAATCCAATGCAAGGGAGAGAGGGGTGAACGGGAGAAAGAGACAGAAGAGGGTTTTTTTTTGAGAAGATGCAGTAGTAGTACTACGATACTAGGAGGTGGAGATGCGGGGCATGTTTCCGGGGGAGAGGAACCACTATTTCCCTTAAAAAAAATAACAGCACTTGCGCATTAGAACTTGGGGCGGGGATATAGCGGTAAGAGGTATTGACCAACTTTCCCTCACCTTGACCCCACGTGGTTGTGAACCCGAGATAATTCTTTTTGATGAACCCGATATACTTATTATAGTACTAAAATAGTACAAGTATATACCTTGTACTCCTATATACTAACATTACTATTTTAAGGACTTATGTTCCATGAGCAACAACTTCCCCCACTCCGCTCATCCGAAATCCTAGCCCCTCCAACTTCAAGGACCAATCAACATAGCTATGGCCTTCTAATTTGGCTCAAGTCGCCGCACACATAGTCCTCCCGCCGACAAGGAATAGGAGCATCAGCCCTTTCGTCGCTTGTTGTTACACATAATCATATACAGTACCATATATATTTCAAATTTCCATATCAAAAAATAGTTCAAATCTGAATTTTAACATCTCAAGCTAAACCCTCGCTTGCTCTTAAACATAAGCATACCATAGTTCTACTTTTGTCTTCACCGAACAACAGAACACAATTTCATCACAACATAGCCAACCGGAGTACCTAGTAATGTAACTAGAGAAGTGAACCTATAGTTGATCAAGCCTTCAACTTTAACACAATAATACCCCCACATTATGTGTTGAGGAGCCACACCCATATATTTAAGAGTACCATCATGTAGACCACAAATGCATCAATGAAGAGAGGGGTATACTTATAGACCACCTCTTTACAAAACAGTTGTAACTAGTAGACCACAATTGCCTCGTTCATTAGCTATGAAATTACATACTATCAGTAGCTACAATGGCTGCAGGCCCTGTTTCAGAATTAAACATCACACTTGTTCCAATCCGGGGCGTTGGCGAAGTTTGGGATGAACCAAAGCGGTGTCTTTACCAGGTACCTATCTTTTTTTGTTTTGCATGTTTTCTCCAAGGCGTTGGTTTGGAAACCAACGGCGCAATCTTCACGATTCAGACTGAATCGGCATATTTCAGGCAGCTGCGAATTGCGAAGCCATGCTTCATTCGGCAAGGTGTACACACAATTTCTTCTCGTCAGACATCCTGGGACAACATCTGCACCGCCTAATGGCAGCATAATCGGATAGTTCACTCCAAGGAAAAGAGAATATTCTCCAAGGTCATCAATCTTTTCCCATGGAATACCTTCATTTAACTTACTAGTGTCCTTCGTGAACACCAGGCAACCAAACCCAGAAGCATAGTTGCCAACAGTGCGACCATGATGAACACGACGATCAGAAGCAGTATGGCAAACTTTACAGGAATATTCCCTTTCATCAGCAATGCCCAGTGTATGGATCAGAAGAAGTCTAGAACCATCTATAGATCTTGCTAACCACCACATGCCATAATCGACCTCGTGATCATGGCCAAGAGCATCATCAAGTGCACACCGCCATTCAAACACAATGGGCGGTGGCTCTACGATCAGCGGAGGACCTGCTTGAAAACGAAATTACTGTTAAGAAGGGTATGTTTGGTTTGCACAAATCTGAAAACGTAAGAATTGGGAAAACGCATTAGGATTCAGATGGGATGATATAATGGCATTTCCATTCAATAATACAGCATATTGGTGTATTTCAGTACATCACATGGGAAACCAAAGGATTCATTTCAAGAAGTTCAAGTAGAGGTCAAAATCCAACATAATTCAATCTGAGAATAAAACTCCTAATTATACAATCCTCAAATTTTTCTATGGTAATCATCTCGAATAAAAAGTCTAAATACCAATGAAATTTCATCCGAAGCAAATATGCCCCAAGCCTCCAAGTCAGATCAGTCAGGTTCGAAAATTAATAAGTTTGTGCATTAAAATTATCTTTACAGCCATGAATAATGAAGCTCATCATACACTACTTACGTCCGGAGGAAAATTACCAGCTTGCTGAGGATTCCATGCGTGAACAGTGCCAGTATGAGTTGTGGCAAACACAAGCCCATTGTGGAGAATTGCATCGCTGTAATTGTAAAAGATGTGGGACTTGGGCTCTGTAAGAACTGTCCATCCAGAATCTTCGCCGCAAAGGAGGGCAACTCTGATGTCAAAAACAGCAACAAGAGAGAAATTTTTGTACCCCCCAGCAGCTGTGGGAACTTGGCAAATATATATCTTGTGAAATATAATAGCTACGAAGGTTGCCATGGCCGACGAGTTGAAGTCGCGCCGTGGTTGCTGGTGTACCATGGCCGACGATTTTGGTCCCTCCGTGGTGCATGTCAAAACTTTTTTTTCTCGTTTTTGAGGCCACCTAGCCCGACGAAAGCGGCCAAAACGTGGCGTATGGTGGCCCGGGACGTGGTGCATCTCGAAATCTCGGGTTCGCCGGCCGAGTCAACGCAAATCCGCACCGCCGAGGGATGTAGGGCCCAGATGGCAGCCTCTCTGGCATTGTTTTTTTTCTACATCGCGCCATCTCGTTCAACGTTCTCCGATCGAGCCGTTTACGATGCAGGATCATGGGTCCCGCATGTCATCCTCTATGAACCAAAATTCTTTCTATTCTTGGATTTTTTTGACCCCCTGATTTCTGGCTACTTCCTTTTTCTTTTGATCCCTTGCCGCCTTGGAAACGTTGAGACCGCTGCTGCTAAATGGGACCCGCATGTCATCCTCTATGTGCAATCAACTTTCTTTTCTTGGAGTTTTTTTGGCACCTCAAATTTGGTCACTTGCCTTTTTCTTTCGATCCCCTGCCGCCTCTCAAACGGTGATACCGTTGCTGCTAACTGGGACCCGCATGTCATCCTCTATGTACTATAAAACTTTCTTTTCCTGGATTATTTTTGGCACCTCAAATTTGGTCACTTGCCTTTTTCTTTCGATCCCCTGCCGCCTCTCAAACGGTGATACCGCTGCTGAATGACCCGCATGTCATCCTCTATGTACTATAAAACTTTCTTTTCCTGGATTTTTTTGGCACCTCAAATTTGGTCACTTGCCTTTTCTTCGATCCCCGCCTCTCAAACGGTGATACCATTGCTGCTAACTGACCCGCATGTCATCCTCTATGTACTATAAAACTTTCTTTTCTTGAATTATTTTTGGCACCTCATATTTGGTCACTTACCTTTTTCTTCGATCCCCTGCCGCCTCTCAAACGGTGATACCGCTGCTGCTAAATGGGACCTGCATGTCATCCTCTATGTACTATAAAACATTCTTTTCTTGGATTTTTTTGGCACCTCATATTTGGTCACTTGACTTTTTCTTTCGATCACCTGCCTCTCAAACGGTTGATACCGCTGCTGCAAATGGGACCCGCATGTCATCCTCTATGTACTATAAAACTTTCTTTTCTTGAATTATTTTTGGCTCCTGATATTTTTTCACTTGCCTTTTTCTTTCGATCTCATGCCACGTTTGAAACGTTGAGGAACCTGCAGGCTCATGGGACCCGCATGTCATCCTCTATGTACTATAAAAGTTCTTTTTCTAGGTTTTTTTTCACCATCTGATTTTTGGCAATTTCTTTTTCTTTTGATCCCCTGCCACCTCTCAAACGCTGATACCGCTGCTGCTAAATGGGACCCGCATGTCATCCTCTATGTACTATAAAACTTTCTTTTCTTGAATTATTTTTGGCTCCTGATATTTTTTCACTTGCCTTTTTCTTTCGATCTCATGCCACGTTTGAAACGTTGAGGAACCTGTGGCTCATGGGACCCGCATGTCATCCTCTATGTACTATAAAAGTTCTTTTCTTGGTTTTTTTTCACCATCTGATTTTTGGCAATTTCTTTTTTCTTTTGATCCCCTGCCACCTCTCAAACGCTGATACCGCTGCTGCTAAATGGGACCCGCATGTCATCCTCTATGTACTATAAAACTTTCTTTTCTTGAATTATTTTTGGCTCCTCATATTTGGGCACTTGCCTTTTTCTTTCGATCTCATGCCACGTTTGAAACGTTGAGGAACCTGCTGGCTCATGGGACCCGCATGTCATCCTCTATGTGCTATAAAAGTTTCCTTTGTTGGATTTTTTTCACCCTCTGATTTTTGGCTTGCCTTTTTCTTTTGATCCCCTGCCCCCTTTGAAACGTTGAGTAAGCTGTTGGCTCAAGGGACCCGCATGTCATCCTCTATGTCCATCAACTTTCCTTTCTTGGATTTTTTTTCACCCCCTAATTACTAGCTACTTTCTTTTTCTTTTGATCTCAAGCCGCATTACAAACATTGAGACCGCTGCTGCAAAATGGGACCCACATGTCATCCTCTATGTACAATAAAGTTTCTTTTCTTGGATTATCTTTTGCTCCTGATATTTTGTCACTTGCCTTTTTCTTTCGATCTCATGCCGCCTTTGAAACGTTGAGTAAGCTGCTGGCTCATGGGTCCCGCATGTCATCCTCTACGAACAATAAAAGTTTCCTTTCTTGGAGTTATTTTTGACCCCTAATTTCTGGCTATTTGCCTTTTTCTTTGGATCTCCTGCCCCTTTGAAACGATGAGGACGCTGTTGGCAGGTCGGTCCCACAAGTCATCCTCTATGAACAATAAAAGTTTCCTTTGATGGATTTTTTTGAACCCCTAATTAATTTCTGGATATTTCCTTTTTTTTCTTTGATCCCCTGCCGCCTTGGAATCGTTGAGGATGCTGCTGCCTCATGGGTCCCGCATGTCATCCTCTCAGAACGGTAAATGTTTCTTTTCTTGGATATTGTTTACCAAATGATTTTTGGCTTATTTTTTCTTTCGATATCCTGCCGCCTTTAAAACGTTGAGGACGCTGCTGGCTCACGGGTCCCACATGTCAGCCTCTATGAACAATAAGCGCTGAGGACGCTGCTGCCTCATGGGTCCCGCATGTCATCCTCTCAGAACGAAAATGTTTCTTTTCTTGGATTTTTTACCAACAGATTTTTGGTTTATTTTTTCTTTCCATCCCCTGCCGCCTTTAAAACGACGCTGCTGGCTCATGGGTCCACGATGTCAGCCTCCCCGTACAAGAAACATGTGATATCTTGATTATTTTGCAGACAATAAACAGTGTATTTCGCTCTGAGCTATTGCAAACGGATAAATTAAATCTTTATTTTTACAACATATATCTTGAATCTCCTTGTTTTTTGTTTTGGCGAAGCATAGGACTTTCCTGTTTTTTTTTTGAGAAAAATCCGAACTATCATGTTCTGGAGTGGGCTGAAATTGTACGTGTCCAAAGGCCCAGAAGGATAGTTCGAAGGCCCAGATGTCTAGATGCAGCCCAATTGAAATCTTTCTTTTCTTGGATTTTTTTCACCCCCTGATTTCTGGCTACTTCATTTTTCTTTTGGTCCTGTGCCGCCTTGGAAACGTTGAGACCGCTGCTGCAAAATGGGACCCGCATGTCATCCTCTATGTACAATAAAGTTTCTTTTCTTGGATTATTTTTGGCTCCTGATATTTGGTCACTTGCCTTTTCTTTCGATCTCATGCCACGTTTGAAACGTTGAGGAATCTGCTGGCTCATGGGACCCGCATGTCATCCTCTATGTACAATAAAAGTTTGATTTCTTGGATTTTTTCACCCTCTGATTTTTGGCTATTTCCTTTTTCTTTTGATCCCCTGCCGCTTTGAAACGTTCGTAAGCTGCTGGCTCATAGGTCCCACATGTCAGCCTGTATGAACGATAAAGCTTTCCTTTCTTGGAGTTTTTTTACCCCCTAATTTCTGGCTACTTTCTTTTTCTTTTGATCTCAAGCCGCATTTGAAACGTTGGGACCGCTGCTGCAAAATGGGACCCGCATGTCATCCTCTATGTACAATAAAGTTTCTTTTCTTGGATTATTTTTGGCTCCTGATATTTGGTCACTTGCCTTTTCCTTCGATCCCATGCCACGTTTGAAACGTTGAGGAACCTGCTGGCTCATGGGACCCGCATGTCATCCTCTATGTACTACAAAAGTTTATTTTCTTGGGTTTTTTTTCACTCTCTGATTTTTGGCTATTTCCTTTTTCTTTTGATCCCCTGCCGCCTTGGAAACGTTGAGTAAGCTGCAAACTCGTGGGACCCGCATGTCATCCTCTATGTACAATCAATTTTCTTTTCTTGGAGTTTTTTTACCCCCTAATTTCTGGCTACTTTCTTTTTCTTTTGATCTCAAACCGCATTTGAAACGTTGGGACAGCATGTCATCCTCTATGTACAATAAAAGTTTCTTTTTTTGGATTATTTTTCACCCTCTGATTTTTGGTCACTTGCCTTTTTCTTTCGATCTCATGCCGCCCTTGAAAACGTTGAGGAACCTGCTGGCCCATGGGACCCACATGTCATCCTCTATGTACTATAAAAGTTTCTTTTCTTTGATTTTTTTCACCCTCTGATCTTTGGCTATTTCCTTTTTCTTTTCATCCCCTGCCGCCTTGGAAACGTTAGTAAGCTGCTGACTGGTGGGACCCGCATGTCATCCTCTATGTACAATCAAGTCTCTTTTCTTGGATTTTTTTTACCCCCTTATTTTTGGTCACTTGCCTTTTTCTTTCGATCTCATGCAGCCTCTGAAACGTTGAGAAGCTGCTGGCTCATGGGACCCACATGTCATCCTCGATACTATAAAAGTTTCTTTTCTTGGATTTTTTCACCCTCTTATTTTTGGCTGTTTCCTTTTTCTTTTGATCCCCTGCCGCCTTGGAAACATTGATTAAGCTGCTGACACAAGGGGCCCGCATGTCATCCTCTATGTACAATCAACTTGCAAGATCTTGGGGCGGAAGAGCTTGTATAAGTGGGACCCATATGTCATCCTCTATGTACAATAAAAGTTTCTTTTTCTTGGATTATTTTTTGCTCCTGGTATTTGGTCTCTTTCCTTTTTCTTTCGATCTCATGCCGCCTCTGAAACGTTGAGTAAGGTGCTGGGTCATGGGACCCGCATGCCATCCTCTATGTACAATCAACTTTCTTTTCTGGGAGTTTTTTTACCCCTAATTTCTGGCTACTCTTTTTCTTTTGATCTCAAGCCGCATTTGAAACGTTGACACCGCTGCTGCAAAATGGGACCCGCATGTCATCTTTTATGTACAATAAAGTTTCTTTTCTTGGATTATTTTTGGCTCCTGATATTTGGTCACTTGTCTTTTTCTTTCGATCTCATGCCCCCTTTGAAACGTTGAGGAAGCTGCTAGCGCATGGGTCCCGCATGTCATACTCTATGAACAATAAAAGTTTCCTTCCTTGGAGTTATTGTTTACCGCTAATTTCTGGCTACTTCCTTTTTTCTTTTGATCCCCTGCCGCCTTGGAAACGTTGAGTAAGATGCTGACACAAGGGGCCCGCATGTCATCCTCTATGTACAATCAACTTGCAAGATCTTGGAGCGAAAGAGCTTGTATAAGTGGGACCCATATGTCATCATCTATGTACAATAAAAGTTTCTTTTCTTGGATTATTTTTTGCTCCTGATATTTGGTCACTTTCCTTTTTCTTTCTATCTCATGCCGCCACTGAAACGTTGAGTAAGGTGCTGGCTCATGGGACTGTACAATAAAGTTTCATTTCTTAGATTTTTTTTACCCACTGATTTTTGCTAACTTGCCTTTTTCTTTTCGATCATATGCCGCCTTTGAAATTCAGGTCGCCGCTGGCTCATGAGTCCCACAAGTCAGCCTCTATGAACAATAAACCTTTCCTTTGTTGTATTTTTTTTACCCCTAATTTCTGGCTATTTGCCTTTTTCTTTTGATCCCCTGCGGCCTTTGAAACGATGAGGACGCTGCTGGCAGGTCGGTCCCACATGTCATCCTCTATGAAGAATATAAGTTTCCTTTTTGGATTTATTTTTGACCCCTAATTTCTGGCTATTTGCCTTTTTCTTCTGATCCCTGCCGACTTCGAAATGATGAGGATGCAGCTGGCAGATCGGTCCCACATGTCAGCCTCTATGAACAATAAATGTTTCCTTTGTAGGATTTATTTTTTACCCCTATTTTCGGGCTACTTGCCTTTTTCTTTGAAACGTTGAGGACGGTACTGTCTCATGGGTCCCACATGGCATCCTCTCTGAACGATAAACCTTCATTTCTTGTTAACGACAGGTTTATCAGTATTATTTTCGCAGACTAATACAAGCTCTTTGGCTCCAAGATCTTGCAAGTTGATAGATTAAATCAAGGAATTATTAGGATATGTTTTAAATTTCAAATCCACTTTATGAATTTTTAAAAATACCGTTATCCATGTGGGTATGGAGCGATCAAGGATTTTCATATTGGGCATGAGCAGTTTCAAAAATTGGAACCCTATAATTCAAAATAAATAAAAACAACTTTTATGTAGAATCTCCGTGTATTTTTTTTTGCCAATCATAGGATCTGTGTTTCATTAGAAAAGGGCCGAAATTGCATGAGCAGAAAGGCCCATTTGTAGTTATTGGGCTTCGACGGCCGGAGCAAGTAGGCCGAGAGCAATTACCATGTAGATGGCCGTTGGCAACCCAAAGTGAAATATTGGGCCCAACAGGGGAATGCTGAACAGTACTATTTTCTAATTGGAAGGTGGTACATGGCGTAATCCTGCCAAAAAAAAAGATGGACACGGGTTGCTGAAATTTGCCCATCTGCGCCTAATATCGCCGCCGCGGCTCCGCTTCCGCCGCCGCCGCCATGCCTCGTCTCGCGTCGAGCTCGCGGTACTGCCGCGTCTCGGGCACGGGGTACCGCGGCGTCCGCGCGCGCCCCAAAGGTACGTATTACGCGGAGATACGTGACGGCGGCGAGCGCATCGGCCTCGGCACCTACGAGACCGCGCACGAGGCCGCGCGCGCGTACGACGCCGTGGCGTGGCGGCTCGGGCGCCCGCGATCGTCGATGAATTTCCATGACGTGTGGACGCGCCAGCAGGCCGAGGATCTCGCGCCGCCGCCGTACATCGTTAGACAGGAGGAACAGCACCGCCGCCGCGAGACGGAGCGCCGTTTGCGCATCGCCGAGCGGGACGAGCGCGCGGCGCGCGAGTGGGCGGCCCGCTTCCCCGAGGACGTTGCCGCCGAGAACGAGCACTTCCGCAGACGGAGGGCGGAGAAGGCGACGAGGCGGGCAGCGAAGAAGGAGGACCGCGCACGACGGAGGGCGGAGAAGGCGACGAAGCGGGCCTTCATCGAAGCGCAGCTCGCCGGGCCGACCACCATTGGCGAGGACGACCCCCGTTGGATTGACCTCTTCTCGTCGGATCCGGTGTCGGGCACGACACCGGACTCGTCAGATGTCGAGTTTTAGTTTAGTTTTATCGCACTACTTTGTACAAATATGAACTACGGAGTATCTATCAAGCTAATTTTATCCTATTTTATGTCTATTTCTAGTCTTTGTTTGATCTTCTGTTTTACTGCACTCTATTTTTCATTATATTCTGTTTTTGGCGCTGCATTTATAGCGCCTCTGAAAATACGCTGTTTCAGCCCTGCATTTGGCCGCCACAGTTTGCAGCTTCCGGTGAAGCTATTGCCGGCTCCATGCGCAGCATCAGCCATTCAGCCCACAGCGCCTAAATATAGAGCCACTGCTGGAGTTGCTGTAATATGTTTGTCAGCAGGAGCTTACCTAATTAGTTAAAAAAAAGATGTTCAGCGTGGGATTCGAAAAAAAGATCTTCATGTTTTTTTCCTAGCTATCCTAGTTCGGACTTTTCATTGTGTTGGCTAGTGCATGAAGCTTGACACCTGTATTATGTGATCCTGATATGAGGATAAGAACACCTTCAGGTTGCATTGCTAATGGTGTCTACTGCAGCAGTGGCGTACCTTCAATGGAGACTGATGCAAGAGAGTTGGTACTGGTGAACCTGCACCTGACATCATCGTGCCACCTGAAGTAGGTTGTGTATTGGGATTAGACTGATAAGCATAGCACCTTGCAAAGAACAAGATGCTGCTAGTGTTGGTTAACGTGATTTTACGACAAAAGTCATGTATGCTCAACAGGTGCCGTACCTAGTTTGGATATTGTGTTGTTACCCTTTTGTGGTTTGGTGTTTGTCCAACAGAGAAAGCTACTCTTTTCCCGTGTAAGTGTTATTATGTGAACAAAAGTTGTATGTACATATATATCGGTCAGAGAACCAAGATTGCATATTCTTGCCTGGTTATAACACATAAGTCATAATAACAATTAAAGAGAAAAGGAACATTTGCCTTTGCAATGTGATTGTGCCAAGTAGATTAGACAACCAACCACAAACATTACAGGTCAACAGCCAAACGCATGCGAAAGTCCTAAGGTAAGCTCCATAATACATGTTGAAACCAAAAGCCTAGAAACCATAAGAAAGGTAGCTCCACATCACAGTTCCACGACAGCAGCATACTGATCATAAAACATATATCAAGTCAGGACAGCTGCACCACTGGGTAAGCATCCATGGGGTCTGGCTCAAGAGCGAAGACTGTGTGAATGCTGCAAAATGTGGCTCTTGCCTCACCCCACCCATACATCTTATCATGGAACCTTACCAAATCAGCATGAATCATCTTGACATAAACATAGCTCCTCTCTCCATGCTGATGGGATTGAACAATGCGCCAGTTGCAGTGCTTCAGCTTGTCAAACAGTATGCAGGAGATGACGAAGCATGCTGGCTGGTCTTTTGTAGTGACAATGGCTTGGAGTAGCTGGTCCTGTGAACCACCCAACTGGATCTTTAGAGCTTGAAGGACAGTCCGTGCTATATAAGCTACCGTTGCTGACTTCAGCTCAGAATCAGGTGAATGACAGCTGACATCTTGTCCTAGAGATGCAGATCCTTCTTGATCATCACCACTACTTACAGGTGCGTCAGGTTCAACAGAAGGCACATCAGGTACATGCTCCGGTTCATAGGAGTCGGTAGCACGGTAGAACCTAAAGGGATAGTAGGACCAGATATGTTCTCGGACAGGACCGCTTGCTGAAATCTCTACAATACCAGCTCCAGGTAGACCACTAGTCTCTACAGAGGGTAAACCACCAATATCCACTTCAGTTAGAGGCTCTACCCTACCAGCTCCAGGTCCACCACCAGTCAGTACTCTGGGCAGGACGGGTTTTAACAATGCAAAACATACTTCAGGTGCAGGATCATCAGTAGCAACTCCAGCATCAGCACCAGTTATATCGGTCTTGACAATAGGTAAACCGTTTTGCTCCAGTTCAGAGAATTCCCGTGGCACGACACCGTTCACTAGAGGCTCTACACTAGCAGCTCCAGCTGCACCACCAGTTTCTACAGCAGGGGGTAAACCCAATCCACAACCTTCTTCATGTGACACGATGATGCCAGGTATAGGCTCATCAGTACCAGGTCCAGCTGCATCAGTCTCCATAGACAGTAAACAAGGTGGCGTCGGAGGTTTAAAAGACTGGCATGCCATTTCACCTTTGTCATCAGACAATATAGAGTTTTCTTCAACTCTATGTTTCTGCAATAATAAGCACATGAACAGAAATTAGACCAGAGCATCTAGCCATCTAACAGGGGCAGCGGCAAAACAAGCGTCGGTCCATATGTTTACCTTGTCATCTGGGATATCAGAACACACAGATTTAGAAGTCATTTCACATAGCATCCGCTTTTTCGTTCCTTCCCCTACGTCCATCTGGAATAAGTAATACTATTGATCACATAAAACTAATTAATCAAATATATGCATATGTTGAGAAGTTTGCACGGCAAATTGTGGATTCTGCTTTTATCACCTACGAATCGTCGTTCTATATATTTACCTTGTTATCTGGGATATCAGAAGTCAAAGAATGAGAAGTCATCTCACTAAGTATCGGTTTTTTCGCTCTTTCCCCTCCATCCATCTGCAATAAGAAGTACTATTGATCACATAAAGCCAATTCATTGAATATATGCATATGTTGAGAAGTTTGCACAACAAATTGTGGATTCTACTTCCAATCACCAAGTAATCTCGTGAGAAATGCATGATCAAGATATGTTTCTCCCTCTTGATCGACATCTGCATCTCCATTAAGACTAATCATCGTGCGATGGTGCTAGCGCATACACTTCCAATCACCAGACAAGCAAAAAATTGTTGATTCTAGTAATGCTTAATCAGCAGTGGCCATGGAACGACCACAGATCGACCAAGCAAAAAAATAAATCATCAGCCTACTGACCACCAGGCAAAACAAACTAGGCCCATACATGGCCTCACAAATCATCATCAAACGTCGATCAAACTAGCAAGTTTGAACATGGATTACTAATTTATTTTCTGATAAAGTGAGTATATTAATATCGAAAGATATTGATTACACTGAGCCTCTGCAACAACGCAATACCTTACTGGTAGTACGGATGCACATGGATTCCTAATACTCCCTCTGTTCGGTTTTAATTAGTCGACGAGAGGGAGAGAAGAAAATGAACTGTCGATGCTTTCAACTAGAGTCAATTAAATACGAACGGAAGAAGTACGTAGTAGTATTGACAAATATCCGGATCTAGTCTAAAAACAAATTGGCATGTAAATCCTAGTAGTCTACTAAACTAGGATCAATACCCTAGATTAGGGTTGCAAGCGGCGTCCGCGAATCGTCCCGCAAAGCAGAAAATTAGAGCAAATAGTGGTTGAGATTAGAGCAGATTTAAAGCACTCGCACTGAAACTAGCTAGCCCGCTACCCACCCCGCTTGACACCCTGCCCTAGATGTGAATCTACACCAAATATTCAAACAAGGATGAGCAACCGCCAATAAAATTTTATCCGCACATCATCATCTCTACCATACAAAAGGGTATGGTGATTTCACATACAGCCATTGTTGCCGCGGGACGAGGATGAGTGATGCGCCGCGGAGAAGGTGCCTCACGCCTCTGTCGCCGCCGCCGTCGAAGAGGAAGTCGAAGCCGCGCGATTGTGGTCCGTCGCCGATATGGAGGTGGAGCTACTAGGGAAGAGATGGAGGTGGAGGTGGAGAGGGAGTGATGGTTTGTACTAGTGGCGGCCGGTGAGATAGTTATAAATACAGCCTCTCTCTCTTTTTTGGCAAGGAATGCAGCTTCTCTTGGAAGGCAACGAGGCAACGCACTCCAGATTATTATAATAATATGGACGGAGAAATTTGGTCGCATCTGTGTTGTCTTGTCAAATGAATCACCAGGATTTGCTTTTAGTACTCCAGATTTGGGCGACCCAAGGAAGTAGAGATAGTAATGTACGCCATCTAGCTGCACGCTATCAAATCAAATAAATGGTCATGCCATTTACTTTTAAGATGGTGCAGCAGTTATTCTGACCAAAGAAACATGCACGTCTGCTGATTATTTCTGATGGGTATACATTTACCGTCCGCTAGCAAAGATTGTTTGGCACATTGTTCTTATGGCTTTCAACATCACACCCCTTAATAATATTATTAATCAATGTTTGGGCAATCAATTGAGTGTGTTAATAAAAAATTAAAACCCACAAATCCAACTGTACTATTTTTAGGACCATATGAAAGACAAGGAATGATTTTAAATGCCATATGGAGTACCTCCAACCATGTGAAATATGGTTCTGTCATGCAGGTGATACCCATGGCTTCGCATTGGATCTGTATGTTGTCCTACATACAGTCAACTATGAAGTACCACGATTTGGTTTTTGGGTGCAACCGGCTAGAGAATGATGCACGGGTTTGTACAGCCAGTACAATTCACATTAAGATTTTCTGATAGGATGTTGATGTGTATATGTAAGAATCATACACTAGAATGTCTTCTATGTTTAGATGGTTGATCTACGTTTATACTTTCTGTGAACCATGAGGTTAAGACCTTTGTACTGTAATAAAGATTGCTAAATAACAGTATATATGTATGCCTCTAGGGACACTGAAACAGCCAAACAACCATGCATGTGTATAGACCGTATTTGATCAAATTAAAAGAAGCGCCTGGGTTCATGCAAATAGCATAAATTTATCACCTAAGTACATTAGCTATAAATAGTTAAATAGGAGTCAAGACCAACTGAGCTAGCTAGTAGTATGATCCTACTATTACATAAATATCCCTAACTCTGATTGTCTTTGTTCCAGTCCAGCGCGTTGGTGTAGCTTGGGATGAACCAAAACCCCGTATGCCAGTTGGCCCCTGGACCGCTGCTTGAGAAAGATATGCTTTGGTGGTCTTCGCCATTTAGACTGAAGCGGAAAATTTCTTGATGTGATGTGTCAAACTGAGAGCCAATGGCCTGAGGCGTGGTGTAGATGCAGTTTCTTCTTGTCAAATATCCTGGGGGAAATGTTGCACCACCCACTGGCATGAAAATCGGATAGTTCAACCCAAGGAACATAGAATAGTCTCCAAGATTAGTAACCCTTTCCCACGGGTTGGCTGGAAGTAACCGACTAGTGTCATTCGAGAATACAATGCAGGTATACCCCGAATAGCTGTGAACAGCGCGACCGCAATGGACAGAAGGGGTACTATCATAATGAGTTGGAGCACCGTCAGCGTCAAAATCCATTACGCCACGTGCATAGACCAGGAGAAGTCTAGAACGATCTTGAGATCTTGCCAGCCACCACGTACGACTATTAGAGTCAAAATCATCATCGTCATCAAATCCAGCCGTCCACGGAATGAATGGAGCAGGGAGCACTATAGGACCTTGAAAAAGGAAAGAACACGTCACATGAAAATATATTTCATGATTTATCTACTAGTGATATTGATTTGATATTGGGATGCCAATACTAGTACTTTATAAAATCATGGTCGAACATAAGATGGTTTGAAATATATTTCGAACATCTTGGTAAAACTTCATATGGATTTAAAACATGTTCCCGAAAATATTGGTCCAAATTTTAGATGGTTTGAATATAGTACTCCTTATTCTCTAGAACCGGGGGAATATAAACAAATGAAAGTTTTTATCAATATTGCATGGCACCTTTATTGATTCTATTTCTACTCTACCTTAAATTTTCTAGGGAGTAATAATAAAGAAACTTAATTACTAGGGGGCCTTTTTCCTAAGGAACAACATGCACATTAGACCATACTAAAATTCCTATAGATGTTAAATTCTATATATGTCCATACCACAAGAGGGTTATGGTGTGCGCCTATGGAATTCCTTTAAGCCAAAAGATGCCAAGACAGTTCAACAAATAAGAGGTGAAATACTATATAAGTTACGTATATAAAAAAGATAGGGAGGAAATGTTACCAAATTGATTAGGATCCCATGCATAAACATTTCCAAGCTCAGTAACGGCGAACACAAGTCCGTTATGTATAATTGCATCGCAGTATATGGCGCCGTACTGAAACTGGTTTTCAAGAAATATCCATGCACGAGGATATTCGCCATGGAGGTAGGCAATTGCAAAGTCGAAGATTGCGACAAGGGAGAAATCTTGATACCCCCTAGCAGCTGTAGGAACTTGGCAAATAGCTATCTTCTGCAGTTGAATAGCAGAACGCTGATACTCGAATATAAGTGGATTGTGTGTGGTTTCCAACTTGTCCCTCAAAGATGGAAGCTTAATCTTGCGATGAGTGTAGACATTGAGGAGGTTCCACTTGCCTTCGGGGCCAACCATGGCGATCCAATCTCCATTGGCGCCTGCCCGCTCCTCATCCTTACCGTGTGGCATTAGGCCATCATAGGAGAACCTGTCCAGCGGCAGTAGTTTGCACTTGCTGTGCACCGGCAAATCCTCCTTGAACACCGCCCATGGTTTATCCGCCGGGTCACAACAGAGAACACACGGAAGGCCAAACGGCTGAGAAGCAGGCAGAGTGGCACTGTATTTGGCTGACTGAAGAATACTTTTGGAGGAACCGACTAGGGACGCGGCGGTGATGGCGTCGCACTGGCTGATGAGCACTTCAAGGGGGCCTTCCGTAAACACCTTGTGAAACAGCCCAGATCCACAGACCCTGCTCGATTTCGCCATCGCAATGAGGCAGGTGGTACAATGGGGTTGGTATTTTCTTGGGCGATCTACTGATTCGAACTTTGGGAGAGAGATGGCGATCAATGGCGGCAGGTGGGGGTTTGAGTTGGAGAACAGAGGCTCTCAAACTGGGCACTGCTGGATAGGATGCGAAAGCGCCATGGCGGAGACGCAGGCGCGTGCTATGGAAGATGGGCGGAGTGGGGATAGACGACGGAGGTGAACCGAGACGCTCATATACTGCCTACTGCAGTTTCGAGGAGAGTGTGAATGTGTTCAAAAAAAGAGGAGAGTGTGAATGTGTTCAAAAAAAGAGGAGAGTGTGAATGTGACCCGACACCCGAGTAGGAGCCGAGCAGACGGACTATAGGAGTAGCCCCATCATTACAGAACATTAATCGTGCTTCCTACAATAAATAAGTGAAACATCCCAGGCTTGTGTTGTCTAATCAAATCGATGGCCATGTCAGTATTATGGTGAACAAATAAAACAAATACACACCAACCTTGTTCTTTTTGCAACGTACACCAACCTAGCAAGGCATCAACCTTCTCGCCATCAACTACGACTCCGTGGCTCCGTCCCACCAAAGTTGTCTCAACTTTGTAAAAAAAATACATCTATCCATCTAAATTTTAACAAAGGTGAGACACTTTTGGTGGGACCGAGGGAGTACAAAAAAACTTCACTACTCCATGCTAGTATCGGCCACTAATTCAAATTTCAACTGAAGGCGTGCTATTTTATGGTCCTGAAAATTGCCAAAAAAAATACAACCCAAAAATGCAACAGATCCATGTTAAGGGGGTACACCCTACGCAATATACATTAAGAAACTTTGAAACTTCAGCGACCTTGTAAGAATGCCCATGACAGTGCAGTTTTGCCAAATTAGGAAGAGACGAAATATGAATTCAACCAAAGAAATCTAAACGAATCCTTAGACAATAGCATAGTTAACACGTTCAGAAAAAAATGATGACTCCAAAAGAACAACATTAGCAAGAAATAGTCCATTTTAGTTTGAATTTGCAGTCACATACATAACTAGTAGTACTGCCAAAATACTATAATACTCCGAGCTGCATTCTAGCACTCCAACTAGCTAGTAATAGTTCTGGAGTAGTAGTACTACTATACAAGTCCAAAATACATCCGAACGAACCCTACTTCGAACTAAACTACTCCCTCCGATCTTCGAGTAACTACATTGCAGTATGACTAAACGAAGATTATTGTATAACCTTCTTGTTGATGCAAACGCAGATAGGCAACACACGCTGCCCTCCATTCTGCTTCGCGTAACGGGGCGGCACCGCCAGGAAAGAAGTGAGCTGCTGCAACATGATCGAGCTAGGCGTCGGGGAGCTCGTCGGCTCGATTACCGCCATCAAGGTGTCCGTCGAGAGGTCACTGGTCCCAGCCGTCGCCGGCGTCGGCGGACCAATCACCAACAGCTGCGCCTTGTACATCGGAAACAAGCACGCGGCCGACCTGATGCACACACAGGACACAATGGTGGTCGGGCCGAGCGCTCCAACGGTGATGGCGAACACGCTACCGTCTTCTTCCCCACTGCCGATGAACAGGTGTCCCCGCGGTTGTACCGGAACACGAACTATGCACCAGGCGGGTATGCCATACTGGAACGTAAACACTGGGATGGAGTGGGATGCTTGGAGGTGTACCAGGAGCTCCCGCGGCGGGCCGGTGAAGCTGCAGCCGGTATTGATGGCCTCTGTGCAGCCGCACGGACCATGCGGGCACGCGATATAGTGCTTGTAGGACTCCGTGGAGGCGACCAAGCTCTGGCAGCCGACGCACTTGACCATTGCCCCAGATCGATTCGACGGCGGCAATCTTGGCCCAGATCGATTCGACGGCGGCAACCACGCCGGCTGCTCGCACTTCTTGCACGGGTTCGGCGCAAGCTCGCCGACGCAGCGCCGACAGCCCATATGACCGCCCTTGCACTGCACGGAACAACGTACGTGGCATCAGTTGTCATTGACATTTCTCACAGGTGAACCTAAGAATGAAATCGGAAGGGAGCGACCTTGGATATGGGGGGTTTGAAGGGCAGCAGGCAGAGGGGGCACAAGAAGAGGGCCTCCTCCATCTTCAGAGAAGAGTGATCGGGAAAACGAGAACGGGATGGGTTCTTTTTTTTATACATGCCTTGGAGTGGAGTATGGATACTACTACTTATAGGAAGAACTTCCTTGCTAAGAATCGGCGTCGGCCGTACGCAAGCATAGATGCACCAGCGGCTCTGCAGTTTGTCAAAATAAAAGGACAGAGCTGCAGTGACTTGAAGTCTCCAAATCTCATTGTGACTTGGTGCCACCATCTACCAACCATTTGAGATCCAACGTTCCAAACTAATCTCTTATTTCGAACCTAAAAACAAAAATTACGAAAAAAATCCAGTAAAATGTAGATGCCTTGTTCTAAAATCTGTGAATATTTCATCCCACTCGGACGATTAGCTTGTGATTAAAGAGCTTTTTACGTATACGAGCACTAGTTTAAACTAAATACTCCCTCTGATTCATATTAATTGACTTCAATATGGATGTATCTAGAACTAAAATGTGTCTAGTACATCCATATTAGAGTCAATTAATATGAACCGGAGGGAGTATATATTTGCTCACAAACCTTTGATTCAAATCGAATGAAACTTCACCAAAATATAAATCGAAATATGCACGATTAACTGGAAGTTCTTGAAATATTTCTGAGCAATTATAATAATTATTTAGTTTAAATTCTAAGTCGATCGCATACATTGGATCTGAGATGGATGGTGGATGGTGGCACCAAGTCACTGTGAAACTTGGAAGTATCAAGTCAGTGAAGCTCTATCCCAAAATAAAAGCTTCGTGAAGGGGGCAGTTTGGTTCAAAAAAGAAGACAGTGCCAAGCAGTTGTCAAACAATACCCATATAGTCAAATGTACTCCCTCTGATTCAAATGAATTGACTCAACTTTGTCTAGATATATGGATGTATCAAGTCACTGAAGCTAAAATAAAAGCTTCATGAAGGGGGAAGTTTGGTTCGAAAAAAATACAGTGCCAAGCAGCTGTCAAATAGTACCATAACGTCAAATGTACTCCCTCCGATTCAAACGAAATGACTCAACTTTGTATTTTGCATGTTAAAGGTTTTTCGTAAAACTTGGCCAATCTTAACATAGTTTGCCTTTCTAAAAAAAGATATAAGCCCTAAGGCTCCTTTGATTCATAGGATGGGAAAACCATAGAAATATGGAAAACATAGGATTGAGATTTAATGGCTAGTTGAATCATATAGGAAGATGAGTTGTGTTTGATTGTGCCAAAGGAAATTTTCCATGAGGTATGACCTAATGTTTTATTCTTATAGGATTTGCACTGCAAGATTCCTATAGGATATGTTCCTATGAATCAAACAACTAGTGTGGGGAAAATTCACATGTGATCTAAATCCTACATAATTCCTATACAAATCCTATATATGAATTTTAGTTGTTAGGTCACTTAAAATGACTTCACTTGAAGAGTTACATTTTTGTTTTTTTCTGAATTAGTAGTGATGCCTAACCATATATATACCTAAACCAAGAGAATCAGCATAAACTTATGTATATTAATAGTAAGCGCATATATGAATGTTTTTTATCTACAAACCCAGGGTCATATATATGTACATAGAAACATGCATATATACTAGTTTTTGTACCTTGGTGTGTTCCTCTTTTGGGCTATCTCTTTTTTGTTCACCGATTCACAACCAACGCCCTAGATTAATTTGGCACTTAAAAAATAACATTTTGTTTTTGGCGCACTAACACAAATAGTAGTAGCACGGTCAACACTGTAGAGAAGTACAAAATAAATGTGTGTGGGAAAAAATGACTTAAAGTGACCATTACATTGAGAAAAAGGGTAGAACCAAGCATTGCACAGGGAAAAAGCAGTGTAGTGCCCAGAAGAAAAAAACAAGTTGGGTTATACTCCCTCCATCCTGAAATAATGGGTGTAGAGTTAAAATTTGTCCATAAAAGAGTGTACTTCTCGTTTTGCAATGCACTTCAAAATTTGTCCACAAAAGAGTGGTAGTAAAAAATATTTCTTTCTCATCACGAGGGATATAGTTTCTTCACGACTAGTACGTACTACCTCCATCACAAAGCTTAAGTCTTTTTTTAAGAGTCAAAGCAAGTAAAGGTTGACGAAAATTTAGAACAATCTATCAACTAATATAATATTTTGTAGATACCATACCAAAAAAAATCGTTGTCTATGTATTGATATTAATTTTGTATTTTGCATGATAATGATTTTTGGTAAAATCTTAGTTTACCTTGACATAGTTTGAGCTTCTAAAAATAATATAAGCCTTACGCTTTGGGATGGAGGTAGTAGTATTTAGCATAATATGGTTTTCTTATTTACTACATGCATTTAGATCATTGGAGGTGGAAAAGTTGAAGAGGAAAGTGATGGTCGATGACAGTTTCCCAATGTAATAATAAAATCCTTAATATGCCTTGAAAACCCACACGTACGCTCTTTCTAGGACAGAGGCTATGAGGTAATGCACCCACGCGCTGTCATCTGCCGGTTCGTGCTATGTCTCCCAAATCTTGAAATATCGTCAGTTATCCATTTCACGTCCACACTTCTCCCTCTCTCCACGGACTAGGAAAAAACCCTCTCTTCACTTCCCCTTCCCATTCCACCGATGGAGAGCCCAACCGACGCCGTCAACGCAGCGAAAGCGAAAGCCGCGCGGCTGGCCTTAGCCGCAGAGGAGGCGTGCAGAGCCGCGACCGCAGCACGCATGGCCGCAACGGCGGCGATCATTGCCGCAGCGGATGCCAAAGACGAAGCGGAGGCCATTGCCGAAGGTCGGGCCATCGGTCGCTCATCGGCATCTGATGCTGTTGGTAGATGGGTCCACTCTCTTGGGAAGCATCCCCTAGATGACGAGGACGAGGTTGAACTCATCTTTGAACCGCCGCCGCCGACCTTCGACGAGAATATCGTCGACGAGGGGGAGGAAGTATGTTCCGATTCACCTCTCTCCCTTATTCAACATAGCCCTGTATCGATTTGCGCTATGGTCTCTCCCTCTTTTTTTGCGCTATAGCGTTTTGAATTAGCGTCAGAATCTTTTTAGATTCATATTCAGTATTAGTTGCAACTGCTACATATTTGCTTCACATCCGATTCACCTCTCTCCCTTATTTAACATAGCCCTGTATCGATTTGCTCTATGGTCTCTCCCTCTTTTTTTTTGCGCTATAGGGTTTTGAATTAGCGTCAGAATCTTTTTAGATTCATATTCATTATTAGTTGCAACTGCTACATATTTGCTTCACCTGTTTATTTGGCATGTATCAGGTTGCTACTGATGAGGTTGACAGCGATGTCGAGTCGCGTCATAGGAAGGCCAGGGCCACTCTCAACAAGCTTAAGGCGGGGAAGTTCGACAAGTATTGGAGTGAACCCTGGACTGGTGCCAGGAACAGCTGCCCCTTCTGCACAAAGAGCATAAAGGTTGACTTTCGAAGCGTCCTGCAGCATGCCGAAGCCGGTGGGTCCGGCTGTCTCAAAGTTGGGGAAACTGTTAACCGATCCGGCTTCATAGCCAACCACATGGCATATGGGCTATTCCTAAGGAAGAAATTGAACCAAGCTATCGAGACCGGTCGTGTGCCTCCTCCCAAGCCCAAGCCACCAAAGATTAAAGGTATGGGCAGCAAGAAGCAGAAGAAGCGGGACCAGGAAGAAGATGGTAAATATACTCCGTAACTGTTGTGCATGTTTGTCTCTCCTACTGCTTCAAAAGCAGCATCTTTTGTTGAACTCTGTTTATGTTTGCTGCTCAGCAGCGTTTGTGGTGAACCTATTAGCTTAATTAGGGGTTGTTGAACTATGTCTGTGTTGAACCTTGCTTAATTAGGTTGTGTTGAACTCTGTTTGTGTTGGCGTGGGAAGGGGGGCATGATGCTACCCTGAATTTGCGGGACCCCCAAAAAACTTGCAAATACGAGTGATGCATCCAAAAGGAACAAACTTTTACATGGTAGACCCCAGTCTGAAAGCAAGAAATGCGATCGGGTCCTTAACAGCCACCGCCCGGATTGATCGGGTATTTTGCCTGCCTACCGCATGTGACTTGTGCTCACTGAAGTTTGGGACCTCACGCATGGGCACCACACGAAGTGACGACTCCATGGTGTAAACCCCGAGTGATTATTATACCGCATTAGGTACAAGCCTTATGGATTCAAGTGTTGGTGCCGGTTAACTCATTTTCATGATCAAGAAGGAGTTGTGCTTACTTTTCATTTTCATGTTTTAACTTGCTTAAATCTTGGTCAAACAAAGGATCTGACCAGGATTCAAGTGGGTAAAAAAATAAAAAAATAAAAAAATAAAAAAACCAAAGCACATTAAGCTTCTTATGTCATATAGTAAGAATTACAGTTGATCAACAAAGTCTAGACATATTCAAACCATAAAAATTGTACCTACCCCTAACCCTAAACTCTGCCTTATGAAGTCAAGCATGAAGAAAAGTGGTTTTGGGTTTTCAAACATTGGAAATTGAAAAAACCTCCAAAAAGCTTCATTTTGGAGTGACTAAGAAGAATCCAGGCTTTCATTTTCAGCCAATTGAGTTTAAATCTTGTCAAACCTAGGATTTGACCAGATTCAAATGGATATAATAACTAAAAAAATCAAAACCAAACATATAGTCTTCTTGATGTCATATAGTAAGACCAAGTTGATAAACAAAGCGATATTTAAACAAGAAAATCATATATACTGGCCTCTAACCCTAAATCTCATTTTATGAAGCGGCCATTAAGAGGAGTGGGTTTTTGCCTCAAACATGGAAATTTAAAAAACCTCCTAAAAGCTTCATTTTGGAGGGACTACTAAGAAGAATCCAGGCTTACTTTTCATTTTCATGTTTTAAATCTGGTTTAAATCTTGGTCAAACCTAGGATTTGACCAAGATTCAAATGGGCATAACAATTCAGAAAAAATCGAAAGAATAGTCTTCTGATGTCATATAGCAAGCATTCAAGTTGATAAACAAGGTCTAGACATATTCAAACCAGAAAAATCCGGTATCTACCCCTAACCCTAAACTCTGTCTTATGAAGTCAAAGCACGGAGAGATATCATTTTGGGTTTCGAACATGGAAAATTTAAAAAAACCTCCCAAAAGCTTCATTTTGGAGTGAATAAGAAGGATCCACACTTACTTTTCATTTTCATGTTTTAAACTTGTTTAAATATTGGTCAAACCTGCAAGGATTTGACCAAGATTCAAATGGGCATAAAAATTCAAACGAAAACCACTTCTCTTCGTCCTTGACTTCATTAGACAGAGTTTAGGGTTGGGGTATATACATGATTTGTAATGTTTAAATATGTATAGACTCTCTTGATCAACATGAATGCTTACTATAACTTAAGAAGCTTAATTATGTGCTTTTTTCATTTTTTGAATTCTTTATTGAATTTTTATGCCTATTTGAATCTTGACAAATCCTAGGTTTGACCAAGAATTAAACAAGTCAGTAACATGAAAATGAAAAAGTAAGCCTGGATCCTTCTTATTCACTCAAAAAATGAAGCTTTTGGGAGGGTTTTTGAATTTTCCATGTTTGAAACCCAAAACCATTCCTCTTATATGCTTGACTTCATATATATCACAGAGTTTAGCCTTAGGGGGTATATACATGATTTTTCTAGTTTGAATATGTCTAAACCTTGTTTATCAACTTGAATGCTTACTATAAACCAAAAATTCATGTATCTACACCTAACCCTAAACTATGCATGAAGAGAAGTGGTTTTGGGTTTCAAACCTGGATATCTCAAAAACCCTCCCAAAAGCTTCATTTTGGAGTGAATAAGAAGGATCAAGGCTTAATTTTTCATTTTCATGTTTTAATCTTGTTTAAATCTTGCTCAAACCTAGGATTTGACCAAGATTCAAATGGGCATAATTTAAAAAAATGAAAAATCAAGGCACATAGTCTTCTTATGTCATATAGTAAGCATTCAATTAAGTTGATAAACAATGGACATATTCAACCCAGAAAAATCATGATGAATCTACCCCCTATATATCCCTAAACCCTAACTTATGAAGTCAAGCATGAAGAGAAGTGGTTTTTGGTATAAATCATGGAAATTTCATATTCATGTTTATTAAACTTGTTTAAATCATGGTCAAACCTAGGATTTGACCAAGATTCAAATGGGCATAAATATTCAGAAAAAACAAAAAATGGAAAATCAAGGCACATGTTTTAAACTTGTTTAAATCTTGGTCAAACCAAGGATTTGACCAAGATTCAAATGGCCCTAAAAATTCAGAAAAAATCAAAAGAATGAAAAACCAAAGCACATAGCATTCTTATTCATATGTATAGTAAGCATTCATGTTGATAAACAAGGTCTAGACATATATATTCAAAATCATGTATATATCTACCCCTAACCCTAAACTGATCTGTCGATCTTATGGAAGTCAATCATGAAGAGAAGTGGTTTTGGGTTTCAAACATGGAAATTTCAAGAACATCCCAAAAGCTTCATTTTAGAGTGACTAAGAAGGATCCATGCTTACTTACTCGTTTGCACGTGTTAAACTTGTCTAAATCTTGGTGAAACCTAGGATTTGACCAAGATATGATTCAAATGCGCAGAAAATTAAAAAAGTCAGAAAAATTAAAAACCAAAGTACATAGTCTTCTTATGTCATATAGTAAGCATATTCAAGTTGATAAACAAGGTTTGGACATATTCAAACCATACAAATCATGTATCTATACCCCTAACCCTAAACTTTTTCTTATGAAGTCAAGCATGAAGAGAAGTGGTTTTGGGTTTCAAAGATGGAAATTTCAAAAACCTCCAAAAACTTCATTTTAGAGTGACTGAGAAGTTAGCATTAAAGTTGATAAACAAGGTTTAGACATATTCAAACCAGACAAATCATGTATCTACCCCTAACCCTAAACTCGGTCTTATGAAGTCTAGCATGAAGAGAATCGTTTTGAGTTTCAAACGTTTAAGCCAAAAGCCCCATTTCAAATATTTCAAACTTATTCAAAGTTGGTTCAAATGAAAGAGATAAGTTATAGCACACATAGGTGTATACATTTTCACACATACTCGTACTAGATGCTAACCCCATAGTTTGAGGCCACTGATGAGGCTTCGAAAAGTTCTTGATTAGAATCGGTTGTTCTGGAACTCTGTGAGTTGGATTTTTTGAACCTTTGATCCGTAGTACAGGCAAAACCCTAGTTTAACCCATTTAATTATAGATTCTAGAGATCAATTTTTCACCTTTATTATTACTATGCTGGCAGATGGTGTTGCTGTCTGGCTTATGTGAAACTCTTGAGGAAGAGGGATCACTTAAGGAGAAAAAGGCACAGCATTATGGTGTCTTCCTTTTCGGTGATGATGATGATGTTGGACCGTTGCAGGTTTGTCGCCACAGGAGGTGCGAGCGAGTTTAGCGAGCGAGCGAGTCGAGCGAGGCCGAATGAGAGAGATTTGTTTTTAGTGAGAGGGACAACCGTATGATCCAGTATGACCCACAGACCCAACACGCATCCCGATGCCTTCTCTTGACAAAGAAGATGGCTGGGACTTTGCTATTATTGCACGTGACTTGTGCTCACTCAAGTGTGGGACCTCACGCGTGGGCACCACACGTAAGTGACAGACCTGTTGGTGTAAAAACTCGGTTGATTATAATAGTGCATTAGAACAAAGTTTCCTATGGATTCAAGGGTAGGAAATCCAAGTTAACTCATTTACATGACATTATTTTTTCCATGAAGCAAAGTTAACACTATCAATTGGTACATTTTGGAGTGACTAAGAAGGATCAATGCTTACTTATTCGTTTAATTTCACGTGTTAAACTTGTCTAAATCTTGTTCAAACCTAGGATTTGACCAAGATTCAAATGGGCAGAAAAATAATTAAAAAACAGAAAAAATGAAAAACCAAATCACATAGTCTTCTTATGTCATATAGTAAGCATTCAAGTTGATAAACAAGGTCTAGACATATTCAAACCAGAAAAATCATGTATCTATACCCCTAACCTCTGTCTTATGAAGTCAAGCGTGTGAAGAGAAGTGGTTTTGGGTTTCAAACATCTTTCAAAAACCTCCCAAAAGCTTCATTTTAGAGTGACTAAGAAGGATACATGCTTCCCTTTACATTTTCATGTTTTAAACTTGTTTAAATTATCTTGGTCAAACCTAGGATTTGACGAAGATACAAATGGGTGGGCACAAAATTCAAAAAAATCAGAAAAATGAAAAACCAAATCACATAGTCTTCTTATGTCATATCGTAAGCAATCAAGTTGATAAACAAGGTCTAGATATATCCAAACCAGACAAATCATGTATCTACCCCCTGTCGATCTTATGAAGTCTAGCATGAAGGGAAGTCGTTTTGGGTTTCAAACATTGAAATTTAAAGAACATCCCAAAAGCTTCATTTTAGAGTGACTAAGAAGGATACAGACTTCCCTTTTCATGTTTTAAATTTGTTTAAATCTTGGTCAAACCAAGGATTTGACCAAGATTCAAATGGCCCTAAAAATTCAGAAAAAATGAAAAGAATGAAAAACCAAAGCACATAACATTCTTATGTCATATGTATAGTAAGCATTCAAGTTGATATACAAGGTCTAGACATATATATTCAAACCTAGGATTTGACTAGCTAAGATTCAAATGGGCATAACAAATTCAAAAAACAAAAACCAAACACATAGTCTTCTGATGTCATATAGCAAGCATTCAAGTTGATAAACAAACTTGTTTAAATCATGGTCAAACCTAGGATTTGACCAAGATTCAAATGGGCATAATTTTAAAAAAATTGTAAAATCAAGGCACATAGTCTTCTTATGTCATATAGTAAGCATTCAATTAAGTTGATAAACAAGGTCTAGACATATCAAACCAGAAAATTCATGTGTCTAGCTACCCCTAACCCTAAACTCTGCACGAAGAGAAGTGGTTTTGGGTTTCAAACATGGATATTTCAAAAACCCTCCCAAAAACCTTCATTTTGGAGTTAATAAGAAGGATCAAGGCTTACTTTTTCATTTTCATGTTTTAATCTTTTTTAAATCTTTGTCAAACCTAGGTTTTGACCAATATTCAAAAGGGCATAATTTTAAAAAAATGAAATATCAGGCACATAGTCTTCTTATGTCATATAGTAAGCATTCAATTAAGTTGATAAACAAGCTCTAGACATATTCAAACCAGAAAAATCATGATGTATCTACCCCCTATATATCCCTAAACCCTAACTTATGAAGTCAAGCACGAAGAGAAGTGGTTTTTGGTTTAAATCATGGAAATTTCAAAAACCCTCCCAAGAGCTTCATTTTGGAGTGACTAATTAAGAAGCATACATGCTTACCTTTTCATATTCATGTTTTAAACTTGTTCAAATCTAGGTCAACAAACCTAGGATTTGACGAAGAATCAAATGGGTATAAAAAATTTAAAAACAAGCTCTAGATAAGCTCAAGTTGAAAAACAAGTTCTAGACATATTCCAACCAGAAAAATCATGCATGTACCCCCTATATATATATCCCTAAACCCTGACTTATGAAGTCAAGCATGAAGAGAAGTGGTTTTTGGTTTCAATCATGGAAATTTCAAAAACCCTCCCAAGAGCTTCATTTTGGAGTGGCTAAGAAGGATAGATGCTTAATTTTTCATATTTATGTTTTAAACTAGTTTAAATCATGGTCAAACCTAGGATTTGACCAAGATTCAAATGGGCATAAAAATTCAAAATAAATGAAAATAAATGAAAAACCAAGGCACGTAGTCTTCTTATGTCATATAGTAAGCATTCAATTAAGTTGATAAACAAGGTCTAGACATATTCAAACCAGAAACATCATGTATCTAGCTACCCTAGCCCTAAACTCTGTCTTATGAAGTCAAGCATGCATGAAGAGAAGTCGTGGTTTTTGGTTTCAAACATGGAAATTTTAAAAACCCTACCAAGATCTACATTTTGGAGTGACTAAGAAGGATATATGCTTAATTTTTCCTATTCATGTTTTATTAAACTTGTTTAAATCATGGTCAAACCTAGGATTTGACCAAGATTCAAATGGGCATAAAAATTCAAAAAAACAAAAAAATGGAAAATCAAGGCACATAGTCTTCTTATGTCACATTAGTAAGCATTCAATTAAGTTGATAAACAAGGTCTAGATATATTCAAACCAGAGAAATCATGTATCTACCCCCTAACCCTAAACTCTATCTCATGAAGTCAAGCATGAAGATATGTGGTTTTTGGTTTCAAACATGGAAAATTTCAAAAACCTCCCCAAACTTCATTTTAGAGTGACTAAGAAGGATACAAGCTTGCCTTTTCATTTTCATGTTTTAAACTTGTTTAAATTATCTTGGTCAAATCTAGGATTTGACAAGATTCAAATGGGCAAACATATGATAAGTGATGCAAATATCATTTCTAAGTGCGGGCAAACCAGAGATATGTGGTTTTTGGTTTCAAACATATTCAAACGAGAGAAATCATGTATCTACCCCCTAACACTAAACTCTGTCTCATGAAGTCAAGCGCATGCATGAAGATATGTGGTTTTTGGTTTCAAACATGGAAATTTCAAAAACCCTCCCAAGAGCTTCATTTCGAAGTGATTAATTAAGAAGCATACATGCATGCTTACTTTTTCATATTCATGTTTTAAACTTATTCAAATCTTGGTGAAACCTAGGATTTGACCAAGATTCAAATGGGTATAAAAATTTAAAAAATACAAAAAAGGTCTTCTTATGTTATATAGTAGGCATTCAATTAAGTTGATAAACAAGTTCTAGACATATTCAAACAAGAAAAATCATGCATGTATCTACCCATAACCCTAAACTTTGTTTCATGAAGTCAAGCATTGTGGTTTTTGGTTTCGAACATGGAAATTCAAAAACCCTCCCAAGAGCTTCATTTTGAAGTGACTAAGAAGCATACATGCTTACTTTTTCATATTCATGTTTTTAACTTATTCAAATCTTGGTGGAACCAAGGATTTGACAAAGATTCGAATGGGTATAAAAATTCAAAAAAAACAAGGTCTTCTCTTATGTTATATAGTAAGCATTCAATTAATTTGATAAACAAGGTCTAAACATATTCAAACCAGGAAAATCATGTATCTACCACCTAACCCTAAACTCTGTCTTATGAAGTCAAGCATGCATGAAGAGAAGTGGTTTTTGGTTTCAAGCATGGAAATTTCCATGTTTGAAACCCAAAACCACTTCTCTTCATATGCTTGACTTCATATGACAGAGTTTAGCGTTAGGGGGTAGATACATGATTTTTTGGTTTGAATATGTCCAGACCTTGTTTATCAACTTAAATGCTAACTATATGACATCAGAATGGGCATAAAAATTTAAAAAATTTAAAAATGTAAAACCAAAATTTAATTGGGAGGAAAGGGTACATGAATTACAATTAAAAAACAAGGTAACTTAAATACTTGGATGCCCCAAGATGTGTGGAAGCCCAAAACAATGGCAAAACATATCATGTGCGCATGCTGCATCCAATTCAAGTAGAACACATAGTAGGCATCGATAGTTTGACCTAAATTTGAAATCAAAGAGAAGGTGGTTAGAAAAAATCAAAATTGGCAAAGCAAAGCATGAAATCAAAAAATTGTGATGCACTCTAGCTATGAAAATTATCAAACAATGCAAACCAAAATGATTTTTTAGAGGAATACTAGTTCAACTTATTTAATTTTTTATTTGTAGGCCAAAATCAAACCCCGTAGTTGGATTTTTTTTTCAACTTGATCTGTAGTACTGGGGAAAACCCTAGTTTATAACCTATTTAATAATAGATTCGTAGTCGATTCTTTTACTTTTTTATTATTACTATGCAGCACATGTGTGTTTGCCCGTCGAGTGAAACTCGGAGGAAGAGGAATCACTCGGAAGGAGAAGAAGGGAGAGCAGTCACGGGGCCCCTCTTATTGATGGTGTATATTCTTTTTCTGGTGATGTTGACTGTTGTGCAGGGTTTGTCAGTGCGCAGGAGGTGCGAGCGAGCGAGCGAGCGAGTCGAGCGAGGCCGAGAATGAGAGAGATTTGTTTTTTTGTGAGAGGGACAACCGAAGGATCCAGAAGGACCCACAGACTTCCAATACGCATCCTGATGCGTCTTTTCTTGACAAAGAAGATGGCTGGGAGTTGGCGTACCTATTGCACGTGACTTGTGCTCACTCAAGTGTGGGACCTCACGCGTGGGCACCACACGTAAGTGACAGACCTGTTGGTGTAAAAACTCGGTTGATTATAATAGTGCATTAGAACAAAGTTTTCTATGGATTCAAGGGTAGGAAATCCAAGTTAACTCATTTACATGACATTATTTTTTCCATGAAGCAAAGTTAACACTATCAATTGGTACATTTTGGAGTGACTAAGAAGGATCAATGCTTACTTATTCGTTTAATTTCACGTGTTAAACTTGTCTAAATCTTGTTCAAACCTAGGATTTGACCAAGATTCAAATGGGCAGAAAAATAATTAAAAAACAGAAAAATGTATAGTAAGCATTCAAGTTGATAAACAAGGTCTAGACATATTCAAACCAGACAAATCATGTATCTATACCCCTAACCCCTAAACTCTGTCTTATGAAGTCAAGCATGTGAAGAGAAGTGGTTTTGGGTTTGGGGGTATATATACATGATTTTTATTGTTTAAATATATATAGACTTTGTTGATCAACATGAATGCTTAATTACTATATGACATAAGAAGTTTATGTGCTTTGGTGTTTCATTTTTTTGATTTCTTTTTTGAATTTTTATGCCCATTTGAATCTTGGTCAAATCCTAGGTTTGACAAAGATTTAAACAAGTTTGAAACATGAAAATGAAAAAGTAAGCTTGGATCCTTCTTAGTCACTCCAAAATGAAGCTTTTGGGTGGGTTTTTGAAATTTCCATGTTTGAAACCCAAAACCACTTCTTCTCTTCATGCTTGACTTCATAAGACAACGTTTAGGGTTAGGGGGTAGATACATGATTTTTCTGGTTTGAATATGTCTAGACTTCGTTGATCAACTTGAATGCTTAGTATATTACATAAGAAGACTATGTGGTTTGGTTTTTGATTTTCTTGATTTTGTTTGATTTTTTATGACCATTTGAATCTTGGTCAAATCCTAGGTTTGACCAAGATTTAAACAAGTTTAAAACATGAAAATGAAAAAGTAAGCATGGATCCTTCTTAGTCATGACAATGAGTTAACTTGGCTTTACTACCCTTGATGAATCCATAGGAAACTTTTTGTACTAATGCAGTATAATATTCTGGTTTGAATATGTCTAGACCTTGTTTATCAACTTAATTTGAAAGACATACAAGTTATAGCACACATAGTGCATACATTTTCACACATACTGCACTAGATGCTAACCCTATAGTTTGAGGCCATTTGGATGAGGTCGAAAAAATTCTTGGATTAGAATCGTGTTGTTCGAACCCCGTAGTTGGATTTTTTTGAACCCTTGATCTTTAGAACTGGGCAAAACCCAAGTTTAACCATGCAAGATTCAAATGGCCCTAAAAATTCAGAAAAAAATCAAAAGAATGAAAAACCAAAGCACATATATAGCATTCTTATGTCATATGTATAGTAAGCATTCAAGTTGATAAACAAGGTCTAGACATATATATTCAAACCAGAAAAATCATGTATATATCTACCCCTAAAACTCTAATTAAACTATGTCTTATGAAGTCAATCATGTAGAGAAGTGGTTTTGGGTTTCAAATATGGAAATTTCAAGAACCTCCCAAAAGCTTCATTTTAGAGTGACTAAGAAGGATCCAGGCTTATCTTTTCATTTCATGTTTTAAACTTGTTTAAATCCTGGTCAAACCTAGGATTTGACCAAGATTTATGGGCATAAAATTCAAAAAAATCAGAAAAATAAAAAACCAAAGCACATAAGCATATTCAAGTTGATAAACAAGGTTTGGACATATTCAACCCATACACAAATCATGTATCTACCCCTAACCCTAAACTCTGTCTTATGAAGTCAAGCATGAAGAGAAGTGGTTTCGGGTTTCAAACATGGAAATATCAAAAACCTCAAAATGGTATTTTAGGAGGATCGAGAAGGTTGCATGCTTCTCCTTCATTTTCATGTTTTTAAACTTGTTTAAATCTTGGTCAAACCTAGAATTTGACAAAGATCAAATGGGCATCAAAATTCAAAAAAATCAGAAAAAGAAAAACCTATAGTCTTCTTATGTCACATAGTAAGCATTAAAGTTGATAAACAAGGCTCAGACATATTCAACTGTGACAAACTGTATCTATACCCAACCTCTAAAACCTGCCCTATAAAGTCAAGTATGAAGAGAAGTGGTTTTGGTTTCAAACATCGAAATTTCAAAAACCTCCCAAGCTTCATTTAGAGTGACTAAGAAGGATGGAGGCTTACCTTTTTCTTTCATGTTTTAAACTTGTTTAAATTATCTTGGTCAAAACCTAGGATTCGACATGATTCAAATGGGCATCAAAATAAAAAAAAACAGAAAAACCAAAGCAATAGTTTTCTTATATATGTCATATAGTAAGCATTAAAGTTGATAAACAAGGTCTAGATATATCCAAACCAGACAAATCATGTATCTACCCCCGGCCTGTCGATCTTATGAAGCTAGTCTACTAGCATGAAGGGAACTCGTTTTCGGTTTCAAACATAGAAATTACAAGAACATCCCAAAAGCTTCTCCATTTTAGAGTGACTACGAAGGATACTGACTTCCCTTTTCATTTTCATGTTTTAAACTTGTTTAAATCTTGGTCAAACCAAGGATTTGACCAAGATTCAAATGGGCCTAAAAATTTAGAAAAAAATCAAAAGAGAATGAAAAACCAAAGCACATAGCATTCTTATGTCATATGTATAGTAAGCATTCAAGTTGATAAACAAGGTCTAGACATATTCAAACCAAAAAATCATGTATATATCTACCCCTAACCCTAAAATGATCTGTCGATCTTATGGAAGTCAATCATGAAGAGAAGTGGTTTTGGGTTTCAAACATGGAAATTTCAAGAACATCCCAAAAGCTTCATTTTAGAGTGACTAAGAAGGATCCATGCTTACTTACTCGTTTTCACGTGTTAAACTTGTCTAAATCTTGGTGAAACCTAGGATTTGACCAAGATATGATTCAAATGCGCAGAAAATTAAAAAAGTCAGAAATTTAAAAACCAAAGTACATAGTCTTCTTATGTCATATAGTAAGCATATTCAAGTTGATAAACAAGGTTTGGACATATTCAAACCATACAAATCATGTATCTATACCCCCTAACCCTAAACTTTTTCTTATGAAGTCAAGCATGAAGAGAAGTGGTTTTGGGTTTCAAAGATGGAAATTTCAAAAACCTCCAAAAACTTCATTTGAGTGACTGAGAAGTTAGCATTAAAGTTGATAAACAAGGTTTAGACATATTCAAACCAGACAAATCATGTATCTACCCCTAACCCTAAACTCGGTCTTATGAAGTCTAGCATGAAGAGAATCGTTTTGAGTTTCAAACGTTTAAGCCAAAAGCCCCATTTCAAATATTTCAAACTTATTCAAAGTTGGTTCAAATTTGAAAGACATACAAGTTATAGCACACATAGTGCATACATTTTCACACATACTGCACTAGATGCTAACCCTATAGTTTGAGGCCACTTGGATGAGGTCGAAAAAGTTCTTGGATTAGAATCGTGTTGTTCGAACCCCGTAGTTGGATTTTTTTGAACCTTGATCTTTAGAACTGGGCAAAACCCTAGTTTAACCTATTTAATTATAGATTCGTATATCGATTTTTCTACCTTTTTATTATTACTATGCTGCAGATGTGCGTTTGCCCGTCGAGTGAAACTCGGAGGAAGAGGGATCACTCGGAAGGAGAGAAAAAAGGCAGAGCATTATGGTGTCTTCCCTTTTTCGGGTGATGATGATGATGTTGACTGTTGTGCAGGGTTTGTCCAGTGAGCAGGAGGTGCGAGCGAGCGAGCGAGCGAGCGAGTCGAGCGAGGCCGAGAATGAGAGAGATTTGTTTTTTTGTGAGAGGGACAACCGAAGGATCCAGAAGGACCCACAGACTTCCAATACGCATCCTGATGCGTCTTCTCTCTGGACAAAAGAAGATGGCTGGGAGTTGGCGTACCTGTTGCACGTGACTTGTGCTCACTGATGTGGACCACGCGGTGGCACCACGTGTATGACAGACTGCTGGTAAAAACTCGGTTGATTATAATAGTGCATTAGAACAAAGTTTTCTATGTTCAAGGGTAGAAAATCCAAGTTAACTCATTTACATGACATTATTTTTTCCATGAAGCAAAGTTAACACTATCAATTGGTACATTTTGGAGTGACTAAGAAGGATCAATGCTTACTTATTCGTTTAATTTCACGTGTTAAACTTGTCTAAATCTTGTTCAAACCTAGGATTTGACCAAGATTCAAATGGGCAGAAAAATAATTAAAAAACAGAAAAATGAAAAACCAAATCACATAGTCTTCTTATGTCATATAGTAAGCATTCAAGTTGATAAACAAGGTCTAGAGCATATTCAAACCAGACAAATCATGTATCTATACCCCAACCCCTTCAAATCATTTTATGAAGTCAAGCATCAAGAGAAGTGGTTTTGGGTTTCAAACATCGAAATTTCAAAAACCTCCCAAAAGCTTCACTTTAGAGTGACTAAGAAGGATACATGCTTCCCTTTACATTTTCATGTTTTAAACTTGTTTAAATTATCTTGGTCAAACCTAGGATTTGACGAAGATACAAATGGGTGGGCACAAAATTCAAAAAAATCAGAAAAATGAAAAACCAAATCACATAGTCTTCTTATGTCATATCGTAAGCAATCAAGTTGATAAACAAGGTCTAGATATATCCAAACCAGACAAATCATGTATCTACCCCCTGTCGATCTTATGAAGTCTAGCATGAAGGGAAGTCGTTTGGGTTTCAAACATTGAAATTTAAAGAACATCCCAAAAGCTTCATTTTAGAGTGACTAAGAAGGATACAGACTTCCCTTTTCATTTTCATGTTTTAAATTTGTTTAAATCTTGGTCAAACCAAGGATTTGACCAAGATTCAAATGGCCCTAAAAATTCAGAAAAAATGAAAAGAATGAAAAACCAAAGCACATAACATTCTTATGTCATATGTATAGTAAGCATTCAAGTTGATATACAAGGTCTAGACATATATATTCAAACCTAGGATTTGACTAGCTAAGATTCAAATGGGCATAACAAATTCAAAAAACAAAAACCAAACACATAGTCTTCTGATGTCATATAGCAAGCATTCAAGTTGATAAACAAACTTGTTTAAATCATGGTCAAACCTAGGATTTGACCAAGATTCAAATGGGCATAATTTAAAAAAATGAAAAATCAAGGCACATAGTCTTCTTATGTCATATAGTAAGCATTCAATTAAGTTGATAAACAAGGTCTAGACATATCAAACCAGAAAATTCAGGTGTCTAGCTACCCCTAACCCTAAACTCTGCACGAAGAGAAGTGGTTTTGGGTTTCAAACATGGATATTTCAAAAACCCTCCCAAAAACCTTCATTTTGGAGTTAATAAGAAGGATCAAGGCTTACTTTTTCATTTTCATGTTTTAATCTTTTTTAAATCTTTGTCAAACCTAGGTTTTGACCAATATTCAAAAGGGCATAATTAAAAAAAATGAAATATCAAGGCACATAGTCTTCTTATGTCATATAGTAAGCATTCAATTAAGTTGATAAACAAGCTCTAGACATATTCAAACCAGAAAAATCATGATGTATCTACCCCCTATATATCCCTAAACCCTAACTTATGAAGTCAAGCACGAAGAGAAGTGGTTTTTGGTTTAAATCATGGAAATTTCAAAAACCCTCCCAAGAGCTTCATTTTGGAGTGACTAATTAAGAAGCATACATGCTTACCTTTTCATATTCATGTTTTAAACTTGTTCAAATCTAGGTCAACAAACCTAGGATTTGATGAAGAATCAAATGGGTATAAAAAATTTAAAAACAAGCTCTAGATAAGCTCAAGTTGAAAAACAAGTTCTAGACATATTCCAACCAGAAAAATCATGCATGTACCCCCTATATATATATCCCTAAACCCTGACTTATGAAGTCAAGCATGAAGAGAAGTGGTTTTTGGTTTCAATCATGGAAATTTCAAAAACCCTCCCAAGAGCTTCATTTTGGAGTGGCTAAGAAGGATAGATACTTAATTTTTCATATTTATGTTTAAATTGTTTAAATCATGGTCAAACCTAGGATTTGACCAAGATTCAAATGGGCATAAAAATTCAAAATAAATGAAAATAAATGAAAAACCAAGGCACGTAGTCTTCTTATGTCATGACATATAGTAAGCATTAAAGTTGATAATCAAGGTCTAGACATATTCAAACCAAACATCATGTATCTAGCTACCCTAGCCCTAAACTCTGTTCTATGAAGTCAAGCACATGAAGAGAAACACGGTTTTTTGGTTTCAAACATGGAAATTCAAAAACCCTCCCAAGAGCTTCATTTTGGAG